>CM021529.1:8350945-8369002 GCA_010994315.2 Pisaster ochraceus
TTTACAACTGGTAGTTCGCCTTCAAGTGTAACACCCAGTGCACACCTTTACCACAGGTATGTTCACTTTCAAGTGCAATACCAAGTACAGACTTTTACCAGGTAGATAACCCCACATGATTTCTCAGTTAACTTTAACTTAACTTAAACTGAACACTGAGCATCAATTTTCTATTGAAGCCTACAATTCCATCTCAGTGAAAGCAATTTGCAGGTCAGCAACCTGAGGGTGGCTTAAGCCAGCAAAAGTCCTATATCAGCAGTGGGTACTGCAATGATTAAAGGGTAAAAAAATATGATGTCTTGCAAGTTCAATATACAGATTTTATGATTTAGCAGACTGTCCAGGTATCAAGTTTATAATAAGTAAGCCTACAGGTTAACCCCATGTCAGCCAGAGCTCACTCTTAACTCAAGCCCGGCGTACACTGTCTAGTAAAAAGCTACTGATTATACAGTGCTTTACGCATATCGGTGTATGGGTAAAACACAAATAACAGTATCGGTGTACGATACGTTGGGATAATTGCAAGGCAGTAAATGATGAATGTTTACAAATCATTCATTTTGCAATTCTAGAGCAGATGTCTTATCACTGGACCACAGACATTGCCCAGTGGCAATAAAGTGCTGCGTGGGCTTTGGCGGGAATAGTGTTTATACACTGTGACCAGTAAAGCGATCATTGCGAGTTAAAGATTATTCATATGCTTTTTTTGGTTCCTCTATCAATTATATATTATACTTCTCAAGAAGAGTATGAAAAACCTACTTGTAAATGGTGCTTTTAAGCTTGGGACGAATGGAATTCAACAATTTAAAACAAATGTTTAAAAGGAGAAGAGAGTTTGCTTAAAATGTAAAGACCTATTTTTCTCAGAATGGTGCCATCAGATGTTTAGAAGGTTGACAACTTTTGCACTGGAAGGGTATTGAATGCGACGGAAATTTATACCATTTTACCGTGAGGTGAGAGACTTGTAATTTTCCCCCACTCACATGAGGACTCTATCAATTGGAAAGCGAGTACATCACAACATTGAATTGGTCATTTCCCTTCCTCTGTCAGATAAACACTTTCTTTAATGTACATAAGAGGAGGAGGGATTGCTTCTTAACGATAAGCCGATATGTGGAGATGTTTGTCAACGAAAGGAGGAGGTAGACTTCCTCTGCATCAAGCAAGCAGGAAAACGATCAGCTTCACACAAAACATCTTAAAGAAGCTGTGATGTCGTTACGGTGAGGTGAAAAGTCTGAACAATGATTCTAGAATTCCTAGCTCTTTGGGGAGGTGTGAAGCCCTGTATTTATTGCATACATCCATATTTTATCAGAACAAAAAAAGACAAAAAGAAACAAATTGTGAGAATGTTAGCTGATCTCATTGAATCATTTTGTGAGGCTACATATATAAATGTACTTCATTTTATCAACACCTGATTGTTCTACAATTGAAAAAGACCAGGTTGGCTTAGTGGTAGCATGCCTTGCATATCACCAATTTTACCAGAGTTCTAATTTTGTCAGAGATGGCAGTCTGGTATGTGAATTGCGTTTTCAGTCCCTAACTGATAATAAAATAATAATAATATTAATAATAATACTATTAATAACTAGTTTTAATATAACTCTTAGTCTTCGGGCATTTTAAAGCGCTTAATTATTTATGTATTTTGTGACAGTTTTGAACTTTTTGAATTATGAGACCTAGGCCTAAGGAGACCCATTTTTTGTAGCACCTTATGAGGGTTTACAAGGTGCTGCGCCACACTCAGCAGGTACTGCCAGGAACACTGAGGCAAACCATTCTCTTAACAATGAGTGTAACTGGGTTCTTATGTGCATTACACAACACACATGACCATTACAGCTTTACTTCCCATCCGAAGGACAAAGCACTAATGGTTAAGTGTCTGGGTTAAGGACACAAGTGTCAAGACTGGGACTGGAACCCAGACTCTGCTGATCTGAAATATTAGAGCTTGAGTCGAGTGCACTTGACTGCTCGGCCGTGACACGCCATTTACAACACATCATTGCATAGAAAAATAGAGAATCACTGCAAAATAGTAACAACAGTTTAGTGTGTTTCTTCATTACTGGAAATTTACGAGTCAAATTTGCTTTCCATTTTCCTTCTGATGAATTATGAGCCAGTCCTTTTGCACAACGATTAAAATTGAGCTATGGCCCATAAATTATTTGTTCTCTCTGAATGCCTCAATCAATCTCTTTGACAAGAACTTATCACACAGTGATTGGCAAATTCTTTACAACAACAGCTTTCAAATGAAACAATCCAATCTACTCACAACCAAAACGACAAGCCTACCGAGAAAAAAATTGAGAAGAAATGCCTTTGTCAATCTTTGCTTCTCAATATGGCTTCCCTTTAACTTTACATACGTGAGAAAGTGCCAGACTGCAATATGGGTGCGACAGTTAACAGCAATCCCGCAACGGTGAGAGAACACTATCTGTCAGGTGTTACAATCTCTTTTCTCTTTTAATAACACTTTTATGTTGCAGCGAAGATCGGCAATTCTGGTTTGGGGTTTACCTTCATTCTAATTCACTAGTTTAAAAAAAAAAGTTGCAAACAGAGAAAACAAAAACTGCAGAATTGTCGTTCAAAGTGGGTGCAGATGTTTTTTAAGGAAACATTAGTTGCAGTCATCAGTTTTTCAAAGATGCAAGGGACTCAAGTGGAAATAATCTCAAGGTGATTGGCACTTAAACACCGAGACATGTTTGCTTGTTTGCAAGTCTCTGTGAACACAAGTGACATGTCTACCAGGACCCAATTCCATGGAGCTGGGTGGACAGATTGGTGTAGTATTAGTAAGAGGTACCTTTGCTCCTTTCTTCAACCCTGGTTTGAACCATGCAGGGGGCACTACCTGATTTCAAAGGTTTACCCTTGAACAATTCCCTTGGGTTTTCCTCCCACATCTAAAACTGAAACTTCCTTCCTTGTCTTCTCTCCATGGGTTCTTGGCTATTTTAATAATCAAGTTTGCTTTTCTGAGAGTCCTTGGCTTCACAACCCCAATTTATCAATGAAATGAAATGAATGAGAGCTGCTTAAGCACAAAAAAGTAACCAAGCACAAAATAATTTCTCACCAGAGCCAAAATACCATGTAGCATTTGTGACTGGTTTCCTGCTCAGTTTTGCTGGAGCAAAAAATCTTTGTCTCTGTTAAAGGTTAAAGGTATATGAAATTGGGCCCATTTTTCCATGTTTTTATGTTCAAGACATTGAACTAAATGTTGCAATTTGTGGGTTTCCTACATTTTTGTTTTATACTGGGTTGTTTTTTAAGAAGAGTCCGGCATATGCAGCATCCATGTTTCCTAAGATTTTAAGTTTTGTTTACTTCTTGCCTAAGAACATGATTGTAAACCATCTACAGATGCTTTTTAAAACGCTGTTTCCAACATCTGCTGTGTACCATATGTAACATTGACCCTTACATTTTATACGTTATTTTTTCATCTGTATAACCAATGCAGTTTCCCTTCCAGGAAAGTCCAATATTAGTTTTAGAAGAGCAAAAAGTAATTAGTCTGACACAAAGTAATTAAAATGAGCACACTGAAATTCATTCTGGAATTACGTCCGTGACCCTAGAAATCTATGAAACATGCAATTATGGTAATAACAACATGCAATATTTTACCTTGGAGTGTCACAATGTAAATAATAGATAGAAAGGTGTCCATCAAACAAATCAAGTCTAAAATTCAAACTCAAAGGCATTTGCAGATATACACCAAGAGTTTTATTCCATTTAAAAGCTGAAATAATAATGGAGTGTTCATTCTATGATTGGTTATTTGGTACCCCCCTCCTCTAACAACAGTTGAAGCCACTAATAAAGTGATGGAATGTCGTGGTGCATCATGGCCGAGCAGTCAAACGCACTAGACTCAAGCTCTGGTGTTTCTGACCAGGTGGTTCGAATCCCGGTCTTGACACTTGTGCTCTTAAGCAATATACTTGACCATTATTGCTTCATCCTTCAGATGGGATGTAAGGTCGTAGGTCCTTAAATTTCAATCACTGTAAAATGTTGCTTGTCCTTTTGGTTGCACAATCCATGGACAGACCAATGATGACTTAACCCAAAACTATAACATTCTAAAAATTAACCAATAGTTTATAACAAACCATAGCGGTGGTTATCATTAAAAACTAGATTAGTTTAAAATCTGAAAGGTCTTCTTATAAATGTGTTACACCACTGTCAATTCTATAGGCATACAACCCGTGGGGTGTGGGGGGAACTCGCCTCCCACATTCCAGCAAGACAGTGGGATGAACATGAACCTTTTTGTTGTTGTTTCCTTTAAGCGTGACAACTTAATTTGATGCAACTTTCACCCATTGGTTGTATGGTTTGTTTATTCAAAACTAAACAATGGGAACGAATTTTAGTCTTCTTAAAACTAATGATGCACTAGCCCCTTTAAATGGGCTGTTGCTATTGGCTGGATACACAGCTACAAACCAACTTGTTTTTCAACAAAACTTTTAGCACTCCCTCCACCTTCACTCGCCTCACTTCCTCCACCCAGTGTCAATTTCCTCAGTCTATATTTCAGCTATTGTGAACAAAAACAAGCTGTTCTTGAAATCTCTGTAAAAAACAAACTAATATCCCCCCAGAAATCTGACAATAAATGCCTCCTGAATAAACTCTTAATATAGTATGATGGACTGAATCATAGCTTATTCTTAGATTTCTGACCTGTGGTAACCACAACAAATATATACGGAGGAGGGGGTAGTGTGACAACTTGTTAGGACTTGAGGTTATCAGTCCAACCCACGTAATATTCTGGCTGTTTTTAATAACTTGATGTTTTTGAGAGGTTTGTGCTCTTAATCTTTCATTTTCAGATTTTGATATTTATTGTTTTCTTCAAAAATGTGAACTCGGCTATAGGGGCGAGGCTGGTCATGTGGGGGTAGGGAGTGGAACATTTGTACAGCTGTTAAACTTCTCAAAGGAAGAAACATTAGTGATGTTGTGTGTTATGAAACCACACAGAGCTGCATTGTCAAAAACATGGGCACCAATCTGTCACAGAATGTTTGATATGTCTAGAAATTGTTTACTTTATGTACATTGTGTATACATGGAAAATGATGATCAAGGATTAATGATGAAGGAGGCAGGAGGCAGAAAGTAAACACTCAAGAGTAGTAATCCATGGAGATGGAAGGGAAACTTTTAGAAAGTTGTAATGTTGTTTTTAACTTTTGAACTTCAGCAAATTGTGTACCTTTCTGTATTCATTCATTCATTCATTTATGGTTTATTCTTTAAAAAAAAAAAATTCTATAGCGAACAAAAGTCGAATTACAGGAAAATATACAGGGAATACAAAATATATATTTAAAAAGGCGATAGAATTACACAATTACAAAGATGGAAAAAAGATCTAAAAATTGTTTTAGGTTGAAAAGTTTGTTATTACTTTTGGAAATTGGAAGAAATTTTGCAAGAAAGTAACTCAGCAGAGACAAAAAACCTGACCAGCTGCCTAGTTTCATTGGGCTGATATATGCTATTCTGTTTGTGAGTGGAGCCCACTTCACACAAACTGGCTCCACTGGTTACCAGAAGCCCATAGGAATTGCATTGAGCTTGGTTTTCTTTGAAGGATTTTATGCAAGAGAAGTTGAATTGGAATTGTGTTTTACACACTTTTACACACGCTCTTCAAAGACACAAGGTCAGAATTATACATTTCTCTCATAAGAAATGCTTTGGACGATGAAATAGATGTGTTTTTTTTGTAAAGTTAGCAATCGTAAGCCAGCTTTGGAGCCGGAAGTAGTGTAAACTTTGTGCGTGCAGCAGATGCATCCGCATGTCAGGCAACAACTTACCAACTGGATAGCTGAGAAGGATTTTAAACACAATAGAACTTGGTATCTTTTTGAATTGAAGCTTCCAATAGACAAGTGAGCATCCGACCAACTGACAACAGCTTACTAAAACCAATCACAAGACCTTGCAGACATACCTGACAATAACCATATCTCTAAACACATTTCTAGGGAATCTTTACACATGGGCAAATATAATAGGTTGAGGGTCATTTACTATTAGATTAATACAAAATCCCCTTGGATTGCTTTCCAATGACTCTTCTAATTGCTTTTGGCTACTACATATGTGCATGCCATGTGCTCTAAAATGAGTCACTGTGCACATGGTGGGAGCTGGAGATATCATTCAATAGTAAGAATGCTTGAACATGGTGTTGAAGACAAAGTAAAACACTTTTTGCTGATTAAAAATGAAGAAACAAAAAATGATCAGTTTCAAACTAAAAGCCACGGATGAAAAAGTCTAAAAAAGTACAAATTTTACAGAAAAACTACTTCTGTCTAAATAACGACCAAAGTAGAGTAAATAGCTTTTAAATAAGACCCCTAGAATCACTGTTGATTATTTTAATTACCTTATCCTGGTATGCCATATAAGATTGTACACAAATCTGTGACAAATTTGAAATGTTTTAAGGGGAAGTTTTACTAAAAATTTGACCCCTAAATTGAAACATTCACAGGTTGATTGATTATTGAATGGTACGATTACTGAAAACTAGAGGGCGGGAATTAATTTACTCTTTAATGAATGTACTTAACAATTTTAATTGACCTTTTTAACTTTTTTTAAACCACAGCATGAGGGCGCTTTCTATGGGGAATTTCCTTTAATTCCAATAACAGTTTTATCTTAATTGGCTGGCGTTTTGGGGTTGCTTTTTTTTTATCAACTGCCAAGTAAATAAATAATAAAAATCACAGCAATGAAAAAAAATAGTTTGTTATATTCGAAAAATTGTGCATAATGTTACCAAACATAACTCATGTCATCGAGCAACAGCATTTCTTATGCTAAAAACTGATAACACTGAGATGACCTTGAGACTACGCAAAACGTACCTGAAAAGCTAATCCAAAAATTTTTGTTTTCACACATGTAGTCCGCAAAGAAATACTAGTTCAGTGCATCTCCGTTGGGGCTTCTGGCAACCATTGGAGCATGGAGCTACAGTGGAATGATATCACACTATGTCTTGTAGGAACAGTACGGCAGCTACTGTATAAATTATCAGCGGTATTTGACGCTCTGATGGGACAGCTTGATAACAGTTCATTACACTAACTGAACCGTATCTGCATTCATAATGTATTCTCTTTGATTAGGAATCATTATGAGCTACAAATGAGTTATAACGCCTTACTGTAAGGTCGTAATTGCAATGACTATATGCAGAGCTGCCAACTCTTCCTGATTCTGCAGAAAATTCCTTGAAAATAAACCAATCTTTCCATGTTCTGATGAACACATTTGAAAGTCTCCGTGATTGTGGGAACCTTAGGGCAAAATAGAATACATGAGTGGAGAGAATGCAATCAAGGGGAGGAAAAAAACACCTATAATAAGAACAGAGACTTCAAACTCTAGTAACGGTCAATTTCAGTAATACTCATTTTCACTCAAGGTTAAGATAGAACAAATGCATGTGAAACGAACAGAGTGAACACACAAATACTACAGTGAGGTTTACACAGTAAAAAGATATCTATCCCATAATGTAAGCAAGTGGTGCGCGAAGAGGAAATGAGTACAAGTGAGAGGACGGGTTTGTGTTATGACGCCAAGGAACGTGAGATTTAAGAAAAGGCAGATGGGTAACGGGAGCCAATAACAATAACAGCGAGATGTGTAAGACATTCGTAAGATGATAGTTACCAGGGAAATCAAATATGAGAGGCGATGGAAGAAGACAAGTCAAGGAATCGTAGCTGTGCTTGATATCAAAAGATGCACGGGCCTTTTTTCTATGTCTGTGCCAACCTACACACTACAACAGCATCTAAGAAAGACCCTAAGAAAACACAATGTTCTATCTGTCAATCGTAACTTCCTAAAGTGACACGATTTCAGATGGAAATAATTCTCATGATGATTTGTACTACAAGATAAGAAAGCTCTCAAATCAACAAAATCATATCTTCTTTTTTTTAAATAACCAATCCCACATTACATCTTTAAGATGGATATATTTTTGCAACTTATTCAGAAAAATTATTTTAGAGATTTGCAATAGCTAACCGATTAGTGAGTGGAAAAAATACAATAAACATTATGCAGATAAGGGTTAATGTACTTTTACACCTTCTGACCACAGAGTGCACTATTCGTTTCATTCCATAAATAATAAACGACGCATTTGGAGTGTAGCCTTGAGTTTATTACAAACCCAGTTCACAATCAATACTGCATTGGATTTGATAAATTATACAATAACCAAATTAAAATTATGGATTTGTGAAAATGTGAATTGATTCAACCTGCCTTTTTATTGAATAAATCAAAAAATTTGCACCCCAAATCAACAGAAATTGAATTGCATGCGATAACATTTTCAATTGAATTGTTTTGTTAAGGCTTTCATGTTTGTCTTGTTACAGACCCAGTGATTAAACCTTTCTGTACAGGCACATGGCAGCATAGCTTGACCTGGCCTTTGTATGGGTCACGTTCCGAGTTGACAGTTTTACACTTTTCCATGTTGACGTGAAAGGTGTTAGCCATTGTATGAAAACAGGGTGTTAAAATTGGCTGTAAATTTAAAAAACAGAGCGTCAAAATATCTCATTTCCATGTAAATGTCAGATATGGCAGGGTGTCCAAAGTGAAAACAAGGACTGGCAGCAAAATGGCAGCCAAAAGGCAACCAGACCCCTCCGGCTAACACTAAGTTGACGTCACACCGACCGCTAACACTACAGCATAAACAGAAATTGCTGTTACACTTTTTTTGTTTTTCCCAGGCATTTCCACTGGAGAGATTATGTGAAAAAAAGTCAGCAGAATCCGCCACGCACCGGCACACCAGGATGATTACAGAGAAAGGCAATATTCTTGAAAAGGTTAATCTTGAATTAAGGAATTAGCATCTCTGTTTCAAATGCCTTGCCAACCAAAACGACCTGTAGTATAATCGCTCAAATAGCAGAAAATCTTCTGGCATTTTGAGCGTAGAATAGTTTTGTTTCTCTTATCACAAAATGGCAAGACAGACATAAAAGATAGAAGGTAGCAGCCTGGTACAGATCTATAGTTGTCTAGGACCAGTTGTCTCACACCAAGGCCCAATTTCAAAGAGAAGCTTAAGCAGAAAATATTGCTTCAACATTTTCTGCTGGGCAAAAAATAAGCAGGATACTAGCCACAAATTGTTCGTGTGACATGGTAGTTTGGCTGGTACCCTTATTCTGGTAAGCATAATGTTGTTGTGCTGAGCTACTACTTGAGCTTAAGCAGCTCTATGAAATTAGGCCCAGAACTAAAGCCACTCCTTCCAGCTTGATGTCTACAATGATCACACATCAGCATGTAAGCAGCTAAATTAAGATGTAACTCTACAGACAAAACAATTGGCACAAAGTCTAAGGGATGAACAGAATAGTAAATTTCCCCTTGGCCAAAGAATAATTGAGAATGCTAGGGTTGTGGTAGCCTGTGGATTTATTCCAAATGACCTGGAAAGCACTACATTGTATATACTGTAGTATATACTACATTGCCCTGCATTGAGTATACATTGCATATCAAACAGCATTGTAAAGCTTAAAAACCAAAACTTGTTTTTCTCCCCAATGAAATTATTACATACATTGAGAACTTGTTACCATGAAAAAAACTAAACGGCGAAACTGCCTCAAGATTTACATATACCAAGCCATATTGAGAGGGTAGATACTATAATGCAACAATTTCTCCAATCATGCAAGACCAACATTTGAGTATTAGCTACAAAGATGATAATATATTGACATGATTTAAGAGACTGCTTTCGGCATTAGTTATGCATAATGGCACAGCACATGTATAAGACATATTTTGAGGTAGACCATTGACAAAATATGTGATGGTTTCCATTGAAGTTTAGTTTATTTGCCAATGGGAGACTTTTGGGGACACTAGGTGGCAGCAGACTACCAGGTATAATTCCATTGTTCTTGTGTGCTTGTTCAAAACTTTGTACACAATGGTGGTTTACCATCTAGCGCTCCAAAATCTCCCATTAAAGACATGCACAAACATGAAACAAATGAAAGTAGATGAATATCATTTGTATCTTACCCATTTGTGTTTAGCACTGTAAAAAACGATCAACAGGCATATTACTCGCGTGGGATCCACACCCACAACCTTTGACATTCTAGAGCAGATGTCTTACCACTGGCCCACTGAGCTTGCCTGGTAGCTAGAGGCAGTTCAAATGCTATATTTTAGCAGCAGGTACTGCATCAATTTTAACAGATGTTAAATTTGCATCGGGGATATTGAATTTTATTTGTGTTTTACCCATACACACATTTACCCATATTGTGTGTAAAGCACTGTATAAATCAGTACTTTCCCCGACCGAGTCTTGTGAAAAAATTCACAGGCATATTACTCAGGTGGGATTCAAACCCACAACCTTTGCCATTCTAGAGCAGATGTCTAACCATAAGATTACTGAGCATGAGTCTGGTAGCTAGAGGCAGTTTGAATCCTATATTTTAGCAGCAGGTACAAACTTAAATAGACTTTCAACTTGCATTGTTTGTGTTGTACCCATGCACCGATATGTGTTAAGCACTGAATACTCATATAAAAAGTTGAGCAAATTATTTTGCTCAACAATAAAAACATGATGTTTTTACGAATTTTTGGGAAAATGCCACACGTATTCACAGATGAAACTGTACATGTTTATTGAAAAGGCTAGATCAGAGCAATAACCTTAAAGATGAACAGAAGGAACCACTTGTATAAAGCCAGTAGGCAGATTATTCTGCTTACAGAACATCCCTTAGTAAAGTTTATACTAAAGCACTTCATTACCAAGCAAAAAGCATACTGACTTGGCTGGCAGTTCTTGTACAAAGCCAGGCCTGGAGTTACACAGAGGCCATGACGGCCATGGCACCTGTTAGCCCTTGTCTTAGCCTTGGTGCCCCTTTTAAAGTTTCCCAAAGACTTTAAGGCCGTTTCCGAAACGGCGACTTCGGCTACAGCTACAGCTGGATCAGCGCGTCTGCCAGTGTTGAAGAATAGGCAGACGCGCGCGATCTAGCCGTAGCTGAAGCCGAAGTCGCCGTTTCGGACACGGCCTTGGGAGCGCCATTTGCAAAATGAAAATGGCCTTGCCCTTTCAAAGATGAAATTCCAGGCCTGAGGTTTATCCTTGTCTCTTGTGGGCAGAAATGCTTAGGTTTGAATGATACATGTTTTTACAGATGATGCAGAATCTTACAGCTAATCCTGTAAACAGAGATTATACGCATCTAATGGCATGGTAAGCTTTGTCAACAAAGCTGCCTCTAGTATATACTTCTTGTCAAACACTAAAATCAACCACAAGTTTCATAAAAAACTTAACTGTACTGATTTCCTTCCTCCATGCTTGTACCAAACAAACAAAATTTCAGGGGAAAAACCTTGAAAGCACAGAACAGAAAAAAAATGTTTAATAGAACTTGACTTTAAAGTTCCACAAATTTAATGTCGCTTCAAAAAGCTAAAAGCATTACTAAATGGGTATCATTCTGATTTTTATGGCAAGACATCAATCACAATTTCTCTCTGCATGGAGTTCCCGTGAAGACAAGAAAATACTCCTGGATGAATACCGCAAAATGAAAACGTTCTCAACAATTGCGAGTTACTATGGGAACGCGGTGAATCATGTTCGGACAATTCCCATCAGTGATTCCTATTTAAACGATGAAGTATTCTGGACTTCCTGAATGTATTGTGGCGAGATGAATGTCGGAATAATCGGGATAAATTAACAACTCACAAAATATAATATCTTGTCTCTAACACAAATGGTGGAATAATGTGGAAACCATGGAGCCTTAGGTAATTCAGCAGAAAACAGCTTGATAACTGTGCAGTCCATAAAACGTGTACAAATGGATATTATCAGCATATGGTTCTGAAGTGATTTCAACAACATGTGGGCATACTATCTAATTAAGGTTAGCTAGACACCATTGCATATGCATTTCACATTGCATATGCATTCCAAAATGTGCAAATTTTGGCCGATGCAAAAAAAAGGGCTACAAACGATTTTTATTTTATTTTACTATTATTATTTTTATATATACTAATTTTACAAAAATCATCAAGATAAAACCATTTAGAATGATCCATATTGCACAGTAGGGCTTTTAAAACCAAGAAAAACACCAAGTAGAAAACATTCTAAGGACCTCGTTTCAATTCATCGTGTTTTGGCAAAACTTCAAAAATTTTGGTCCAGCATGCCCCAAAATTTTGACAAATCCTGGGGAGGATCCTGCAGTTGCAAATAATCTGCAATGAGTCCATACTTAGCACTTTGTTTTGACCTACACAGATGTTTGATAAAGCGCCGTATGTACAAGAAAGATCGTATAATGCCACAAGGTGCAAGATGGACAACTGAAGCTCTATTTAATGTTAGAATGTGAAGTATGGCATGGCCCCATTTTAGTAAGCAAATGTTTTGCTATAGCATTGATAGCAATGGTCACTGTCCATACTGATCTATTGTTGCACCAAAAGTGTTGCTTACTACAATGGCCTCCAGAGCAGACGGTACTTCGCTTTTGAGCCAGAGTTGCCAATCTTTTGCCTGTGGCGCTATACAATCTGTGATTACGCTTGCCGCTTCCTGTGTCCCGAGGGAACAACAGGTACCTTGAGTGGGATTCGAACCCATGACTTTCATATTCTGAATAGGACCAGTGGTGTAACAATTCAACTGTATGCTCTGATTTTCATCAAAAGAAAAACAAACAAAAAACAAGTGTTGTTTAATAGAGAAATCAATGAGAGTGTAATCATTAGCCAATAAGTAGGCCTTCTTTATGTTGAAATGGGTCAAAACTTTGTAATCTAGTTTAGGTTATGATGAGTTTGTGTCATATTTCCTAGCAATTTAAATGAAGGCAGAATAACGACTTTTCATGATTTTATCATTGCATAGATATCATTCATCTCACTTAACCCTAGCATTGCCTTGTACTAAGTACATGTAATGCCAGCCATCTTCGGCTAAAAATGTCTGCTCATAAAATTTATAGTGACAGTGACTGCAGTCACGGCACACACAAGTTCAAAGCTGACTTCCCAAACTTTATTTTGGTCACAGCTTGAACCTTCACAAAGGTCAATTTAAAGTCATGTGGGTGTGTTGTAACCAAAACAAATGCATCATAAATCGGCCCTACCAGTACAACACCAAGTCGGTAATTTGGGCCACTTTAATTGGCCCATAGACACTGCTAGAGTTAAAGGAAAAGGCCTGTAACATTGTAAAGCCATCTTGTTTTCTCACGTTCAAATCAACAAGACCAAAATGAAGGCAGGAGACAAAAATAGTCCGGCCTCTTTTGGGGACTGAGAATCAGTACTGAACTAAAGCTTAAAGACAATATACAGGATCGGTAAACATCAGGAAGACAAATTATTGTGTGTAACTTTCATGCCAGTACCAATGACCTGTGGCATAAATGCAGAAGTTGTTTATAGTCTGGGCCTTGTTTCATGGCACTGCTTACTGTGGAGATCTGTGCTTCTGATTCATAGAGTTATGTGCTTTACATGGCACTGTAAGCACAGAATTCCACAGTAAGCGGAACCTTGAAACTGGACCCTGATGTTCTGGCCCCAGCAGAGTCTTTCTCAAAATGACAAAACAACACACATTCACAAGTATTCTAGAGTAACAGAAGCAGTTAGGTGGAAAGGGGCAGACTAGAGAGGAACAGAATGCAGGCAAAGAAATATAAACCTAACATTTTGAACTGACAAGTTGTTTGAAATATTATGGACTATCTCCTCAAATTTATTTACTGAATACACATGTATCTAGTCTTCTCAAACTAAATGAGGCATCTCTGCTGAAAGAATGCAGGTGAGAAAGCGGAACTTTTGATGCTGGATAAGAAAGTGAGTCAGGTGTCTGTTTTACTTTTGTCTTTCTCCCATGAAACCTTGAGGGATCTGTCTGTTAAGAAAACGAAACGTCTTAATTCACTTGCCTACTTCAATACGTCTTACATATGCATGAATGCCCACTGTGGCATTTTCCCAATGTCATATTCTGTCAATAGTTATCCTGAGATGACAGTAAGAGTCAACAGGGAGACATGTCCTAAAGGTAATAGGGTCATATATTGGTAAATACTCCAAAAATGAATGGCCTGAAAACTGTACTTGGTAAGAAGCACTGTAACTGTTGATTGTATAAACTGTTTTGAGAACGAATTCCCTTCAAAATAATATGGTTTCGATAACTTTTCACCAAAAACATTCAAATTTCTGTGGGTGTCCGTTCCCGGCGGCCAGAGATGCAGTTGGTACCCGCTGTCACCTCACTAAATGTGGATAGATTTGACATTCTTGATGGAAATACCGTGAAAATGTTGTTGTTTTCTCAACAAGTAGACACTATATTCAGCTAAAACTTTCACAGGTGACTTCAGGTGACTTTAGCTGTATTTTTTAATTTTTTTTATTTTGCCTATTAAAGTGACAAACAAAAACAGATCAATACAACTTCAGCAGATAACGCCTTATAATAATAGTAATAAAAAGTTCTTATATAGCGTATTTTACATATCAATGCCCTTTACATTAGTAAAGCAATGGCATTGAGAAGAGGTGCGTCCATGGTAAGTGGCATGGGGGGCGCACTCAGGGAATTAGGGTCTCCGCCAAAGTCGCCCTTTTTCCTGTTCTTTTTAGGAAGGAATAAAGGGAAGGTGAGGGATATTTTAGCACACCCTGAAAACCTAATTTTCTGTTGAAATGTACCTTTGCATTAAACTTACTTACATTGGTGTACCTACTTACTTACTTACTTACTTACTTAATTACTTAATTACTTACTTACTTAGGTTGTTTGAAATGATTAGGTTAAACCTTTATGATCCCATATCCAAATTTCTTTCCAGTATGCATCAATTTGGTTCTTAAACAGGTTAGTTGAGGCCACGTTCACCACACCACATGTGAAGGGAGATTGTTCCATTTGGAAATAACTCTGCTAGAAAAGAAGTGTTTCCTGCAGTTCAGCCCTTTCTTTAGTCCTGGTTAGTAGAGCTTTAGGTTATGACCTCTAACTAGGAATGGGTTGTTGTGTCTCTGAAGGGCTTACTTCTCCTCGATGCATTCCAAGCCAATTAGGATTTTGTACACCTCAAGACAGTTGAACATAACAACAACAGAGGAACACAAACAGAACAACTCTCTTGGAAATAAAAAATGTCTTGTTTGGCTGGCCAATCAGTGTCACTTAGTCAGGGTCTGTCAGTATTTCATCAGGGGCTCAGTGATCTTTACACCTACAGGTTTTGAACTAAGGTTCTAAAGATGCACACCATAAGCGTCACCAGACTTGCCATATATCAGTGGCGCATTTTCTGAAGGGTGAATTCCTCCAAAGAACTCCAGATTCAAACAAACCTCCACCCAGTTTTATAGTTTTTTTAACCAGTCTTCTCCACTTCATTCTCTTCATTGCGATTTTTCACATTCATTCGATTTAACTAAACTAAGCCTGGATAGAAAACAAATAGTCCCTTTTTTACAAAATATGAATTTGCCCTGTCCTTGTCTTAGGGTATACAGGGAATCTGATAAACATGGTCAAAGTGTAATGACATGTAGAATCTATGGAGTCCCAGGTATAATACAGGGACGAGTTTTGCCAAATGTGAAAATTCCTGAAAATGGCTTGAAGGCCTGGGGGGGGGGCTTCCCCTTATTCCAGACCCAGAACTCTAAGATGTTACGAATTAGAAAGTTTAAGCACTCTAAGCCTCACAAGAAATGCAAAACAGACACAATGTGGACTATTTCTTTTTCCCTTTAGTGATGGCTTTACTTCTTTTAAGAAAATCCATAGGCTTTAGAATATATTGAGAAATTCCTGAAATCAGATAAAATCTTGAGAAACAACATGCCTGATCAATAACGGCCCATTTTTTTTTTTTTTTTTTCTTCCTCTTTTTGGAAGTAAAAACACTTTCCCATTCTCCGGTGTTTACTAAACACACCAAACACCAACCTATGAAAATGTCACATAAAGTGATCACATCTTTGATAAAACAACAAACAATGGTTTATGTCTCCTTTTCCAGGGATTCTATTCCTGTTTGATTTGGCAATTTTTTTTTTAAACTTGGTGCTGGTACACTTTTTCCAACCATGGCAGATAGAAATACCTCTTACGACAACAGATACTGGTATTAAACTCAAGAAAGAAGGACTTCTGTTCACTGCAACCAAACTACTTGGGGTCAACTGCTCTTTCTTCTGCAGAGTCGTTGACTCTAGCAATCTTAAGGCCCAGTTATTTTTCTCCAACCTAATTGTGCTGAACTAGAAAGAATGGGTAACACATGAAATGGTTTGGAAAGATCAAGTGGTGCATGCACCCTGATGATTAGCTAAACAGACAGACATCAGTCTATGCCTCTGTGATCACCTTTCTACAAATAAGAAACCACCTAGCCCAATAAAATCTTGTAAATTGGGATTTGAAACTCTGCACGTCGGGAAAACAATGTAGAACTATGGTTTGCGCTAACACCATGCAGTAATATCTGTAATGAGTTGTGGCAGTTCTGAAATGAACCAATGGTGTATCAATTCAAAGTTTCGATCAGTATTCTCTCATCGTCTTCATGAGAAGAGCTGCATCACATTTCCACAACCTGTTCTTTTCAGAACCACCAGAACTCATAGGAGAAATTAAAACAAGGTATTCAGGCAAACCTTAACTCAAGATTTAAAAAAAGTAACTGATCCAAATTGGAAGCAACGATAGAGACAGTGTTTTTTTTTTAAGTTACCATTATTTCCAATTTTGTAGCCCTCTGTTATTAATTTCATCAAAATGTTTAAAAGTACAATTATAGTTCTTTGTCTCATGTTTTTGGCTGCAATTGCTGCATTAAGTCATTGCAATCAATATATTTTGAAAAATTATCAAGCGTTGGTTATTTAACGAAATTATTAGTCAAACATGCCTGCGTCTTACTGAAAATGTAAGAGCATGATGACCTTTTTTTGTCAACATGTATCGTGAGTGTTTTTACATACTAAAGGACCAGCATGTAACATGATCAGCCGCACTCTGACAAGCTGTGTATCTGTTATGTAGCATGTAAATGAGTTTCTACAGGCGTACATCACTGCTTTTTGCTTTGGCCACATTAATGCTCAGTTCATCAGCCAGGGGTAAAACACTGCAATCGCTGACAACTCCATGGTTCCCAAAAGACCAATGAAAAAATCACTTTCCTACCCATGTGTCTGATCAAACACTTTGAATCATTGGTACCCATTACTGGCAGCGTGCAATTGCTCACTCTCTAAAGAAGCACTTGAAGATCCTCCCATGACCACAAAAGACATTTGATAATGAGGCAATTAGAGAAAGAAGACTTCACTTATAAGAACTGTGAGGTGCGGTAGGGAGCGATGGTTATTAGTCAATTACTCCTCCACAAGTGAAATGCTAATTCCTCCCTCGTTAATTGGACGTGAATTTGATGGTAATTGCCCTTGGCCAGACACAAAAGCTTGCATGAAAAAGGTGATGGGTTGCCCTTTCAATGGTGGGACTATTCTTGAAGGGAATGATACATTATTGGTTTTTGGAACGGTATATTCATTCCAATATACCAGTTTTCAATAGCACATAGTACATCCAACCAAAGGACCTAATAACATCCAAAGGATTGTATGCATGTTCATAATGATTCGGGTCTGGTACTTCATGCAGGAGGCAATCAAGGCCACATGCCACTAGTCATTGACTTGGTGCCTCCATGCCCCTGATAATTGCCTTGGTGCCAACATGTCCCTGGTCACTGCATGGTGGCTCCATGACCCCAGTCAGTGCCTTGTGCCCCATGCCCCTGGTCATTGCCTTGGTGGGTCCATACCCCCTGGTCATTGCCTTGG
>CM021529.1:8370002-8387158 GCA_010994315.2 Pisaster ochraceus
CCCTGGTCATTGCCTTGTTGCGTCCATACCCCCTGGTCATTGCCTTGGTGCCTCTATGCCCCTATAGTCACTCTATTGATGCCTCCATGCCCCTGATCATTGCCTTGGTGCTTCTTATAATGGTCTGGCTGAAATTTACATTTCCCTTTTAGTTATAGAAGCACTCTTTACTAAGGAAAAATTGCACTGCCCTTACACAGTATTGGGTAGCAGTAGTTACGTGCCAAGAACTAGTCACATGGCGTTATGTTCTCATAAGATTTTTGCAATTTGACAGAAAACAAATTAATGTTTATAATTAGAAAGGGTTAGCTACACAATTCAGTGGTATGTTTTTCCATATCAGGGATAAAAATAAATCAGCTTTAGATTTAGCCTTAAAAAAAAGCTTCAGTTGGTGATGTTATCGACGGGTCATCAATTAGCAGACACAAGTCACTGGGGAAAAACACAAATGTTCACTCAAAACTTAGCTTTATCCACTCACACATTTTGAGGAAGGCTGAATCACCTCAGACTGATGGTTGTCTAGCATAGTCAATGAAGCAGAAATGAAAAGAAGGTCTCCATATGAAAAAGAAAAATACCCAACTTCAAACTGATTAAAATCTACAACGCCAATAATTTGATCAATTTCTTCAGAGTAGAAATTGTCATGGCAACATTTCCCGCCTGTTGTTTTTGCATTTGATATTACTGCTGCTAACATGTGCCTTATTCTGAAGGTTTTTTGTTTTTGTTTTGTTTTTTCTCCTTCTTTTTCACCCCTTCTTCTTTCTTCATCCCTCCAGACTAAAAACAGGAGATGGAGATTACATGTTATATGAAAGACGAGGACATAAGCCTAGCATCTCAAGGTCTGACATGCGGAGCAACAAATTATGTGTCCCTCCGACTGGGACGTTTTATCTTATTTCCCGTTTCATGAATCAACTATTTATTTTGCTCTTTTACATGCAGATGCAAATCCTCTTACGCTGTTGGGAAATGCATTGTCAAAGTATGATGTAGAGAGAATAAATCTTCTGTAAAGAAATGTACACCAAGGCCTCTCAATATGGGGCAATGTGCTTGCAGTTTGCAGAGTGAAGATAAAATGATTGCAGTTTCTTGAGAATGGCCTCAGGTGATGCTGTATATTCCAGCATCAACGTAGTGATTGAACATGAGAGTAACCTTGTCTGTACATTCCAGGGCCTTTGAGGCAGGCAAGAGAGGACACTGGGCATTATGAGAAATTTTACTCCTTGTTTTCACAATTTCCTCATAAATTCAAGAGTTATGAAAGAAACAGCTCAACAAATTATGAGATGTGCACCATCTTTTCACATCAAAAGTTAATAAAAAATCAGACAGTGTAATCTCCACGAAATATACAAGATTGAATGTCTTCATCCATTGAGCTGTGTACAAATTGTGTCTACAGGTAGTCCAGGCTCAGTGGCTCTTTTGTAAACATGTGATGTCACAGGGGTCCCCCTTGGTCAAGGGACACAACCCTCTGCACTCACAGGGGGACGACACATTCTACAGTTTCTCTACATCAGCACAATTGGAAAAAATTGGTTTTTTTTATATCATTGCCTTTTGTCCTGAGGTTTTTGCAATTATTTTCTGTGATTTCTTGAAGTATGTGGTTTTTACTTTTCATAAATGAGCCTCTTTTATTGCTACCTGTAAGCTTATCAATTCATTAAATTCTGGGGGGTATATTTTATAGTATTGTGCATTGTGCATTTCAGCCTTTCAGCCTTTCAGCAACAAATAGTCTCTTTGATAAATCGACAATAAAAAGAAGAAAACCAAATCTTTAAGATAATCCTGAATTCACAAAATCCTGACAAGTAAGAGACTTGTTTAGTGAGAAGTAAGTCCTTGAATGAGCAAATGAATCAGGCTGGATTTCAAAAATAGCTACGAAGATTAATCTAAAGACTTTACAATTACTATCACAATCACTATCACAATACTGACAACTCATCTTAAGATGAGTCCTAGTACTTTGTGAAATCCATTCTGAGAGAAATAATGAATAGAGTACTGTTTAGTCTCTTAACATTATCCAATCAAGTCCAAAGCATCTCGACTGTCAAATTACATTTTGCAAAGTTTCATCTTCTTGACGATTACAGCGTAGCTGTTCGAATAGTTTACGTGATTTTTGCTTCCATTACCCTCGCTTTAAAAACAGTTTTCCAATAATGGGGGATCTGAAGGCTCTGAATGAGGAATACTCAATAGACAATCACACACAGTGCTTAGTAAACATCTGAATCTAGTTTGCATATATTGTCGTGTGCGTAGAACAAGTTACCGGAGAAAGGGCACAAGCAATCAATGTGCACAATAGGGGATGTTAGGATGTTTGTTTCTGATCAATTTTATCATAATATTTTGTAATCGTTTTTTTAGTACTCTTATATTTTTTTGATTTTCATGACCAGGGGTTGTAAAAGACGCATCTTTTCGATGAGTTTTTAAAAACTGTTGTACTTCCCTGGACTACTTCTGGTCAAGATTTTTTTACTGATTTCGCATAAATAAAAAAATAATAAAGCCAGATTTTAAGATGTTTTGAATGATTTCATCCCACAAGAGCAGACTTCACTCATGAATTAGGGTCCCATCGCTTTAACCAAAATGATGCAAAATTGTTTGTGTTTATTTCAGAATAGTTTCCATGGTCTAATTGGAGAACGAGCAGTTCATAATAATTGTAGGTGCCAGGTGTCATTGAATTCAACTATCTGTTACATAATTACATTAATGAGTTGGTTGACTTCGGAAGCCAACAGACTGTGCAAGCTGTGTATCAAAAGCGAGAAAACAAGTCAATTTTTTTATAAAATTAAATGTTCTTTTTAAAATCCATTTATACAATATTCTTGAAAATAAAAATACCCACAGCAATTTGTTATGAATACAATTTCCTTTTTAAATGTAATACAACTTATTTGTTAAAATTAAAATGGAAACAAAAATAAAACTTGGGATGAGGATGCTTATTTTTTAGAAACCCCATTTGTGAACCCCACCCTAATTTGTGCAATCATTACATAGGTTCAACTACAACATGTATGACAGTTGAGCAAAATTTCAAATTGTTTACAAGTAATCAGAAATAAAGGTATATTCTTATTCTTGGGTTTTCTTCCTTGATTTGTTACATTTGTTTTACTTTCATATATTAAATAAGGTTTACTTTCCCAACAATTCAATATATTTTTTACGCCTATAAATTAAACTGAATTATTTGAAGAAAAAGAATTGTGTACATGTTAAACTCAATTCAGTTGGGACCAACTTGGTACCAGAAGCTTGAATATACACAAGATTTTCATAGTCTCTTGAATAACGAGCTTGCTGACCGCTTATTCACGATTGGTGATATTCAACACTAGGTCTACGTACTGATTGTTCTCAACAGTATTACATACATTCACAGTGTGCTCAGTTGAACCTACCAGAGTCAATGGATTAGCCAGAGCAGCACCTGGTCAGACATCCTGTTTTGAATCTGTACACCAAACTTTATATTTCATCTAAATGTCAAATGATTGCAAAGTGAGCACTTTAGATGCTCTATTATTCAATTAAGATATAATTCGGACACATATTGTCCAAAGTTTGGCTTAAACATTGGGAGGAGTAACATTTGCTTGATTTTCCAATGGGAGACTTTGGAATGTAAGGTGGCAGTAGACTAACCAGGTAAGTTTCCATTGTTTACATAGTTCTGAGTGGCACACATTACCGAGAACAACAGACTTACCTTGTAAGTCTGCTGCCACCTAGCTTCCCAAAAGTCCCCCATTGAAACATTCTTGTAATATTAGTATTCTGATCGAGCTGCTCAAGTATTCACACTTGGTCCAGCTGGGAACACAATCATCTATTCGAGGGCAAGTTGACAACCACAGAAGGGTCCAAGTCAAAGATCCAAAGAGTTGGGCAGGCTTTACCAAAGAATTGGAAAACACTTTAAAGTGAAGGTATACGTTTGGTGATCACTCTTAAAATTAATGCCAATAAAAACTTACTTGGTTAGATGTACAGCAGCTTTTCGTAGTAGAAACCACTGACAAAACAAAAACCAACCTAAAAAATTACCATTGCAAACAAGTTGATGGGAATTAATTTACTCTTCAATAAATCACAGTTATGTGGCACCTGCTGTAAGTATTTGTTGTTACATGTACTTTTTGCACAATGCATGGAAACTGTTTCTGTGCTCTGTAAGGGTGTCCCTATCATTATGTAGTATCATTATTAGTGCCATTAAAACAGTCTCAGACCAGCACATCCAAGTTATGAAAGAGTAATTTGATTTACATGTATATAACACCAAAGTAGATCCCAGTCATTTGATTGGAGGATTGGAGTTCACGTGACATTAATTATTCACACCATTTTGAGGCCTACATCAAGCGAGCATTTTGCTACTATCAGAGTGCATTTTTGTTCCATCCTTTTTGCACTAAATTGCAGGCTAGACCATTATGTGCGTGCACACGTAGGTCAGTCGGTCGTCTGCTGGTCCTGCACCTGAAAACTTGACGCGAGCAAACAACGCAGTTTTTAGTTATTGCCGAGGCATCAGGGTCTATTTGCTAAAGACTCAGCTTCACTTCAATGAATAGAACATTTTATCTTTCACCTCATGAAAATATTTTTTTAACAATCATACTTACTTCTTTATATAGTGCTTTATCACATCCGATGGGCGTCTCAAAGCACTCAGTATTTTTTTCATGTGAGGTATGTGGAGCTACGTTTTGAAGTATGAGACCTATTCCTTTACATAGCACCATGTAATGGTTTACAAGGTGCTCTGGTGCAATATGCGACCAATCACACCGGGAACACTGGGGAGATTGCACTCAAACACATTCATTAAATACATATAAGCTTCAAGACCTCCCTTTGAAGAAATCAAACCAAATCAATAACTGTAAGGAATCTATAGCTCTCATCAGAACATAACAAAAGCACCAAGTTCCCGCATGATTGTCCACGGTATCATCTGACACAGCCCATTAACCAACATACACTCTAAATTGGTATTCGGTAATCGGTTCTGGGAGAAACTAGTGGATCAGCCCCATTTAACTCCAGCACCAGTGTCATTAGCTCCCGTATCACTTCACAGACTGTAATGATCAGATTCTGTCCTTGGACGTAATATATTCATATCCCGTACAAAAAAATCAGCAGAGGTGATGATAACAATTTTTGCTATAATCTATGACGCAACCAATAAGTTCTCCAGAACACATGTGACCCTGCTGTGGTGGTGAAGCCTATGGTAATCCCAGGGAAAAATTGACAGACCTATGACTTCATCATTAGACACCCTCGCTGGTTATTGTTTAGTTTCTTTAAGATCTTTTACTTTTATAGGTTTCTGACCCCCAAAAAGTATCCTATTGCTTTTGACGGTGCCATTACGAAGCTAAAATGAAAGTATACAATTTTTTAAACAATTTAAAACATGTTCTCATGATCATTCAGGCTGGCAGGACATAGATTCAGATTGCGCTCATTGTTGTCAGATTCCCTGTCTAGCTATTTGAAATAACAGAATAGCTTTGTGACATAAAGGGACCAGTCTAAATAACCCTTCCCGCTTCAACTTCATTCCATTATTGAATAAAAGAGTACCAAGATGGATGTCCTATGAGTTTCTAACCAATGAATATCTCCAAATCTTATTCTATACAAATTATTTATATCTTTCTTTAGTGAAACCATCGAGTAATACCTGGTTCAAGTTCTTCTGATTATGGATCAATCTTACAGCACTATCCCATTTGTAGGTGTGACATAATTCCACTGCAAGCCACACTCACATCACATCACACAAACTGGCTCCACCCAGAAGCCCATGTAGGAGTTACTTTTTTTTAAATGATTTATGCAAGAAAAGTTACATTTTCATGTGATTCAAAGATGAAGCCAAATACAACAACCTTAGTTCATATTTCCACTGATATTTGTATGGCGTGTGTAATGAATAATGGTGGAATGATTGCACTTTTCCAAAAGTTTGAACTGATTATAAAGTTCATAGTTGTACCAATCCTTCCGAGGTCAATTTCGACGAAAGAAAAGCCAACAAAATAGCATTTGATTATCATTAAAATGATCTTAGCTTATTTTGATTGCTTGAAATAAGTCTGATCTATCGTCAGGACAGTGCAAAAACATAGTGTCTTGATTTTGCAGAATTGTCGCACCTCGCATGAAAAATGTTGTGGGCACAAACGTTGTATCTCGGCGCATACTTGTTTTGTGTGTACATATTGGCTGTTTTAAGCAAGATATCACGCTTTGAAAATTCCAAATGCACTCGCATAACGTGAGTGCTATTTTAGGAGATACACTGTACATTGTGTCTGCACAAACCAGACAATATGAGCAGAGTACAAAATCCGGACAAAACAGAAACCTTTTTTCATCAGATTGAAACCATCAATTATGATGAACAGGTTGTAACACTAGTTTGTTTATTGAAAACAAGAGGATGTGAATAAATTGACTCACTCCAAAAAATTCAATTGTCTGTAACAACACTGAAAGTTGTCACAGACCAGTATCTATCCACACCTGGGCCCAATTTCATAGAGCTGCTAAGCACAAAAATTTGCTTAGCATGAAATTTCTTCCTTGATAAAAACAAGATTACCAACCAAATTTCCATGTGTTGCATATTGCTTGTTACTGGTAGTCAGCTGTTGTTTGCTTATCCTGAAAATCACGTGGAAATTTGGTTGGTAATCCTGTTTTTATCGAGGAAGAAATTTCATGCTAAGCAAATTTTTGTGCTTAGCAGCTCTATGAAATTGGGCCCTGATGTAACCCAACATGTACTTAGAATAACAAAACTGTGAAAGTTTTAACCAATCTCAGTCACAGGAACATAGCTTTTAAAAAAGGAGAATATGTTTTCACTGTTTTCAAACATCCGGCTTTGGACTCACAGCAGCTTCAAAACTAAAAACCTAGTTGTATTACTCATTACTCAAAAACTAGTCCATTTCAATACAACTAGGTTTTTAGCTTCAAAACTAAAAACCTAGTTGTATTACTCATTACTCAAAAACTAGTCCATTTCAAGTACAAGTTTTTTCAGTGGGTGTTTTCCACAACAATCGTCTTGTTACCATCTAAGCTATGTGCAAATCTGCGAGCATTTATATTTTCAATCATACCAATGTTGTTAACTCCCTTCGAGTGATAACTCTCTTCAAGCGAATTATTGAATATTACCTAATTTCAAAACTAGGATTTAAACAATGTCACATTGTGTCTTTAATATCAGTTGGGATAACTTTGCATGAAACAAAAAAAATGCCAGTAATTACAGGTAGAATATTTGGCCAGTATCCAATCCCCACTATTCAATTTTCCCCCTAAAATAAACACACCTGTTCGGGACAGAATCTAGCAAGTAGTGCCTACTCAAAAATATTTATCTACACTTTTGATTTACGCTGAGATGATGTTTGGATGGCACAGATTCAGAGGCATAGACTGTTGTTGTTTGTCAAAGAACAAACCCGAAATGGACAAAAAATACCACGAAGGCAAGTGCAAGACATGATCAGGTAAAGACAATATCCCACTACTTCTGAAGTGTATCGGCAACACTTCACAGGCATTAAGAGGGCGACATGTTTGGAAGAAGGGAAAAAAATGAGACAGTGAGAAAATGAAGGGAGTTGTTTGAAAATGTACGCTACAACACATAACGGAACATAGTGCATGAGAAGTACTCAAATAATGATGCCCTGCATATGTCTTCAAGCAGCCAGTTGGTACATAAACCTGCGCTGTGCAGTACACGGGCTACGGTAATTCAAGTTGCATGAATCTACATTTTTGTAACTAACTGCAGAGGCTTGTTCAACTCAAGAAACTAAAACTTTGGAAGACTTTGTGATTACTATGGCTCTGAAAACATTGGACAACGTAAAGGAGTGCTACGTTCCTGTATAATTACTATGTGAAACTATGGTTTAGGACAATACTCACTAGAATTAACATGAGCATTTGCCTCAAAAAAAGCACCTTGAACAAAGTACAGGATGATATTAAACTCAGTTAACCCTTCAAATGAGGTACAAGGGTAAATTTTCATTTCTCTAATGAAAAAATATATATAACCATGGCAAGCAGTAAAGCATTTCCAAAAAGACTAACTGATCTTTCCAAGTGGAAGAGATAAATTTATAAACTTACCAAGTTACAAGTTGCACAAAGCAGACCAATCTATGAAAAACGTGTCTCCAGCAAAGGTGTTGAATCATACAATATATGTTGGCACATAAGCTTGAAGTTTTGTTTGTCGATTTGAAGACAAAACTCACAGCTTCATATCTCTTGTGAGTTACATCGGCTGTGCACATGAGCTGATGGAAATGTATTAACTCCTCAGCTGGTTCAGGATTTTGAAGACAGAATGCACGAGTACCCCACCTTTTAGTAAGCCTTGTTGCTGCTGGAAAAAGGAACAGGTAGTGTAAGAACACCAAACAGTCAACTCGAGGACAAGTAACCAAAGCTGTGCCAAAACTTCAGAAATGATTTGACGATACCTGCTAATGTCATTCAGCAACTTCCCACTGGTTTCGTATACAAGTAGAAACATATGCCCCAAGTAATACAAGATTTCGCCAGGTCAGCTCCTGGGTTTCCAAGCTGTCTGTTTACTCAGCTCCTAGTGTTTAGGATGAATCAACATGACAACATCTCACTGTACCCCACACCATATCAGGAATAATAACACCCACACCATTCGATCAAGGTATCTACGTAATGCACATATTACATTACAAAACAAATGAAAGTTTAGATTTCAGTGTCAACAAAATACAGGCTCGGCTTAACAGGCTCTGATTCAGAGAATGATCAAACATCACAGTCCTCCTGTTGGAATCACAGGAACATGGAGGAAAAGAAAAATGCAATCCTAAAATGTTGTCGTTTGTTTGGTTTGGGATTTTTCCTGAATCCGTCCAACATTCCTATCAAGCCATATCTCTGCACATTTCGGAGAAAACTGATGATGATTTTTATCAACTTGTTATGTGACAAATAGGTGATGAGGCATTTTTTTATGAATACCCGATAGGGACACTCACAAAAATACAAAGGGAAAACTACATCAATACAAAACATTTTCACCAGAACATAAATATTGGTATAAATGTATTAACAGCTCCAGTATCTATCAAAAAACATCAAAAAAACAAATGAAAAATGCTGTGAGTCTTAGTATGCTTGGATGAACATGCAATCAACATTTTATTCAAGGTCCATTTAGTTCTTGCAGAAGGTGGGAAAAACTCTGCTCACATTGAAGGGGAGATTTTTTTTCCCGCCATAATAATTGTGTGGCTTATTACTTGATATTTGAAACAATGCCATCCCCTTGAGGTGATCCCTTGGCTGCCGCTTCCTAGGTTGTATTGTAAACTTGAGTGTGATCCCTGGCTACACGGCAGCTAACGGTTTTATGGCTTTTGATTGGCACCCACAGATAGCCCAAATGGTAGAGCACCAGCACATTTAAGCGGAGGTCATTGGTTCAAATCCTGCTTTTGTCAGTTTTTCTTTGTTCAACTCCAACTCGTAATAATTTTGCTACAAAATCCAAAAACTCTGACATCTTGGCATTTGGGAGTGCCGATACAAAAAGGTATGGACCCTTGTACAAGATTGTAAGCACCACTGCTGACAGCATCATTTTCATAAAATTGCTTACACGTTCTGGGATTTCATCAAGGGCATTTTCATTTGGCAAAGGTATTCCATTGGAAAATCTTTTCTCTCTCTCTTCTGAAGGGGCACCAAAGGCCAAGACCAGGACAACAGAGACCATGGCCTCAGTTGTCTTTGTGCAGTTTCAGGCATGAGTCATACTCAGTCTAAGTCAGGGCAAATGCAGCACTGTTGCAAATGCCAATTGGTTGCCATGTACGTACATCACAAAGTTAATTACAACAAATTCATTCAATTTGTTCCGCACACAGCGCCCGAATTCAACCGCGTAAACAAACAAATTGAATGTAATCGCCTGACATAGTACTCATTCCATCATTTCAATTGATTTTCTCCCCAATTTTGTAAACTCGGGTGGATAATTTTATTTTGCATCACACCACAAGCAAATAAACTCCCTCCTTGATGTGCTTACTTGGTGATTTCAAGCGAATATTTTTGAAAGAAAACTTTGAAGGTCATGACAGGCTAGTTTTGATTTAGTAAAAGGCCCCTCTTCGTGAAATTATGAAACTATCACGTTTGATCGACGCTTAGGCTACGTCATGTTTACGCCAAGTTACTTACAATTACGGTGCTCCTGGTTTGATTGGCTGCATATTTCGCCACAACTTGCAAACCATTACGTAGTGCTATGTAAAGGAAAAAAGGTCTCATACTTCAGAAACGTAGCTCCACGTACCTTGCAGGAAAATACGGAATGTTGGAGCGCCATGAGCGTCACTGAGTGACGGATTTGAGTGCTATATAAAATGCTACTATTATAATTATTATTATTATTATTTCTTTAAGTAAAAATTCTCATTGATACTTCTCTTTTTGTCTGTCTGCTTATTCTGCATCTACTACTATTTTTATAATTTAACAAAAACATGTTTGTGCTGTATGTGTAAAGTTAACAGTTCTTGCTGTTTTTAGATTTTTTTTTCTTTTGGAAAAGAAGTCTGCTTTTCGAAAAACTTTTTTGTTTGTTTTACAATCTGAGGATTGTAAGGGTTCCATAGTACAAGACCACAAAATGTAAACAATGTCAATGTCTTAGTTTGGCCACATTTACTTTTGGATTAGGCTGAGAAAGTTGCTTTAACAATTTTGAGTTTCTTAGGATCTTAGCAAATTCAGGATGTTAAAGTTCAAAACACTGTTTACAACAATTTCCACATGGTTACAGGCAATGGCACGGTTTTAAAAGTGGGCTTAACAAGCAGTGGGTTGCCAGTAACTGTAAATCCAACAGAGATTAAAACTGGTCATGGTTGGTGTGTCTACCTTAGGGATTGTGGACTGGCCAGTGTGTCTGCTCATACCTCACTCAGACCATGAATCACCTCATACAACACTTGCAGACTGCATAAGTTTGGAGGCAGCTTTGAGGAGCTTCACTGTGAAACACCAGAGGCTGATACCAGGCTGTAACACCTCATCCTGAACTCTTAGCCTTGCTAGCTAGCCATAAGAAGTTGTAGCCGTACTGGTCTCTTCAAAGAGACCAGCATTTCAATCACTCTTCAGTCTCCTGACGGTGACTAGAGCAGGCTAGTCGAAACGTTGAGACCAATTAATAACTCACTCCACGGCAGTCAAGTTAATAAGGAGAAGTCCCCATGATCCACTAAACGAAAGCAGTATAGCCCTGCCGATTTCCTACCTCCCCAGGTAGTGCTTAATAAGCAGGACAGTTCTTTTTAGAACTAAGTAGTCTCCTGAGATCCGAAAATCTACTCCGTGGCAGTAGAATAAATTGCTAGACAAGTTTTTAAGAACAATCTACTCAGTAAAGTAAACACATGGTGTTGCAGCAAACCGAATACACATTGATACCCCACCATGCAATGCCTTAAAACTGAAGAAAATAAAATGTAGGCAAAACTTGTTGGGCATCAAATAATTTATTGCCACTGGATGGATTGGCACTGGGCTCAGGCTGGATACTTGATGCAATAAAACTGTCCACCCTCCAGCCCAGTCAAAGTTATTTGTTTCTCAGGTCAAGCAGATTTCATTTATCAGACAGGCGTGGCCCAATTTTATAGGGCTGTAAGCAGAAAATATTACTGGCAAATTTAGTTTTAAAATATGCAGGATACCAGTTACAGATGGTACATGTGGAATGCTATTTTGGCTGGTTACCGTTACTGGTAAGCAACATTTTAAGATTGTGCTTTGCTACTTTTTGTGCTTAAGCCTCTCTATGAAAATGGGCTGTGGTGTTTACTGCTATGGGGAGTTGAGCAAATGTGCTATTTTTCACTTTCATTGTAATTCTTTTTTTTCTTTTCTTTTTTTTACAGCTGATCAACTTTTGAAATTTGTCACAAATTATGTTGCAGTTTCCTACAGTTGGTTGTTCACTGTAAATCCATATTGACTACAAAATTTACCATAGTTTTCAAAAGTTGATTCCTGAATATTAGTCTATATTAAAAAACAATAGATTATTGCCAGTTTTCTGAAATGTAATGTCAACAAATGCTATTTAATTAATTATTATTTTTATTAACACATTTTCCAACCTGTATTTTGGTATACTGATCACAAACCCTTAATTTTGTTCATCACTTCAATGGCAAACAGACAATAAAAAAAGCAAAAACACTTTCAATACCTAAATTTTAACAAAATGTTATATCAGCCCCCACCCCCACCACGACACAATCCCTGACTTCCTCTAACTTTGTATCTTAAAAAAAACAAAAAACGATTGACATCTGGAAGTCAAAATAATAATAATAATAATAATAATAATAATAAAATGGATCAATTTTTACAGCAAAAAATTGTTTTCACACAGATTGTAATAACAGCTAATCTATATTTAGGAAAACAGACCACAAATTGATTGGATTCCCCCCATTATAAACGCACATATGGTGAAACACAATGACTAATTCGTTTCCAGATGTTTGATTTTGGACAAAGAAAAATAGAATGGTTTGGTCGGGGGGAATTGAACCTAAAGCCAAAACATGCACCACCAGTACGTTATTATTGCGTAGTATGGAATTATGGCTTTATCAGATATCATATTTACCTGGGTTATTTTAATCATGTAAAATTTACGATTATTTGTGATAAAGTGTTTTTTGTTGTTCTGCTGTCTGTCTGAACAGAGTCCACCCGCCCACCCTTGCAAGATAGACATTGTGAGATGATTTTTAGGTAGAAGCTGTACTTGTTGTCTTTTTTACAATGTTTACGGAAAGATTCAAGAAAAGGGACAACAGAAAACAATCGGGGAAAGCCTACAATGTTGCTCTACTAAAGATGTCCGCCTTGTCTTGTATGGCATCCAGACTCAAGCAAATGCTTAACAGGGCTTGCCTCCATCTCACTAATTCAGCTTGTTCCTGTAAAATCTCCCAAGTGAACTCTGGTTTTATGAACATCTTCATGATGGTTGTTACATGAGATTTGTAAAATCGAAGTAAATGTTAATGAAATTTATTTCAATTGAATATATTCATTTGTATTTAAAAACAGTTTATTTATTTCTTGTCTTTGTTATTCAATTGATTGACTTATTTTTAAATCTTATTTTACTTGTTTTTATTTTTATTTGTTTTTCAATTATTATATTGTTGCAATTTAGCTTCATGGCAACCAAGAACATACATACAGATTAATAAACCAGTCTCTATATAATAACATTCACAAACATTTTTAATCCAAGGTGAAATAACACTCGAGTCCAATGTGTTTACAAACAGTACAATGTTACAAACAGATACAGTTACAAACAGTACCAGCTTTTGAAAACAACATTATTATAAAAATAAAATAAATTCCATTTATTATTTCTCTTTTGGATTAGAATGCTTCGGAATGATCATGGACATTACTTGATGCTAGTGTTCAATAAATGTTGAATAAAATTACTGGGTTGGAAATAATCATCTGAAATCAAATCTGGCATGTCGTTTGTGTATTCACATGTACAATGTACAGCAAAGTCATTATTTAACCGTTACTTCTGTCAGAGATTACATAACAACTTGTTTGGCTAAATTACTATTTATTAGAAGCTTGAAAAAAAAGTGAATTGCTGGTGATTATTTCTTCCTCTTAGTCATAGCAAGTACAAGTTTTGTTTTATTATTTTCTTATTTAACACACAGTTCAAGCTCATAACCTTCTAGACTGGTTTCTGTATGAATGTTGTGCAATTCTACAAAAGTATCATGGCTGCAGCTTGTTGGTCCAAACATTGAAAATAAACCATCAACTTGTTTCAAAATCATCACTTCATCAGGTCAGAGCAACAACACTGCATCTCCTAAAGTAGCACTTACGTTAGGCATGAGTTTGAAATTGTCAAAATTAAATAGCCTGAATGTACACACAAAACATGTACGCGCCGAGATACGTTTTGCACAGAGCATTTTTGTAAAATGTTTGTACAAAATTGAGATACAATGTTGTTAGTGTTACACTGACGCAACAACTTCTTCAAAAGAAATTACTGCCCTCTAAAACTATTTTTAATCCTCTTCCACTATGCACAACCTTAAACTCTATCCAAAGAATACAATTCTTAGTATACGGATAAATTAGACTGTCAACTCACCAATCCATCCAAGAAAATATTCCAACAGCTGGCAAGAAAATGTGAGAAGAAAGCTCGCCACAAAATGATATATAAACTGCCAGGAAAGTTTAATGTTTTTGTCTAGTAGCACAAGCTGTTTCCCTGACGTAGATGTTACTGGAAACCATGGATGAAACAGACAGCAGGATTCCACAAGAAAATAACTCAGAAATCAACCAGCGACAATGAACTCTTTGCATGAGACCAAAAAAAGATTGGGAAAATCCTGATTATTGAGTCACTACAATTTTTCACTGGGTGTAAAATTGTGACTGCCCTTAACCATAGATCAGCTTCCAACACAAAATTTAAATTTACATGACGATAATAATTGCCACTCAGGATCTGGTGCCACAGCTACATGTCATTTTATCGGCAATAACGTTTACAATGAGAGTTAGAGATTGCAGAGTGTAAGAGAATCACACACAGCCTGGCTGACTGTGGTGGTCGGTGGTGACACTGGTCATTTCAATTTGGCTGGATGTTGCAGATCCAGTGGTGTGTGAATAATGCATGCAGACTCATGGAGCCTGCTGTGGTTGGCTGAATGTCATTTGAAGCTTGGGTATAGATTCGGCCGTGATTGGCCAGCTGGCTAAGACACACATGACTACATGGTACATCCATAGCTGTCCTGTACAATGTACATATTACAAGACTGTACTAGTGTTAGAATAGTTTTGACAAGTTATAAGGCTTGATTATGCTAGGTCCGATTTGACTAAAAAATTAAGATTCAAATTTTAAATATCAGTTATGGATTCAAGATTCAAGTGAGCAGTTTTCATTTAAAGTGTTTCAAAAAAAAATCTGCTGGCAGTTAAATACATGAAAAACTCAAAATAAACTATTGTTGGGATCCCGACATTATCTCACATCAATTTGCCATATACGAAACAATTTTGCATGATACATGCATTTTGTGCATTGTCCGTGGCATATCATATGCGAACGGTTTTTACGTTTTTCACCCCCAAATGAAGAAAAAAGAGGACTAATGAAGGGATTGCCAGTGAAATATAATCAGTGGCATAACCAGGAGGCAGGAGCCCCCCTCTCACCCCCACCCACTCAGAACCCTTGCCCCCTCTTGGCTCAACCAATTGAGATCAATTATGTACTAATGAATGGTTCAATACATCAAAAGCACCCAAAAAAATAATTATTATTATGTTTTTTTTTTTCTTTTCAAAATCTAGTTACGCCACTGGAAATAATAAAAACAGATCTCTAATTGAAAACCGAAACATTATCCGAATGTCTTATTGCAAGCCACACAAACACAGATTATCAGCAGAGCTTAAGAGAGACCATGGAGCTAAATGGAGAAACTCATCCCTCTCATTTAGTACATAGGTAAATAATTGAGTATGGCATCGGCATCATTCATTTCATCGGTTGATGGGCAGGGCTGGTTTAAAGGGAGGGTACACCTTTGGTAATAACTCCAAATAACCATAAAAACTGACTTGGTAAGAAGCACTGCAGCTGTTGATAATGTCTAACATTTTGAGAAGCAATTTCCTTCACAGGAATGTGGTTTTGGAGAGATGGATTCACAAACATTTCAATCTGAGAAACGTTTCTGCATGAAACGTTTCTCAGATTGTGTATTCCAAGTATGGATTATTTTTCCTGCATGGAGGACATAACCGCTCCAGATTTTCAGCAATATCTCGAAAACGCTACCACCTTTCGAAATTTTCACAGGTTAGTTTTATTGTATACACCTACATTTATAGGCCTACAGGATTAAACAATTGAAACAGTTCCAAAAACCAAAGGTATACTTTGCCTTTAAGCTATGGTCTGCTACACTAAGTATTATATCACTGGGTGTTGCCTCCAGCATCTGTTACTGAACAAATCTAAGTGTATGTTTAATTTTACACATGGTTAGAGATATAAGATTGAGGGGTCTGGAGAGAGTGGGTCAACAAGGATCACAGGGGGGGGGGAATTCTATTCTGCACATTAACCATTCATCACATTTTCAAATTTGTTCAAGTAGAATTTGAGGTATGAGACTATGGAAGCTGCTCTACCATAGTGAAAGTAAAACTGCCATTTCTTAAATCTGAAATTACCTTGCGAGAGTTCTTTAATTTAGAAAAAATCTGAATCTGGGTGATAGACAGATGGATTGTTTTTTGTCAACATAATGTTGGTTTATGGGCTAAATTGTCAATACAGATACAACATGTCACCTTTGACATTTTCAGCTGAATGCAGTGTCTATTCATTGAAAAAATAGGAAAAAACTGTCACAGTATTTTAATCAAGAACGTTGAACCCATCCACATTTAGCGAGGTGACACGGGTACCAGCCACATCTCCAGCAGCAGCATCCACAGACACCGCAGAAATCAAAATCGCCGAAACTTGTCTTAAGGTGTGTTTTGGAGATTCAAATTTGTGGGCATACTTTTATTGATTTCTAACCAACAGGGGCATTTCAGATGAAATAATTTTGTAGGATGCTTACCACCATCTTTATAAGTTTATAACAAGTAAACTTTTGGATAAACTTTTCTTGTGTCACTCCCAAAAATCTTAGAAATTTGTCTAGGGAGTGGCACAAGAATGTTTTTTCTTGAAATTAGATTTTTTTTCTGATTTCAAGAATACCATTTTTAGCAGTGCACCTTTAAGCTTGTGGACAATTTTCGTGTATGCAAAATATTATATACATTTTCTATGTATATTCGGTTTGTGGTAACACCATGTGTATATCTATTAGATGTGTAGATTTGTTCTCAGGAAACTAGGTCTTGCTTTTTATTCT
>CM021529.1:8411804-8438020 GCA_010994315.2 Pisaster ochraceus
TCTCCAACGCCTTAACCATCTCAAACACATCAGGCATGCAAGATCTATGAAAACCATAAACAAAGTGACAAGGTTTCAATAATGTTTTGGAATTAAAGTCTCCACTTTAGTCATAAATTTCAAAATTGTGCATACATATTTGTCATACTACAATTTAACATTACGCAGACAATAAAATACGGTGTCAAAAAGACATCCCTATCACCAAGACACTCATATGGCTAACACTATTCAAGTTGGTGTCAACTTTTATCTTCAAGCAATCTTGAATCCTCAATTGTGATTGGTCGATCCTCACACAGTCCATTTTTAATGCGTGTCAAGTTTGCTTGAAAATAAATTTGTTATCCGACTAGCATGCATGGAACATGGAATAATGGAGTGCATCAGGCGTCACTCGTGGTATGTTGGAAACAGACACACAGTTCCACACTCACCTTGCGCTTGCCGGATAATCTAATATTGTCTCCAATCCATTTTGAAAGAAATATACAATGAGGTACATAGCTGAGCCCAACTTTAATCAGGGTTATTCATCTGGGTTTTTTTCTCCTCAATGGTTAAACAGAACTTGTGACGTCTGTCACTCGTTCATTTGCTCCGTTCAATTGGAGAACCAGAACTATAAGCCAACTTTCCAGGATTAAAAACAGAACACTTTACCCAGTCTTGTTGGTCACAAAACCACATACCACAGTGTGATGATATAGGCCCAAGTCGTAGTTAAGAATAAAGTCACTTGGTTTCATCTGCATTAGAGCTACACATTTATTGTTCAAGTGATCCAAAAGATGAGTTTGCATTCGTAATTGTCTTCATTTTTCAACTTCTGTTTTGACAGTGTATGAGTCCAAGGACAGGAAGCTATGTGTGGTTCAGCAGCGAACACCGCTCGTCAAGGTGAGTTTCTGCTAATCTAAAAACTCGGCCTTCTTGAGAACGAGAATGTTTGAGAATTTTTGGTTGTTACATTAATATTTCACTGCAATTTATTTGACTCTACCCAGGGGGCACAAGCTGACTTTAGAAAGAAGCTTCTTGTGTGGATCAAAGACTCAAAATTCTCACGAGTCATCTTGTTGAGTAGTAGTCACTCACATGAGAGAACGGACTCACAGCTGACAGGGTGAGTAATGCTTCACTCACTGGAAATGTAATATTTTACCACAGACTTTTATTTGATTGAGTAGTAGTCGCTCACATGAGAGAACTGACTCACAGCTCAAATGCTGAGTAGTGCTTCACTTACTGGAAAAGTAGTCTAATATTTGAACAGAGACTCCAGCGTCTCCCTTGTCATTTGATTGAGTAGTAGTCACTCACATGAGTGACTGATCGAGTGTTACTGCCAGTGCTGTCTGAGGCCTGAAACTTGATAGTAATTAAAAGATGAAAGTAACCCTTAAATTTTTTTTTTTTTAATTTCAATTTACTGATTGTATTAAAACATTTGTCACTATACCACTGCAAGGTCAAAAAACATCCTGGAATACCAACCCCCCCCAAAAAAAAAATATATATATATAATAATAATAATAATAATAATGACTTATGTTTTGTGCGTGTTTCTAGGAGTCAGTTTAGATACTTGACCACCCCCAAGCTGGATGGAGAACTTGGTACAATCCTGTCACATCAACTACAATGGAAGAGACTAGAGAAGAGACAAAACCAGTGGGCTCCACCATTGGCTAATGAAGAGGGGAGGCCAGAATGTGCAAGGGGGATTTATATTCCCGGAGGGGGAATCGCAAAGCGACTCTTCGATGATTGGTGAGTAGGACTATCACTATATTGTTACTGGTTATTCTGGAGCTTTATCTTGTTTAAAAAAAAAAACATAAACCAAGCAAAAATGAAACTGAGCAAAATATGGTAAAGCAAGTGTGTTGTAGAATGGAAAACAGTTTAATTACCAAGGTATTAGTAAGTCTGTGATCCCACAATGTTATGTAGCGCGGTAAGATTTGTGGTAAAACCATGGAAATATTCTCTCGTATGAGTTGTGGTGGTTCGAAAAGAACCGTTGGTGCAACAACTCAACGATTCGATCAGCATGCTCTGATTGTCCAGAGGAGAATGCTGGAATCTGGTGCTGCATGCTGCTTCAGTAATGTAGAGGATCAGCTCGGTAAAGCACAATGGCAGGAAACTAGAGCAGGATCCTAATGCTCATGTCGTAGTCAAGCAGTTTAGTGCATCGGACTCGAGTTCTGGGGGTTATGTCATCAGGATGTGGGTTCAAATACCTGTCGTGACACATGTGTCCTTGAGCAAGACACTGGTCTATTACTGTTTCTCTTCACCCAGTGGTAAATGGGTACCTGTGAGGGTGGAGACGGTTCTTGTGATTGATTTAGCGTGGTGCGCTACTACAACACAGCACAGGCTGTACACTCCCTATGGGGCTAAGATAGTTTAAGGAATGAAATAAATGGCCCATTGACTAGGAGTGGAGCACCATGAGTGTCACTGAGCGACGGATTTGAGCTTTATGTTTTATCTCTAATGCAATCACTGGGGCAGGAAAATTTGCTCCAAGTTGCATCTCAATATAAATGACTTTTCATTATTGTTGTTGATATTTTAGTCATTGATTATGTTATTTTATGGAATACAAAATATAAAAACCTTGATTTGAATGTGATGCAGCTGAATTACAGGTTTTCAGCATAAACTTTGAGATGATGGAACGTAAATTCCATCATTTCATAGTTTAAAAGCATGTCTTATGATACAAGTAGGCATTCTTAGTGAGACCTGGATTCTTTAAAAAACATGCGTGAAAGGGAAGTCTGAATAGATTCTTAAAAAGCAAAGCCTGCTTAATGATTTCCTATGGGCATCTTTGACAGTTGTCTGCAAGAGGTTCCCCTGGCCATCTTGATGCTATTCTGCTCTGAAGGTGACAACATTCCAGATGCTCTAACGATGGTTACCCATCTCAACCAGTGGCTTCATTTAGTACAGGTATTAAGACAAACATCCCAATGTTTCTTTGTAAAGTAACTAATTGACTAAGTAGTGTCTTGAAGTCTTTGAAAATTAGTCATGTTTTAATTGTAGATACTTTGCCATGTGTTGTATTAATTCTCAGGAACCGGAGAGTAGTCAAACATCGGTCCGCAGTCCATGGAGGATACCCAGCTCGTGGAATATGCTATACGGCCAACAGTTTGACCCTTCCATCTATTAAGAACTGAAGAATACTCAGGGAACCAGTTGATACTTCAAAGATGTTGTGGCATGCAATGTGTACATTAGGTGGTCAACAGTTTGAACTTAAGTTCCATCTGAAGACGGAACATTTGGGAACCAATTTATAATTTGAGGATGTTACAGCTTTAATATTGTGTATAATGTATGGTGAACAGTTTAACCCATCTATCTATTACAAACTGAAGAATATCCAGAAACCAGTTGATATTTCAAGAATGTAATGGCGAACAGTTTATATTATAATGGTGGTCAACAGGCATGGGAAACCATTCAACTTGGAGGTCATAAGCTCTATAGTTCGACCTGTCATTGTACCAAGAACCAAAGAATACCCAGGAACTAATGCATTGTTTATATGGTAAAAATTTACACCCATCAATTTCCAGTTTGCAGATGTCTATATCATACAGTTGTTGGGATTTTGTTTAATCTTAAAACTGCCCTGAGCAATCTCAGGATTTCAGAACACAGAATACTAGTTGAGGTGAGACAAAAGGCTTTCATGAGCTGGAACTGCGTAATCTTGAGATTGAGCAAACTCTTCGATTGTGCTCAAAACAGGGATCATTAACTCTTTGACTTTTCAGTTAACCAGAACCAATAAACTGTAGCAGACCCTAAACACACCATGATCAAGTGTTCCATTTTTTCAAGGCGGAAATGAAGAAAAGAACACCTCAAGAATAAATGGCAAACAACCAAAATAATCTCTCTGCAGCTTAGTATATTTATTTGATTAAAACGTCCAACATTGCTACATTGCTAATAAAATACTTGCTGTTCACCCATAATGTCTCATACATCAAAAAACAGTTTTTTGTTTAAGACAGCTTACGTTGGAGGTATATTTACACTAGGCATTCATAAAACTGAATGTGTATATATCTGTGATCAAAGAGATGCCAAGTGCGTCCAGTAGCTTTTTCAGCACAGCAAGTTTCACTTTATATCAGACACGGGTTACCTGGCAGTGTACTTGTCAAAGAAATTTGCTATGCAAGATTTTCGGCTTTTCAGGAAGCTTCTTTAGCTCAACATATGTTTGGATTTCTGTCTCGTTTAATAATTTTCAGAATTTGGTATAAGGACACTTGCAGGATTGGCAAAGCTACATATACATACATGTATAATTGTACATAACTTGAGTAAAAGCGGCATCAACAAGCCAGACTCTAGGGTCCAATTTCATAAAGCTGTTCAACATAAAATGTTGCTTAGCAACTTTTGCTGCTAAGCAAAAAGTAGTAGGGAACCAGTGGTAACAAACAAAAAGACATTGCATGGTATTTTGTCTGGTTTCCTGTTTCTGCTAAGCACTTTTTTTTCTGTGCTAACTTTAGTGCTAAACAGGTATGTGAAATTGGGTCCATTTCTTATCTAAAATTTACACTGACATCTTAATTGGACAATTCCACGACTGTGTATCAAACAAAAATGCAAACAATAACTGATGTAGTTTGATGACAGCGGGGTGTCGTGAATGAGCAGTTTAGGGCTGTGTACTCAATTTCTAGGAGTTCTGAATGTGGGTTGAATCCTAGCCCGGTCAGTTTATCATAATTGCTTCTCTCCACCTAGGAGTACAAATGGGTACCGGTGAGCCCTGGGACTTCCCATATACCGAACATCGACCCGATGAGCAAAACTAGCTCAGGACAGACTTAGCTTCATTCTTCTTTTTTTATGACAGAATGCGTCTTCAATGTGGAATTAACCAATTGAGGTTGAATTTAAAAACACTCTGTATTGTTAAGTTTTTAGTTTTTCCAACAATACAATAAAAGGTTAAGGTAAATTTCTTCTTGTAAAATTTGAAAGACAACCACAGATGTTAAAGCATGAACTATAAGGAACGAGTATACAAGGTAATTAGTAAAACTTTAACTTCCTGCAAAAATTTTTATGTAGAAGAACATGTAAACCAAAACACAATGTTCACTCTAAATGTAAACACTTCAAGAATGGGAAAATTTTTGTCATTTTTGCCATTAATTCCTCCAGTACTAAAAATGTAAGTACTATGACTGTAAATAACATTAAACAAGCTTGGGCTAATTAACGAAACAAAGAAAAACCTGTCAAACTGCCACACCATCTGAGTGAAGTAAATTGAGATGTGCCTACAGATCAATCCAAACCTATATGTGTTGCAACGTCTCCATTGCTAAGGTGCTAGCAGTGCAAGGTTTTGTACACAAAGACACGAAGAAAACAAATCTGTTTTACTTTTTATGTGAATTTATACAATTTCCCTGACAGGACAGCATGACATAATGACGTAGTACGTACTTAATCAATATTTGCAATTAAACAGAAAGTCAACACTGACATTAAAACATTTTAAACCCAACCATGCAGTTTCCATGTCTATCAAACTTAAACTCAACTACTATCTGCGCCGTTTCCAGGATTTAGTTTAAAAAGACGATGATTTGTCCACGTCTTTGTGTAAAAAAATCTTGAGCTGCCAGCACCCAAGCAATGGCGGCAATGCGTGCAGCACTTGCGCGTACAGTCTTATATAATACATAGTGTAATATGGAGCTGGTGATGGTTTTCGTAGTCTATTTTTCTATTAAATTCCCAGTACCAAAAACTCTTTAAAAGTTGTTAATGCAATACCTATTTACATTATAACTGGATTGAGGTGGGTTCAAGCAAAACTTGTCTAACTTTTTCAAACTATTCTTGACTTGCTTACTTCAATTGCATTATCTGGCATTAACAAATGACCTTTCATCTAGGACTAGAGATTGGACATTTGAGTTATCGCTTAACATTTCAGTTTACAATCAAAACAAAATGTGACAAAGTGGTACAATAGCGTGAAATACAGTGCAACATGTTGCTAATGTAGGTACAACTTCTCCCACTAGTTCTCTTACTCTCTTTACAGCTTTGGTCTTTTGTGCAACAGCGCTGCTACTGTTTACACTAACTTTCTGAATCAATATAAGGTACAGAGTGTTTGCAATGTAGGTAAAACTGCTGCCACTGGTATGTCTATAGTCTCGAATCAAAATGCAGTTACACTTCGACAAGCACGGTTGCCTAGTACATGTATGATCTTTGAATCTACAACACATAACAGCTATGCAGCTATTGATACAGACAGAATTTGGGCAGTGTAAACCTTACCAAAATTCATACAAAATTGTCTTTAAAAAATGAAAGCATTTCAGTCGCAAAAACAAATTGAAATAGATTGATTCAAGTAGTGAAATCCGCTGCTCTACAACATTTTTGCACTGATTCTTGGTGTTTGAAATAATATTTGATAGTGCATTTAACACAACACCATATCTATGACAGAAAGTAAAATACATGTACATTGTAATACTTAAAATATGAAATAAAGCAAAGTTTTAAAGTCCTTTTTTTCCTACATAAATACATTTTATTGATTAGAATAAAATAAATATACAATTTGCCCAATAAAAACAAAACCACTGTAAATTTTACACTTAAAGATTCTTACTGTCAATCCATCATCTTCACTCTTTAATTTCAACATTACTTTTTCAACAACAAACAAACGTTCCATGAAACTTTTGGTAACTTCTCATTTTACCCGCAATAAACAATGCGTCTTCTTTTGTAACAGCCAGTTTTAAGACATCCTGTCATGTCACCCCAGTGATTGCTCAAAACATACAGTTGATGAATTCCAATTTGAAACCTACTCTGTACAATTTTTAGGCCAATATCAAGCAACCATTCGCAAGGCAGTCTATATGTTCATCAAAAACCCAACATGATACCACACTTTAAATATTGTTTTCCTTTCATATAAGTTTCCAGAAGACATAAATGCACAATTAAGTAATAACCTAGTATAAATTAACTCAAATGTACAACGTCTCAATTAAATAGCATTTTAATGTCAAGAAAACAAGTGTTCAGTTACACGCCACTTAAAGTTTGTCTACTATGATTTAAAAAAATAAATCAATTTTATTTTCGATAAACATCTAATCCTGCATCATTAAACTCTAAAAATCATCACTCCAGACTCACTAGCAGGGCGTATTCTCATGGCTATGTTTACCGAAACTAGATAAAATCCTCGCTTCACGTAACCGCGCTTCATTGAATAGCAAGAAACATTTCCTTGTGCGTACTTCATAAGTAAGCACCCTTCGCTAATATAGCTAAGGCAGACCCTTTGCTATCTTAGCTAGGGCAGACTGTTCCTCCATGTTGGTACTAACTCTGTAAACAGAGAATGGTGACTGTAAAGCAGAATTCCTCAGTAAGCAGAGCCATGGAATTTGTTTCAGGCCTGAATTTGACACCAAGGATGGCAGTCGTTGCCGCCCTGGTTTTGGCCTTGGTGCCCTTACACACAGTGTGCCTCTAGACATCTAGGTTTCCTGCTGATGGTCATTTTCTCAGTGGTCTAGTTCATACAACAGTAACATTCCAGGGGGCGATTTCACAAAGAGTTAAGATTGCACTTCACTGTCTATCAATCTTAATTGCTAAGCAAAGTGTGATGTCACAATACAAATCACTATGACAATAATACCATCTCATCTTACGATGAATCTTAATGCTTTGTGAAATCCAGCCCAGGCTATTCTGCATATGGTGTTGGGTAACTCCACAGTGCCTGACAATACATTGGACATAAGTATCAAAAACCTAGTTTTCTAAATGATTTGATGTGATGATCTGCTGAAGTTTTTAATAATAAACAAATTTTAAAGTACCAAATCACAACAAAACATTTAGAAAGCCATCTTTCTGATAGTTTTGGCCAGTTTAACACGGGACACCATGCAATTGCCCTGTTATAGCTGTTTGAAAGTCAATTTTTAGCATCACTTGCATTTTCCATTGAGGAATAGAACTACATGTATTTACATTGCTTTAACACGCTCTTCTAATGAGTTGAGCTCAGAGGTAATGTCCTTTGGCAAATCGTTGTTGATTTGGTCGTCAAAGTACTTCCTGATATCCTGAACTTCCTCCATCCAGAAATCCTTTGAGATGTTGAAAAGCGCTTGCATGTCAACTGGTTTATCCAAGCCGTCAACATTGAGGGAGCCCTCCTTGGGTACGAGTCCAATAGGGGAATTCTGTGCAATATCTTCCCCATCGCAGCGCTTCAGGATCCAGTCAAGCACTCTTGTGTTCTCGCCAAATCCTGGCCACAGGAATTTGCCCTGGTCACTGGTGCGGAACCAGTTGACGTGGAACATCTTCGGCAGTTTAAGGCCTGGCTTTTGCTGGAAGTTCAACCAGTGCTGGAAGTAGTGACCAACATTGTAGCCGAAGAATGGGCGCATTGCAAATGGGTCATGCATAATAGCTTTGCCTGAAAAAAAGTGTTTGGGAAAGAAAAAAAACATTAGTTAACAATCTTACAAAAACGTATGAAAGATTACAATGTACATAACATGTTCATGAGAGTTTACAAAACATGTGGGTTATCATTAGCCAGTTGACCTTGTGTGACCTCTCACCTTTGAACTCTGCAGCAGCTGTGGTCTCTGACCTCATAGCAGCAGCAATAAAGACACCATGATTCCAGTCAAATGCCTCATAGACAAGAGGAACACCTAGAATGAGAAAAATGTATCGTCAAAAAACAAGAGAATGCTAAAATCCACAGAAAGAGAATTTTATCACATCTCAAGAGTAGAATCAATACTCACTGAGGTAGTGTATCATTTCACTAAATAGAGTGTGCAAGTCTCGCACGTATTGAAAACGAGATCACAACTCAACCAAGACAATGTTTTACCATGAAATCAAATCTTCTCTTTAAATTCTATTTATCCCAAGTTCTTGAAAATAAAAACACCCACAGCAATTTCTTCATGTAACTTCAATTTTTATATCATACAAATAATTTGTTCAAATTAACATTAAAACTTGGGACAAGGATGCTTGTTTTTAAAAAAGAACATTCCGCCAATCACAACTCATTTTTTTCAACCATGGGTTTAGTGATAAGATAAACGCCAGTTAGGCAAAATTTTCAATTGTTTACAAGTACCAGGAGACAGAGGTCATGTCTTATGCTCAGGTTTTCTCTGTTGATTTGTTAAATTTATTTTACTTTCATATATTTCATGAATAACTGTTTACTTTCCCAACAATATGATATCATTTCAAAAAGTCATAAGCTATGCTAAACTGAAACTGGATTGCGTACACGTGACACTTGACATATAGTTAGGACCAACTTGGTACCAGAAGTCGAATTGTGCAAGACTTGCACACATCAAACTCAATACGGTTGGGACCAACTTGGTTCTGCAAGTTCGAATACATGCGAGACTTGCACAGTCTATAAAAAACAGTTCAACTTTAGACATTGCACTTTCTTACCTTTGGGTCTCCTACCGCCAAACACAATTGCATCAATAGGCACGCCTTCTGGGTCCTCCCATGCAGGGTCAAGGTTGGGACACTGCGATGCCGGGGTACAGAATCGAGAGTTGGGATGGGCAGCTGGTTTACCGCTCTCTTTCGTCCAATTCTCTTGACCTAACCATGATGTAATCGAGACATCCTAGGAGACAGAGATTTGAAGAAGAAAAAAAGTTAAGCTTAAATGTTTCAGTATATGCACGTTTAGCCTGGCTAAAATATATTAAGTGATCAAACTGTACTTATTACCGCTACTTTTAATTCCCTTTTCCAATTCAATTTTTAACATTTTCAATTTTGGATAAAGTTGGCCTTCCCTGCTGCCTATTACAGCCCTGAAACCTGGATCAAGTTTAGAGTTCCTACTTGAAATACTACAGTGTTCAAATCTGAAGTTATGTTTCCACATCTAATCTGTACAGATTCAATTTAACTTAACTCAAAATACTTAATTATTTTAAAGGTAATTAAACATGGCTTGACAGCTCACTATCAACAGCAACAATGGCTTGTTCCAAATCAAATACATGACTTTAAAACAATAACATCGAGCAATCAATATCAAAATTAATTGCAATGTATCTTTAGATATAATAACGATGTTTAGATATTAGAACAGTATTGAGGAAATATAGCCGTTCACCGTCTTCATATCATCAATGGTTCCATAATGGCGCAGTCATTAGTCCAGCACAATCAAACAAAACAGGCAGTTGTAATTTGATGGCAGAGCTGCCAACATTTGCATCTTGCAAGCAGGGAGGTTTTGTACAACAATCAGGGAGATATTCAGAACTACATTCAACATAATAGGGAACAAGTTTCTATAATCAGGGAGATTGCCAAATGTATTCATCAGAACATAAAAAGATCGGTTTAATTCCAGGGAACTTTCTGGAGAATCAAGGAGAGTTCTGTGATGGGTTGTGGGTGGTTTGGGGTTATAGCAAACTGAGATGTCACAAAACGATATATCTCGGGATATTTCTTAGTGAAATGGGTTCTAAAGTAATATTGAGAATAACGTTCTCAGCTATCCTCTCATCGTCAATGGTATTTGCAGATCCCCAAAGAACAACACTTGGCACTTCTGAGAATTCCTAGGTTGCAGTCATTCCAGAAGAATTAGAAGAAAAAGATTTCAAATTTACCTTGGGTATTTCTTTTTCCAGTCCTTCCCAGAAGAAACCTCCATCGCTCGTCTCTGCAACATTGGTAAACACTGTATTCCTGTCAACACACTTCATTGCATTGGGGTTTGTCTTGTTGGATGTACCTGGGGCGACCCCGAAGAACCCATTCTCGGGGTTGATGGCACGCAGACGTCCCTCTTTGTCAAATTTCATCCAGGCGATGTCGTCACCAACACACTCTGCTTTCCAGCCGGGTAGGGTCGGCGTGATCATGGCTAGGTTTGTCTTGCCGCAGGCACTGGGGAAAGACGCTGCGATGTATCTCTTGTGTCCCTGGGGATTTGTCAAACCTAGGATCTGAAATTATGAGCAGAATAAAAAAGTTACCAGAGAACGTCATCAGTGATAGGCAACCGTCACACATAAAATGTCCAAGGAAAAGACAACGTTTCTTTGAGTGTAATATTTCAGTAAACAACAAGCACTAAAAATGCACCTTGCTTCTAACCTATGAAAAATATTGAAAAATCTGAATCTCTAGATGCCAGTGGTAAAATAATGAGCGCACTGAGACACCAGTCTATAAAAGCACATTGTAACCATTTTTGATTGAAATCATGTTTGTTAGAATTGATCCAAAATCCATGTTGTACACACCAGCATGTGTTCGGCCATCCATCCTTCATCTTTAGCGATCCTGGAGGCAATACGAAGTGCAAAACATTTCTTGCCCAGGAGAGAGTTTCCTCCGTAGCCACTGCCAAACGACTGGATCTCCCTCCTATCTGGTATGTGTGTCACCAAAGTCTTCTCTGGATTACAAGGCCAATTATTTACCAGGGGGGCTGTAAGATAAGAGGTGCACATGTAAAAAAAAACAAGCCTGACTTTTCGACCCTAGCAGAGTCTTTCTCCGAGGCTAAACAACACCACAACACAACATACATAAACAGATACTAGTGCAACAAAAGCAGTTAAGTGGAAAGAGATGATCGAGATGAAAGTGCACAGAAAAAGCCGTGGATAAACAAAGAAGAGGGTGACAAAAGGGTGTCAATAGGGGAAGGGGCTGGTTTGACTGCAAGAGGTTGGGAGCACAAACAAAAAAAGGAACGCAATATTTTTAAAAGGCTTAGAGAACATGCTACAGTATTGGAATGGCTAGTTCACATAAACTTTGGGGGGAAAATGAGCAAAGCTTTTCCAGTTAACCCCGCCACTTGAAATGCTCAACTTAAATTGAATTAACATTATATGGGTTTTTTGTAAAAGGGTCAACGAGTGCATAATGATCACATATAAATGAGTGGAACTCACTAAAAATGTTGTCGTAATGTTAGAAAACCCACATTTTGATCAGTGTTACACTGGGCAAAAACGCTGAGTTGCACAGAAAGCCCATAATCACCTAGGAATCAAAACAACACTGTGACGTGATACTGTGGACTTGTTTTGTTTACCCCCGCACAAAGGTGTATTAGTACATGCAAAAAAAGCACCTCTAAAACAAAAAATAAGCTGATCAAAATGTCAGCAAGCGGCGGTTAGTTGGAATATTACAGTGTTGATGAGTAAGAGGTTTTCCCGTCAAGCCTTTCTGATGGGTGACATCAGTGAGCATTCCACTTTGTGCAAGGGGTCAATATGGATTTACATGAAGCAATCAAAACTGATTTTTTTGTTCTGAAACTTACTCTTCATGGGCAATGGTTGCCCGACTGAATGTAGACATCTCACAAAGTCGTCCTCTCCAAGAACCTCCAGCGCCTTCTTGCCCATGCGTGTCATAATCTTCATACTGGCCGCGACATACATGGAGTCAGTCAGCTGAATACCAATCTTGGCCAACGGTGAGCCCAAGGGTCCCATGCTGAATGGAATCACAAACATGGTCCTCCCTGCAAAGAAAGTTATACAGCTGTCAATGTAATTTATAATGCACTTTGCCAGCAAAATATCAACTGTCATCTTTCTACTTTTTAATTTTCTGCTCTGTTACACCCTTACCCATTTTTTAACCCTCAGCTTGAGTAGCATGTTTAAGGGCCTTGTGATTGGCAACTACACATAATTCTTGTGTTTTTTTACAATTTAATAAAAGAACCAATCATCTATTCAACACCTTTACCACAGGATTACCACAGTGCTGTATTTGACAGGTATTCTACATGTATGTTTGAGTTATGACACCGTTTTTATAGCACGTTGTTAAGATCTTACACTGAATCTAAAACACTAAAAGAATCAAGGATTTTTTTTTCAGGACAAGCTCATTATTTCTTTGGTTTTTTTTTTTAATCTAGTAGCTAAATTTTTAGATATTTCCCAACTCTAGTATGTAGTGTCGTCCACTTCTAAAGTTCTAATATAACTATATGGTGAGCAGATTTTCTTGTCTCAAACTCAACCTCCCTAAAAATAGCAAACATAGTTTTCAAGTTACATTATTGTTTCTGTGCTAAACAGTAAACACCCTACGTAGTCAAGCGGATAAATCTTTTAAAACAACGGCTCCCTACCAATATCCCATTTGGAATTCTTACATCTGTAGTTTAACACCATGTGAAGAGATAAAACCAGATTGCTTAGTATACAAAGTTATCTAATGCTTAGATAACGGTAAATTCCAAAATGCTTTTTTTATTACTTAAGTGTATAATGCATCTACCTCTACATTTCTACAATTTAGTAAATTACTGCTGTGTAGGCCGGCACACTTTGGAGGTTATTTCACAATTCCATCCTGTGATTTCAACATAACCAAACATCGTCCCATTCGCTGGTCAGTGTGAAAATATACAGGAAGTACGTGTTACGCCATGAAGGAAAGAAACAGTGTTTCGTTCCTCCCAGTCAGTTAACAGTCAGGTGATTTGAAATTACACCATGGACCTCAACTGAATAGTACACCACACCATAAACCAAAGGAAACACCCCCAATGCAGTGATAATGAGTGATAAAAAGTGCACAGCTCATTATCTGGAATATAAACACGCGCCTGTTTGACATGAAATCTTAATAGCAAGTCACTTTAAACTACCTGTTTTATGTATTACTTCCTGAACAGTTCTTGTGAAACATCAAACATGACATTTGTGTAGCATTGTACTCTGATGTGGGAGCATTCTGTACTCAGCAGTATGTAGTATCTTTAAAAAAACTAGTTTTATTCCCTGAAAACATGCATTCAATGTACAGCAAGAAAACTGGAAGTCAGCAGATATTAGATGCTACATTTAAAAAGGAACAGTACTTCTTAAAATTGCCATCTCTGTTAAGTATGAAGGCATTGTAAAATGTAGTACCCGACATCGTTCAAATCTAACCCATAAACACAATCTATAGCCTTCTCTGAATGCCCTTGGAGAGATATTTTTCAGATCATTTGAAGTGTGAAGCATATCATAATGATGAATTACATGTATCCAGAAAAGTACAAAGACAGTGAATTATTGATCACGCCATATATGGTTGACGTCCTAGACACAAAGGAGTGGGTATACAAAATACACATAATACAATGAGTGTGTTCTCCTTCTCCCTAGTGACCACGTCACATTGCACCTGACCATGTGATGCATGCATCAGTTAGTAACCTTCCTTTGACCTTTTACAGGATCACCCCACACAGCCACCGCAGGTTCGTGGAACTCCACAGTACCCACTGCTCACAGGCATTTTTGTATATACACCGGCTTATTAAACGGACTTCCTATGCCTGCATCATGCGACCAACTGATCAACCAACCAACTGTGGCACTAGAATGTCCAGATCCGGATGACTATGAGCCAGTGCTGTTATTTTAGTCTGAGAAATTGTCTGGAAATAGAGCCCTGCCATTTTAACAAAATTTAAGTATCAATACCAATTTTTCAGATAAAATATCCATCACTGGTGGATCTTTAAACTTCATGAAACTTAAGTTTATTTTCTTGTTTATACTGAACCAAGAACATTTCACATTCTGGATGGGAATCTTCCTTCATCCATCAAACTCTACATTGTTTAAAAAAATAAACATCACAAGAGATACTTTGCAACCATGACAACCCTTATGTCACTCTGAAAGGCTCGCGTGGTCAAAAGTTGGCACTGGCTCCAAATATTCACAAAACCAATGAGTTGACAAAGAGAGTATTGCAAATTGCAACACACTTTGACCTTTCTTTCAACACAGGGTTACCTCTGCATTTATTTGGCACTCTAAAATCAAGTTGCTGTGTGCCTGGAAGAAGGGCGTAAGGCTCTATGCCTTTCTCCCAGGCACAACAAGTACCTTTTTAAGGGTTTCTGCACATTTTAAAAATCAAATTGAAGACATTTTAAGACCCTTTTAAATAATGATATCCTTAAATAATTTACGACCAAATAAAGCAGGAAAGAAACAGCTATACCCACTCACACTTTATGTTACTTTTTATATAGACAGTGAAATTCGTTTTTTTACGAGCCGATTTGAAAATTCATTACATGCTTCATCCATTTGTAAGACCTAAAAAACTGAATTTAATACTTTGTATTGCTTCCAAAGCCTTAAAGTCCAACTGAAGACATTTTAATACTTTTTAAGGATCCGCAAAAACCCTGTTTTTGTCCCAGTATTATCAGAAGGTAATTAGCAACAAAATGGCTCCTGAAAAACAAATAATGGCATCACTGTTCGACTTTGTTGCTAGAATTACCCCCAAAGACATGTTTAATCCCATTCCCATGCAGAATTTAACCTTCCCATAATGACTTTTGTTTGGCAGAAAACCAATCAAACTTTCACGCTCAGGTTTTTGAACCCACAATTAGTTGCACATTAATTGCTTGTGGCCTTCTTCTAGTAAAACTTTTGTTACGCCCTTCTAAGTATTAAAGCTTGTTATGCTTACACAAAACCATCACTGCCCATCAGGCCAAAGGCATCGCAGAAACCATTTTAACTCCTTAAGACTATGCAGCCCCGGCAACCAAACTGGCGGTCATGCAGCTAATCTACAGTGCATTACAACAATAGTCTCTACAGCTTATATCCAAGACCCAATACAATAGAAGATTAGAAGCAAGTGTCTTTTGCAAGGAATCAAGAGCTATGAGTAAGATTTGAACCAACACCCCAGTGACTCTGCAACAGTATTCAATAAGGGTCTCCTGAAAACCACAGAAATGATGCGCTAGACTTACCTTTCATGCATCCTGGGAAGCGTTCACCCAGGGCCTTCTCAAGATCCTCGGGTGACATCCATTTCCCGACGGTACCATTTACACCTTCTCTGGGAACAGGAACTGTCTCTCGCATGGTGGGTGTTGAGATAACTGTCTTACTCTCCACTCGGGCAACATCTTTGACGTCAGTCTTCGCCAACCAACTAAACAAGATAAACATATTGATATTTAATTGATATCTGTGTAAGATTTTACTAAACACCACATTTCTGCGGCCTCTTCACTTACGAGTGGTACAATTTCACAATTTCTAGTTCATTTTTATCAAGAAAGTGCAGGCACCCTTCATGGCTACAAAAAAAGCTTAACTTTATACTAATTATAACTCACCAATTTGAGTACTTTGTGAGTCTTTTGAGCACGCCCTCTTTTTCCAACTGGTTTAACATGGACACATTTTCTTCTTCCGAACCGTCACAGATATGAATGTTATCCGGTTGACACACATCCACCTTCTCCAAGATGTACTGTCTGACGTGAGGTTGGAGATCATCTAGCTTCCCATTGACTACCTTGGGTAGAGGAAAGCTCTGTGTGGTGAGATTGCACGCTGGCATACTGGCTACCAGGGATTTACTATAGTTATACGCTTGGCTGTGGGAAGAAAAAGAACAACAAAACTAGACATTTAAGGCAAAAAGAAAGCCATTTCATAATATGTTATTAATGAGCTGGTCTTGGACTTAATCTGATAGTTACATTGTCACTTACTGTCCTTCATTGATATAATGCAGATGCATGTATTATTTATCACGTAAAGCTGTGAGCAATGAACTATGAATATTCATTCCTTTTGAACAGACAGAAAAACAACTTTTTAAACAAAATCTAGTTGAACTTTTTACCTCTTGCATTATCAATTTCACACTTCACCACTTACAATGTAGGTAAGTACCAGTCTTGCCTATGGCACGTATCAAAGTTTATTCAGTATAAAAACCATAAGCACATGAAAAACACAAGAAAAAAAACACAAATTAAAAATGTCAAGCAAAACACAGATTGCTCAAAGCTCATGTGCATTACTCATTAACCAAAGCCATCTACATCACATAATCATCTTGAATAATTCTGTTAACCTTAATGGTGACCTTTAACAAAAAACTGTGTCTGTGAGAAGATACTGTATGATTCATGGCTGCCAATCTATATTTTCTGTGCTATAATGAATGCCAATCATGTGCCCAGTGTAGTTCTGCTGTCATTTCAACCTGGCCTGTCACCTTGGCGTCTCTTGGATGTGCATTTTTATCACAAACATCCCATCACCAAGGAAAATATTGCCTTGACCTAGTTTCAAGAACGAAGCTCTGTGATTGGATATATAATTTTGTAAAGGGTAATTTACTACTATGTACAAGACTCATGTCAGACAGTAGAAATGTTTTAAGTAACTTTATGTTTCAAAATGTGAGTTTTTCCATCTTTCTCGTTCGTGTGTTCTTTACACTGGATGTCATGATGGCCCGTGTTGTTCAACAGTTTAAATGGCAAATTCATTCAACATACAGTCTGTAACGAGACCCGACTTTTTAATTCCAGTACATAGTCCACATTGCCGGCAGTGTTTGTTTTGTGTGTCAACGTCATTGACCCATCCACAAGTGCCTGCAAAACTCCATGATAACAGAATTATTCATTGCATTGTGATGGAACTGCCACAGACTTCAGCTATTTGTACAATTTTATAGTACACCACACCAACCAGGAGGCAATGTATGATAAGAGAAGAAGGATGAGTTAAGCCCAAGCTCCTAACATGGTCATATCAAACTGTGTAAATAAAAAGATTCAAGATAATGTGGCGACCCTGGATGGGATTACAATTCAACCAATTAGACTACAACAAGCTTAGCAAGGTGGTCCATCAAACACATGCTCATGGTTGCGGGTTTGAACTTGATTACACATTTTAAAGTTCATGTGTTGTTATCGCAAAGATTCTTTTGCAGTTCATTGTCATACACTCGAGTTCAACATTTGTATTGAATGTTTGCATTTCATCATGGCTCAATGAAAAAATTGTCAAACTAAAAGTTTGAAACATGAAAGAAAATGCATATAGATATTACATTGATTGTTCCTACTTGGCAGATGCCTACCTCAAAATTTGACATCAATGAATCTGAGACTACATTCAGTATTAATTGCGAATCACACCCAAATGTGTGCAACCATTACATGGGTTTAACAATTTAACATGAATATCAGTTGGGCAAAATTCGTAATTGTTTACAAGTAAATAATGAGGTCACGTCTTAATCTTTGGTTTTCTTTGTTGATCTGCTAAATTTATTTCACTTTCATATTTATCACTAAGTTTTACATTCCAAACAATATAATAAAACTTTTCAAGCCTGGAATTACACGGAGGCCATGACGTCTGCTGCCCTGGTCTTGCCCTTCAAAAGTTTCCAATAGTCTGGAAGATTTTCCAATGGAAGTGTCCTTTGCAAAATGAAAATGACCGCGCCTTCTCAATGAAATTCTAGGCCTGATTTTTTTGGCTGTAAATTATGTTAAGCTAAAGTATTACGAAAAACAGAATTGCGCATACAATAATTGTAAAACTCAACATGGTTTGGACCGACTCAAATAGGCGCCAGACTTGCATCAACCTATTGTGAGTCAGCTGTATTGATACAATTCATGGTGTCCACACGTCACACAACCAGATTTAATAAGGCAATTACACATGGAACCAGTCCACATTGACTGGAACCAGTCCACATTGACTGGAACCAGTCCACATTGACTGGAACCAGTCCACATTGACTGGAACCAGTCCACATTGACTGGAACCAGTCCACATTGACTGGAACCAGTCCACATTGACTGGAACCAAACTCATAGATTGGACCCATTTGATTGACTGAAGATACACAACCATGACAACCTGATGAAACCAGTTTCAATCTAAGATTATTGCATATAAATATAGGAAAATCAGAGTTGTATTTGATAAGGATAGATAAATTAACTTATCTCAATTAAACTTACGTCATCTACATGTGAAACCAATAATTTTACAGACAGCTTTACCTGGAAGTGTATAATTTGATCGCCACTTTTTAATTCATTATTTTCAAAAACAAAAACTTTTCTGGGTGAGTAAGAAAACATGGCAATTGAATTCTGCACGTTTTAACTTTTAAAAATTGCATACGAAACATTGAGTTACTGGGCCAATCAATCCTTTTTTAACGTTGGACCTGATCTGCTGTGTGGCATCTATCTAGCGTATGATAATGTCCAAATGTTTAAAAAGCGGACTGTATCACTATCAATCTTATAATAAAAATTATGTATATTTTGGCCCTTGCTATGTGCGCTTAAAAATACCTGACTTTGCAACTAAAACTAAATACATGAAATTTACATTTTCTGACTTAAGAACCAGCCTGTAGCAGTGTATAAGCTAGTTAGTTTGTGGCAAACTTTACCAAACCGAATCTTGGTTCTCACACATCTTTTTCTTCTTTTCTTTTTTTTTGGTCTTCATAATTTGTTGATCAAGGTGTACACTTTCACTTTTCCCTCCATCCACAACTAAATTATCCATCAAAATCAGTTTGTTTGAATACAATTTCATCTGATCTGTCAAAATGTCAGGTCAGTTTCTTTTGAGAAAATAAAACTAAAAGAAACACTTTGATGACTATGATTATGAACGGTATTTAATAAATAATACATTGAGTTGTACACGTAGTGTTGAGTGTTGTGTGGGACGTGAATCGAGTGCGTTGCTCGATGGCCCGTCGCAGCAAACAGCTGATTCTAGTGATTGGCCTTGCTGACGACATAACCGGCATTTCATGGCGCGATTTACCCCATCGTTACTTTTCAACATTTTGAAGCAAAAGACTTACCGTATTATAAACCCACGTAATATTGTCGCCATCTTGAGGGTGGTGTTCACACTGTTCCAAGGTGACGAGTACAGTTTAACTGTTCAGAAACCCACAAAATATCAGAATAAAGGCAGGGTTTGAAGAGCGAAGCTACTGTGGCCTCAAGTGTAATTTCGCAATGAATGACAAACTGCACGACGCACATATAGCGGCCCGTGTGTCGTATGCGTGTGGTGCATGGATGGGATGATGATGTGAACGTGTGTTACGTGCAGTGTGCAGGTCTGTGGTACATTCATATATGCACTGCACGATCATGTATGCTGCATGAAATCCTGCTCAGGTGTGTGCACTTAATTGTAAAAAAGCTTGAGTAGCCAGACGATTTTGTGACGTTATGCGCTTGGATGATTTTGGGATTTTTCCATCACTCGTTTGAATTGAAAAGACAAAACGTAATGTCAATTTATTTATGAACTTTTGTGTCCATAGGAACAATTCTCGTTAACAACAATCTAAAATGTCCACTTTTGTTGAGTATATTGGTGGTGTTTTTCCAGATGTAGGCCTACCTGCTTTATTATTTAATATGTTGTACCATGGAGGTTCCTTCCTCCGTGGTGGTACAATACGAAGTACGATGACGTCGCATTTTAAGGTGTGGCGGTTTTGCATGATTTGATTGGCTGATATGTGGGGGCTCGGCTTTTCGTGAATATTAAGTATGTGGCGCACGTGAAGTTCGATCTTCTGTGTACCAGAATCACGATCTGACATTTTGCTCTGTTTTGATAGGCTTTGAGAATGCAAGAAGAATGTGATATTTGCTCAAGGCGTCTGCTAAATGAAATAAACAATCAATGGGCAAAAATGTCAACCAATCTCAAATGAAATTGTGAGTGCCAACCTCAAAACAGAACAAACGTTCGCGATATTTGTATGTCCAAGCATGGAGGAATAAACTAGATTATTCCTCCATGGTCCAAGTTTATGCCTCATGTACATGTACATGTATGTGCATGTATGTGCAGGTTGAATTATAATGTAGCAGTTTAATCTATGCACTTGGGCCTATATATCGTTTTAGCTGAATATTAGATTTTCATTTCGCTTTATTCACTTCCTTTTTGTTGACTGTCTTCAAAGTTATCATCTTGTTTAATTTTAACTTACTGCCAGCGAAATAACATTTACACGCAACCGGCATATCATGGTTAACGTATAATGACGGTCAGACTGACCGACAGTGGCCAAATTGTAACAGTTCAACCTATTTTATGATCTCTTTTTCAGTTTCCTGACCGTCTGGAGAAACACATCTGTGTTGATGTGGTCACGCACAACACAAAATGATTATAAAAACCACCCTCTATGGCATCAGAACTATCAGTGTTCTTTCCCTGTATAGTCGTATCGCCTGCCTGCTTTCAATATGACGATAATATAGCCAAAAGACTGACCCACAAGAACCTATATGGTCATTTCTAATACTAATAGGCCTACATCTTTTTTAAAGTGTTGGACTAAAAACCATGGAGGTAGAGTTCCAACTAAATCTAATTCTACCTTCATGTAGAAACCATAAGAAACGAAGCCCCTCTTGGACTCACCGTCGTTCTATTAATAGAGACGGTTCTGAGGTTCTGAGGTGAAAACAGCCGGACGTAAAATGTCATTTACAGTTGGATAATTCTGTATACAGGTTATCTTCTCTCATTTGACCATTGGCTACAGGGCTCCGCACTGTTGCGTTTAATCAACAAAAATCCATGGGTTGGAAATGATAAATCCAGCCTGTAATCCAGCCTGTAAGGAGTTAAGAACTCTTTCTTAAATCATGTAATCAAATAGCTACACGATCCGCAAAACGATGCTTCAAGGAATTACAGTTTCCGCATATTTCTGACATTTCAAAAATAATCACGCGTCTCTATAACATTTCAAAAACTACATTCTAAGAATAATTAACCATAATGTTAAATGTCATTACTTACGGCGAACTCGATTTCTTATAAAGAATCGATGTTATTTTAAATTTCTTACAACAACTTACCCCCAAAAAAGATACACACACCGACCACTCAGACTCCTTTTGTTATTTTCGACCGAAGTATTTTTCTGTCCATTCAGGCAAGTTCTAAACCCTAAATAACACAGGTATGAAGCAATTTGACGGGCAGAGCAGTCTTTATAACACACAAGTCATGACGTCACCAGCCACTCATCCACCAGAGAACCAGAACGAGCGTTGTCACGCTATATCAGCATACCGGGTGGTAAGCGAGGTCACAACGTCGTCACGACACGGATTTCTACATATTCATGACGTGAAGGATGATTGTGAACTCCTATTATATATTGCTGTGATTTCATCATCCGATTGCACACCCTGTATTGTCAGCATTGCTGTGGCTTGAAATGCGGGTCAACATTGGATGCGCACTCCAATTCACAATTTACTAACTTGGGCCTTGCTATTCTTTTTTTTCAATCTCCGAAGACTCATATTTACCGCTCATCGCTGTGTGTTTTTTTTCCTTTCTCTATGGTTTTTGTTATCACAACAAAAATGGCAAATTCAGAAATAAGTATTTCATAATACATTGCTTCGATTGGACAAAACTCATCATTAATAGTTCTAAATAGTATACTTGACTGCCTTCAAAAAATTATAGATGGCATGTTTTCTCAACATAACTAAAAACAGTGAAACCATTTTGACATCTTGTTCCAAGTGGTAAAAAGTGTGTATTTTTTTACACAAATTAAATACATGTACTTTGCAAGAACGCAGAGATTACACCTAGACAGAGTGGATTTTAAAACATCAGATGGGCCATTATTAGTGGTGGCTGATGATGAAAACTATTCCAAACGACGGGGGTGTCCGCAGGGTGTGTGATACGGGTCAAGTATGATAAAGAACAGGGACATTGAATGGACCCTCTTTACCTTAAATTAATGCTTCAGTTATCTTCTCCGAATCAAAAGTTCAACAACAATATTTTGACACAACGACTGACGACTCTCCCATCAGCTGATGTTGCGTCAGAATTCAACCCACTTGACCCCATATCAACATGCGCCCCAACATAAATTATGAAACATACATCAGAAAACTGTCTCTTAGAATTATAAACTGGAACCAGCTGTGTGTTTAAAACAGTATAATGGCGTATAAAATAGTGATTATTTCTGCTATTTCATTCCTTACTTCCGCAGAAAAAGTACGGTACACCCCAGCTGACTGATTGTCACAGATGGATGGAGTGGCCGAGCATAGACGAAGGCAAACCGGGGGCATGATGTGGGTGTGTCAAAGCACTGTATTCTGAATGGCTATAGTCACGCTGTATTGGGCTCGTGTAAACAAGGTTACGGTATAGTCTATAGCCGCGGTTATTCAGCGGACAATTCCAAATAAGCTCCTTTTGTTGAATCATGGTGACGTACGGTATGCTTAAAGGGAACTTCTCACTTCAAAGAAATAAGTCTCAAATAATTACATGTACCTTAAAACAGGAAATCGACGAATGTTTCACATGTGGACCACTCATCATGGTTAAATAAAGCAGCATTGCAGTGGGAAAAAATAATAATAAACTTGTATTTAATAGTTTCTTTGTTTCTCATACTAATACTAGTCTTATTTCATAAACCAAACAAATTGAGATTGCCGTCATTTTAAATTCGTTCTTTTAATTTCATTAACGATTTTCAAATCAAAGTTTACATAATATAAACCAAATCTTCCCGATCAATCAGATAAACAAAGATGGCCGCTAACCAGTTACTCAAACGTGGTATATTTTTACCGGTTAATGTATCCATTAGCCCAGTGGGAAATTTCAATCATTGTTTCATGGAACGGAAACTTTATTTTTTTAAACTCCTCCCACCCCACCTGTGTAAAGGGTCATCAAATTAGGTGGCCAATTTCCAGCGAAAACAACGAAAATACTTCCTGTTAAGTCAGATTTTTTTTAGCACGCTCATGCCAGGCATATTATTTCGATTGCCTGGATTGCAACATCGAATTAAGCAACGGTGATTCGTGGGGTATTCAAATGCTATTTCCTTTTTGTCAGTATAACTTAGATGAAAATATGTTTCTGAGTGATTGTAATGGTAGGAACATAATCAGTGAGCTTTCACACTCAAACAAATCAGTTTTGTTGGGGTGTTTGTTTGTTTGTTTGTTTGTTTGTTTATATCGTCTTGATCATTACAAAAAATTGCAATTTGGTTATTACTTCAATTCTTATGTAACAGAATGAAAGAATTGGCATTATTACCTTTAATGTATTGACACTAACAAAACTGGCTATCCAGGGTGGGTTAGGTGAATAAAATTGTAAACAGGGTATTAGTTCAGGGTTTGAGCTGTCAAATAATACGTCATGGGAGATTAACTGTAGTGTGTGGCAAGTACAAGGGTCACTAGATGGTTATAAATGCAGACAATGAACCCACTGCAGGTATTCCCTCCACAGATGGATCTCCTATACGTTATTGTCTGTCATGTATTCACAGTGGGGTTTATTCGTTTTTAGGAAATGTGGGCATTAACAACGACAACAAACATTTTAACAAATGCATTTAGAAGAGTTAAAATAGTTTTGGGTTTTGTTTTTGTTGTAGAGAGTGCATGGCTTCCGGGAATTTAATTTTGGTATAGTACAACAATGCATTTTGCATTTATTTGTTGTCGTTTGCTATAAGTGGGTAAAGCCGTTATTTGGAATGCAATTTCAATGTAATTAATTTAGATCATACAATATACGCACTTTAAAGCGTGCACCAATCGGTAATTGTCAAAAAACTGCAGTATATGCATTTTAAGTTACCGACATAATTATACATAAATAACAAACCAGCCTGTAAAAAGCTAAGCTCAATCGGTGATTGGAGTCAAGAGAAAATGGTTTTCAAGAAACTTAAATGTTTTACTGTTTAATATCAAAACTAATTGTTTTATTACTCATATCTAAAATAAAAAAAGAAGCATTCCAGGAAACTATATTTATAGGGAAGGTGGCCATCTTTGAAACATAAATTATGTGAGAAAATGTAATTTTAAAAATCCAATCTTACCATATTGTGCACATCCTCTGATGTGATTAATAGAGTTACACAGGGCGACATTCATTTCTTAATTTCCTATAAACAATTTCTTAAAGGAATGAAAAGTTAAGGAGCAAAATACACAGGTTCAAAAATTGACGACAACTAACTGCAACATCTTCCCCCAATGGTTCACCAGTCGTTGTGTTATCAACACAATATCACTTTTTATGGGATGGGAAATGTATCTTCTCCTTCTTCTTTTTGTCCTCGCATTAAAGAGTATCATGTTTTGGGGTTTTATACTTTGTTGGCGAATTTGTTTTTACATGACTCAGAATGTCCGGCCATGGATGTCGAAGTTTGCCCTTTTATGAACTCAGCTTTTGTAATCAGATAGGACCATCTCTGCTCGGTTCCTAAAGAAATAAAACTATGACTACCGACACACAAGAAACATATACGAGCACATTCTATTTTCTCTCTGGCCTGTTTGTCAGTTGCATTGATTTGAAAGGGTGAAATTTAAAAAAGTATTTACAGACACATAAATATAAAACAAAATAGATCAAAACTTCCAGGAATACTCTTAATTACATCATAAACCAAAATGAAAAACGCATACATTACTGGGGTCACCGTGTTGCTTTATTATGCATTTCCTTTACAATATTATATTACGTCCAACTATTTCACTTGACCATCAACTCTGTATGGCGGTAGATTTTATTTCCATATCATTATGCAGGCAGGCTTACGATTATACCAGCAAGTTACTTATTTTTATATCCGGTCGACAATAATCGAGTGGTGTGTTTTTTCTTCTTTGGCTAACCGGCAAAGATTCGAAATTTTCTGCATGGCTTGTGGGGTATTCCTAATCAAGCGATATATTTTATTATCATTTAACTGACATGTTCTATTTTGTTTATGTTTAAAAATTTGATTTAATGGCAAGGGAAGGGGCAACAACCACTCCTCGAATAAAAGTACACGTTGTACCTCTTTTGCCGCACCATTTTTATCATATTCCCTGACTGCGGCAGTAACATAGGAATGCAAACAAATAGGCCCTAGGCTTTTTACAAAATGAGAAAGTCTGCCATTTTCAGCCTCACTTCCGTGTGGGTGCATTAGATAAGCCTAACCTTATTAATGACAAACAGTTCTTGCTTTTAATTTCAGTCTAATTTGCGGTTTATTGTGCTAATTTTTACATCAGTTAGCCTATATTCTACAATTTGTAGAAATAAGATAATTCCTTCGCAGTAAATAATTGACAAGCTAATTTTCACTGTCATGAAATATGGTTTTTATTTTAACGTCGAGTCCGACGACATGAGATTTTAAGTAAA
>CM021529.1:8439020-8455370 GCA_010994315.2 Pisaster ochraceus
TGTACCTCACTCGTCCTAGTTGTTCCAGCTGCAAGGAGGAAGGCTGTCTTTGTTGTCAGGTCAATGAGAGAAGTGCAAGAAAGGTGCTGAAAGGGGAAACAAAGCTAATGTATGTCCCATGATGAAAGTTGCTGAGTAGGTTGTGGTGGGCACTTGACAAACATTCCTTTAACCAGTTGTGTTACCATTTGGTTAGTAAAAATGGATGACCCATCAGAGAATCCCTCATGTACGGCCGCACTTGCTGAGCAATAGCCTCTAATAGTAGCCACTGATAAATTTGTTGTAATGGGCATGACAATTGATCGAATCTCCTCAAAAGTTGAAACACAGAACCCCCAGAATGTGATAGATTCTTATAATTACACAATCTATTAATTGCATGACCCCCAAAACGTTACAATTCAAAAGATTTTATGGGTTATGATAATCAGCTTGGCGCATGAATTTTTGCCTATTTAGTGTGGTACACCCATACGTGAAAAACTTGGTGATTGCATCCTTTAGCCTATGGAATAATGCACAATTTGTGTAAGAATTAGCAGGAGAGGGCTGGCTGTGGACTATGTTATTTATGGATATCCTTCTGATTAATTTTTGTGTAAAGAAAAGAGAAAATGTTGTCTTTTATATCTAGGGACTGAGTCTATACCCATATGTGGTAAAACTAAGGACAGTAGGTAATGTCTGCCTATGTATATAGGAACTTAGGGATGTGAGTTTTTCCAGACACAAAACAAACAGAAAGTAAATCCCAGATAGAAATTGAAAACAATTTATTGCTACTATCATAAAAACTCAAATCTTCTCCACACAAGTCAAAAGAAATAAAACATAAACCTTACTTTAAAAATCACCATTTAGAACAGAGATGCAAACCTATACAAAAAGCGAAACTTTGCACTAAACAACTAGCTCTTGGGAAAAACAATGCATAAACCTAATAAACCCTTTTGTTTTCATAGGGAAAATCTAGATTAAATTTGTTGGTCGTTTAAAGGCTTACACAAGATTATTTCTTGGGTAGTTTACTCTTGTATGCACCAATTTTGCTCTAAGTGAGCAATTGAATAATTTCAAAATCAGATGCTCACTACATGTATTCTGTACCATCGTTTTTGGAATGATAAATGGGAAAAGAGCTAGAAAAGGAGAACTAATATAATATTCTGAAGGGGCAGTTGATCACATATAAAATAACAAACACAAACACCACACCCTAATTATTTCACGTGACTCTCTAAACCAATGAACACAACTTTGTTGAGATTTAAACATTATGAATGCATTATTGAAAAAACATTTGCCAATTGCCAAGAGTGTATAATAATTAGGTTAACACTCGACAATCCAATTAATGGTATGTAAAAAGGACTCGCTTAGAGTACCTTCATATTCTGAACCTTAAACACACAAAAACAACAACACTAACAAGTCAAATTGTATAAGAATTTGACTGTTCATTTTTTGAAAAACAAGCATTACTACACAATCTTTTATGTAAATAATTTGGTACTAACTCTTCTCAATGTGATCATTTTACCACCAAAATTGTAACATCTTTGGATAGATCTACAGTGCAACGACCGGACAAAATTAGAAGATGGGGCCCCCTCACTCACTTTGTCTTGAAAATCTTGGCTATGAGCAATAAACATGGACCACACCCGCTCACCACTTAAACAACATAATACAAAAGTAAACACTTTCGCTGCTCCCCAGCATGATGTAGCACCTGGACACATGCACCCCACCCAGCCCTTCCAATCTCCTCTCTACACCACTGAACACAACACTGGAAAGAAAATGGTCCGACTGATCATCGGATGTGTGATAAGTTTTTCCATCATGACAAAAATATGAATTTTTTTGAAGAATATAAAACGTTTCATTTACACAAAATACACGGGAAAAAATATTTAAAAAACAACCTAAAAACTTCAAAACTCCCTTTGAAAACAGTTTTAGTTTATTTTCAATCCCCATGAATACAAGTCCAAATGTTCAACTTCCCGTATGATAATCCTAAGAGTAAGCGAAGGGTGGATCAGTGCATTTTCTGTTATATTTTTTTATTGTTAGACGAGTCAATGTGAAGTGTTATTTGCACTGGAATTATCAAACACAACCAACAGACCTTGTAAGTCTTGCATTATTCCAATACATGTATTACGATACATTAAAGTTTGTGATTTTGTTTCCTTCACACGTAAAAGCAGTGCATGTGTGAAGCCATGGTTTCCCAAAATGTTTGAAAAATGTTTTAGACTTGTGCTGTCTATTGCATAATTTCTCTAAGAACCCTTACTCGCCCAAATCCTTCTTTATCCTTTTTGCCGAAATGAAGGGTTCAGAAGGACTGAGGGATGAAGCCCCACATAACAATAATTGCGAATCACTGGGTTATGCATTCCAATTTTATCAAAGTCCACATAGATTGGTGTGGAGTGACTTTTGAGAGGAGGATGTTGGAGGAGTGAGGTCAGCTGTTGGCAAAAAGGCCTATGGATTAAGGGTTTCAATGATAATTGATCTTTAAAAATAGATCATAATTTGGCCTGACATTTAAACAAACATTGAAGTTTAATATAAAATTATTTTCAAAGACTTTTGTTATGAGTGATCAAAAATAGACTCCTTAATTTTGGAAGGTTATTCTTAAAATTTAAAAAAGTTTACCTAAGCTCTGATAAACTTGGTATTCATACAAATCTGCAATTCAAAATTTGTCTTTCCTTTCTCTTTTCTAGGAAAAGGTACCCTTTTTATAAATCAAAAACTCAATTTGTGAAGATGTTCGTCCCAACTTCAGAATTGTCCCAACTAGTTGGGACCGAACCCAACTTGAGCGTTACAGTTGGGACAGCCCAACTGTAGCTGGGATCCAGAGATCTTTCACTGTGCAGGAGGATCAACAATAGGCTGCTGCAGTGGCAGGTGGTAGGGGTACATGATGGAGCGTGGACATGCAGTAGAGTAACTCTTGTCAATTTTTCTGGATTTTTTTCCCCCATGATAATTCTTGAATATCACGTACAAGCCCCATTCTAAGTCAAGAGAAACTTGAATTGATCGAAATTACTTTACAGGCCCACTAACTGATCACCCTATCAGGCAATCCCAACGATAGTTGGAACGAATCTACAGTTGGGAAGGAATAAAAGATTTTATCCCAAACTCACAGCACTATAAGACGACATGTTTTCTTGTATTCTTATTTGCATGGAGATTTAAAAAATTTGCATTTCTGTCAATATTTTTGAAAAGATGGAAGATCCTAGAGTAAACAATTTGTTGGGAGTGGCTATATGATTGTACCAACTGTAGCACACAATGCACTTTTGTTTGTGTTTCTGATAAATTGTACCCTCCTATATAGAACTTCAATGGCAGACTTTGCTACAGACCACGTTACCGTGACACTCATGACTACCGTGACACTGTTTACAAAAGCACCAGACTCGGAGCCTGGACTTCCTGCAGACACAATTTGTACACAACTTAAAAACATTCAATCTATAAAAAAAATTAGAGATCACACCATAATTGTTGTTATCAATATTTTATGTCTCCAAACTTTCTGCTGTTATTTTCAATATTCTTGAATTGAAGTGTAAATTATGGAACCAAAGCGTTACGTTTCTTATATGACCAGTGCACTATCTTGCCTATCAGGAAGTGCCCTGGAATGCACTAGGTCACTTTTTTTGGTAAGACATGGGCTTCATGAGCAACAGTAGCCGTATCCACAGCCGCTAATTTGGAAAGGCCTGATATTCTTCTAAAGGCTGGGTGTACTTTTGGTAACTACTCTACAAGTTAATGACCATAAAAACTCTCCAGTGGTAAAAAGCACTGGAGAGCTGTTGATATAAAACGTTGTGAGAAACGACTCCCTTTGAAATTGTGTTGTTTTAGAGAAAGAGGGAATTTTCACCACAAAAATTTGAATCTGAGAAGGCATCTGAAAGCCCACAATTCTATGCAACAAGGGTGTTTTTTTATTTCACTATTTTCTTGCAATTTAAAAGACCAATTGAGCTGAAAGTTTCACAGGCTTATTTTATGCATTATTATTGGGATACACCAAGTGAAGATGCTGGTCTTTGGCAATTCCCAAAAGTGTTCCCTGCATTTAACCATGAATGCTAGGGTTCTAACACTTACAGACACAGGTTTCCAGACTTAAAAAGTCTTGTAAACTCCACAAGTTTGTGACTTGTTCTTTTCTTTTTTTGCCGAGCTGATAACTATTCTTCTTAACAGCCTAGTAAAGCTAATTATAATGATTTTAAAAGGAAAACAAATTGACAAAGAAAAGAAAAAAGGCAAGTTTCTTTATAAAATAATTGTTACATATTGTAGTAGCTTAAGAGTGTTCAAACATTGTTGAAGTAAGACTTTTATGGGCACTAGGTGGCAGCAGACTCGTCAGGTAAATCCACTATTCTCAGCTATGTACCCAAGCTCAGAACTACTCACGATGTAAAATGACTCAGTATGGCTCCTGCCACCTAGTGTTGAAAGTTTCCCATTCACCATACAACTTGAACTATGACATTTTTGTAGAGTTTGAGTAGTTCACTGCTGGGGTATATTGATGCAAGTCGACAAAGGCCACTACGATCTCTAAAATATGAATAAAACTAAAGGAATACAAGACTGGTTCATTAATACTATGTTAACCCTTTAGAGATCGTAGTGGCTTCTACCAAAATGCTAATAGCGGCCTCAAACAGCCCCAAGATTTGATCTTCTATTCAACCCAACGAATCTAAGAAAAGGTCATGTCCTGAATCAACACTTTTCAATTTCTGACATATTAGAATCAAAAATTCTAAAACAAATCTACACATTTCCGTTTAGTATCATTATTTCTCCCGACATTTTTCGCTGACAAATTTGATTCAACATGAAGAATATTCGCCATGTCTGGGAATATGGGGATGATCATATACAAATGAATTGTGATTTAGGGTTGAACAATGAACAACTGATTGGAGGGGAACTTTCAGATTCACGTTCCAGCAATCTATCAACTAAGCAATATAGCACTATGTTTGCAGTCTCCCTATTTTGTCGACATCTTTTTTCAGGGGTGCTAGTCTGAAGCCATTCAACCTGTAACTGCGGAATTGCCAGGGATCTCACCAAAGTTTACAATACAACCTGGGAAGTGGCAGCCAGGGGATCACCTTAAGGGGAAGCGACTTTTTACTTCAAATTTCACGTAATATATCCAGTAAATTTAGCTAGTCAGTTTCTCATGAGGTTTATTACTTGATACACCCCCTAGATAATACTATATTATTATTATTCTGAATGATCTCCTAGCCTTCATAAGATGAGATCTGCCATTATCAATAAAACATATCAAGTAAATCAAACCACTCAGAAAACCTAGTGTCTGAATCCTGTGTTCAGTGTAACGCGAGTCACCATGGAATTGCCTTCAGGCATTTTGACTAGTAGCCCACCCAGAAGCCATCAGAATCCTGCAGTATCAAATCTGTTGTCTTAAGATGATATTGATTCACTGGTACCTGTCTTAAACCATGTGTGGCTAGGCCAAACCTATCCAGTATTAGGCTGTCCGGCTGCGGCTGTTAACAATGTTGTTAAGGGTAGCCATTGCTTCAACACATCTTAATGTGGTGATCCAGACAGCAGCTAATTCAGAAATTGTCCAAGCTTCTTGAGCCAAAGAATTTTTCACCAGGGGACTACAGGGCGCACTCACTTTAACGTATACACTACAGCGTCATGCAACTTAAAGGTAAGGTCTCTTGGTAATGACCCCAGAAAAATTGATGTGTAATTTCTACCTGAAAGCCCCCTTGTCTTAAAGATGGTAATGGTAGTAAACATCCTGCAAAATCATTTTGTCTGACCAGAAGTCAATAAAGGTATGTCGAAAAATGTGAAGCTCCAAAACTCACCTCAAGGCAAACTTTGGAGATACAAATTTATGTGGTGACTGTTTCTGGATGCTGCAGCCAGAGGTGCGGTTGGTACCCGCTGCCACCTCGCTAAATGTGGATGGATCCAATGTTCTTTCTGCAAATACTGTGAGTTTGTTTTGTTGCTGTTTTCTAAACAAGTAAACACTGATTCAGTTGAAACTTTCACAGGTGACTTTCATTGCATCTTTTGATAACTTTGCCTGTAAATCTGCACTACGTTGACAAAAACCAATCTATGACCCTACCGTTAAAGTAGGCAATAATGATTACTGATGTATCTGTCTCATACCATTGCTGGCTAATTACGACTTGGGTCCATGGTTGCGTGACTCTGTGCTGTATTACGCTAAAGCAAGTCTGCCCTTTAGTCCCCTGATGGATAAATCTGCAGCTTGAGTGGTTGTCTGAAAGTGGATCAGGCTTATTTTGAGAGACCACTTCATTAGTTTCAACTAGGATAAAAGATTGATTTAGTTATCCAATTTTATCCTTGGTATTCTTCACTGTAAAATATGCTGAAAGGATTTTTAAATTGTTTAGTTCTAATTCTGATATAAGAACTGCTTGGTTATAAAAAAAAACGCCTATAAAACTAAATGCAAAAAACATCATAACTTATTAAAACAGCTTATCTTACAGCCCTGGTTTGATGTCGGCCTCCGTTACACTACTGAACATAGAGGGATCTTCCACCAGGGCTACAATCACAGACACAGTTCTTGTAAAATTCTATTCGTTCTTATCAGTTGCAACAGATGTACACCATCAACAAGTTAATTTGGCATCTACATTAAAATAGAATTATTCTTTGAAACCACGCAGCAAAAGGGGTGATAAGATTGTTGTGCCTGAACTTTTATTACTCTCAACTTGGCAGTGGGTACTTCCTTGTTGACATGATAAACTTTTGTAAAGTTTCTGACTTAACATCCCATTTGCCTGTGAGGAACCTTTCACTAGTTTAAAAAAAAAATCTTTTGAATCAACTTATAAAATGCTTGAATACAGCTTTTCTTAAGACTTTTCTAAAGAAATTGGCAAACAATAAAAGCAACCCTTGGGAACCACCAAAGTGCTGTTTAAATTAACAAATAATCATTTAAATGTTCTTTTTTATTAAGTAAACAAAATCTGTGATTAGACCTTTATCATCCAACTGACTATTTAATCATACAACTGATCATTTGTTTATTTTTAAATTGTTTGTTTTTGTTTTTATAAATTATGTAAAATTTGTAAAGGTCATGAGATAGACATTATGGTATGTCCACGCCTTAAGCACAATTTTCTGCAAAGTAGGTAGCTTTGTGAGCCTTGGCTGGAAGCACAAGTTCTCTGGCCCCTACGATGTTTCATGCATTACATTGCCAACTGTAAACAGGGACTCAGTCCAAGGTAGTAGTAGCATGATAAAGGTATAATCAACTACAACAGTTGAACCACAAAAACACACATCGGACAGGACAGTAGAAGGAACGGGAAAAAAGGAAAACTATTAACCTTACTTGACCTGGGTTGAACTTTGACCTAAAGGTCAATTGAGGTCATGGATTAGGATGCTTGTCCAAATTACAATTTGGAAGGGGACTTGGTGTCTTGTCTGTGTTTCCAATTTGTTCCCGTTCCCCTACACACAAGAAAAAACAAAAACAAAAAAGAAAACAAAGAAAGAACTAAGAGTCACTCAAATCTTTGGAATTGAAAAGCAGATACATTGTACGTACATCAGGAATATTTTATTCATAAAGCTAAAGGTAATACTCAGACAGGTGTTGAAGACAATAACTGTGTATCAACTATAAAACAATACACATGTGTGGCTTTGTGTTCATTTACAAAGCTCCAACGACAGAACCACAATATAGCCCTATACGGCACATATACCTGTACCTGTGTCAACGCTAGTACTGACTGGTACAGAGGTTTTTTATATATTTTTTAGTACGGTTGTATTAAAATGAAATTCAAACACCGTATATGTATGTGAATATTGTAAGGTAATGTCACCTTATCAAAAGAGAGGTACCAAAACCAATCCCAAAAGGGAAACAGAAAATCTTTCACCCATTTGGTTTCCACTTTAATGTTCTCACCAAATGGTAGGACTGTGCCAATTAAAAGTTAATTTGCCAATTAAATGATGAATCTAAAATCAACAACTTTTTTAACAGTTTGACTTTTCAGCGAAGAAAGGAAGTTTACACTTCCCATTTTCGATAATAGAGTCATTTTCTAGGAAAGAAGGAAGTAAGAAATGTCCATTTTTGATTACAGAGTGATTTAAATACAATAATACTCATTTATATACAATTAAATAAACTGAGTATGTCTGAGGTTTGTTTTCACCTGAAAAAAAAACAAAAACAAATACTGAAACTTGAATTATGATTTTGCATCAAATATCCAACAACAAACTTACATCATCAGTCATCATGAATAACAAATTTCTTATCCACTTAACAATATTTGAAATCTTGTGATCCATGTATAATTCTACATGATATCTCATGCATGCATCTTTCATTCGACTTCTCAGGAAACTCTGAACTATATTTTATTAATATTAATAATTTCAATTCCCCCCACCCTCAAATAAAAGTGACCAAAGTGTTTGGGGGAATACCTTCCAATGCCCATCGCCTTTGAGACAAATTGTTTCCCTAATAACTGTGTTTGATTAAAGATTAAAATGTGTATAATCGGTGGCTGAGAATATATTAGAAAACTATTAAATACTCAAAACACAATTTAAATTACTTAGTTATAAACAAATATTCAAAACAAATGCAATGGTAAACTTGGAGTATTTTGTGGGTTTTACTGAAATCATGTATGCAAATACATGTTATTCATGTAACTTCATCAAATTTCCTTTGTCTTATAAATACAAAATTATGCCTGCAGACAAAAGACTACAAAAGATTCATTTTTGATAACACACCTGCTATTTCTGAAATGATATCTAGTTTTGTTAAATTTGTTGCGTAAAAAGTATTTTCATTGATTTAATTCTGAAAAGGATGGTACAGCATAGGACTTTATAAAGAGTTCATTCAATCAATAGAGTACTACTCACAAAAGCGATCTTGAAACTAACTAGTAAAGGTTTCTCTTATTTCACTTAAAACGCAGTTTTCTAAAAATGACAGAATTTCTCACAATTGTTGAGACAATCCTTGGTTCCAAGTACACTTTAAAGGTTAACAATAAAAAAGAATCATCATATGTATACCACAGCTTGAAAACATTGTGTAACGCTTGTACAAAGTGTAGAATAGACAGGGATGATATTTGACAAAATCCCGAAATTCCCGGAAAATAGTTAGTGGGCCGAATTCCCCCTAATTCTAGACCCAGAACCGGAACGACCCAGAACCGGAACGACCCAGAACCGGAACTGTTTATGTACAACTGACATTATCAAACACCATTGACATTATCACGTCAGTCACATCTATTTAAGGGTTTACAAACGGCTTCAACTCAGCTACTGTGTTTCACGGTATAAGTGCACTTATGGAATTGTTGTGAAAATAACTCATTTACTGTACACTGTTCTTGCTTTTGGGATCATGCTTCGTATCAACGACTGTCCTATTATAAATAGCCCAATCCACACCTCTCCAACAAAATGTTCTCAAGGTTGTTGTGGTTTCATCTGCCTCTGAATAATTGTCACTAGACAGATTGTGCTATACATGTGCTGTGTTTTATTAATATTAACTACAACGAAGGGCCTACAAAAAAATGCCTTCTGTGTTCCCATCTTATTACAAGTCACAAACCAAGAAACCGGGATACAATTTCTTAAAGCCTGTAAGCAGACGTTTCTTGCTTACAGAGCGGTCATTAGCACATAAACATCGCTAACTGTAAAAAGGCACGCTAGCTTGCCGGCAGTTCTTGTAAGCAGCTGAGTGATGCAACAATGCAAATCAATTGTGAACACGCACTTCTACTGTCAAATCTTAATCATTTAAGAAATGCACTTTTGCTTATGCACATTTGCTTATGCACATTTGTCTGCTATAGTAAGCACAAAGATTTGCTTACCAAAAAACGGCTTTATTGGACCCAGGGCTCAGTTTCTCATGTTTAACAGAAAACAATTCTTTGCAAGTTTGAAACAAAAATGAAGCACCAGTCAAAGTGATTGGCATGGCATTTTGGCTGGTTAACTATTTCTACTTCTTACCAGTTGAATGGAATTTTTATAAAGCATGTATGCGCAATAACTTGCCACGCACAGAAAAATCTTGCTAAGCAGAAACATGTAACCAGCCAAATTTCCATGGAACTGACATGTTACAGCTGGTCCCCACTTATTATTTTTTTGCTTAGCAAAAAAATTTGCTAAGCAGTGTTCTCTGCTTAACAGCTTAATGAAACCAAGCCCTGCCCTATTTTCTCCTTCAACTGAAGTTTGAAACAGCTGAGCTGAAAACATTACCTGCTAACTGTTTTTCCTAAAAGCTAAACCTAGCTTCGAACTGGTTTCATCTGATAAATATCATATAGCGTTTTGTTTGGTAAACAGCATCTACCCTGCAAACATTAAATTCTACCAGGACAGTCTGGTAGACGAAGGCATATTCATAATGTACAAGTTAATCCATCTTGTGAATGGTTTTTAAAGAGCTGACGATATTTCAAACTATATGAGATCTGTACTTAAGACATGTTACGTACAACCCTTCATCACCTGATAAGTATAAACCAACCTTTATGCTGCTGCGTGAAAGTTTTCAGTATTTGGCTAAAAAGTCCATTTCATTAGACACCGATCAAAACAAATTCACTGTTAAACTTTTGAAATGAACATTTGGTGGTTACTTTGACTAAAACACACTCAAAGAAATGATTTTCTTAATTGAAACTTCTGTCAAACGAAAAACCCAAAAGTTCTCAATCATACAAAATAAAGCAAATCTAGCAACACTTTAGTTTGTTTTTTATATAAAATAGAAAATATCATATATTCACACTTTGATATAATATCAATTCAAAAAATAGTTTTTTTGAAGCTGTAACGATGGCTAAATTACAAGCTGCAAGGATGGCTAGATTACTCAAAAAGCATCTGCAAATTAAACTCAAAGGTGGTAGAACTGACACTTTACTTACTAGCCAAGAAATTCTTACCATTTAACAAAAATTAATATCGTCCTATTGATGCCCTTGTTTCAGTTGTGTCTTTTTAAGAGAGAGAAAAAAAAGGATCCTTTTACACTTCACTTTTTTTGGATGTGACTGGTAATCCTGGACTTGCACAATACTTTTCTTGTACAGAGATGTTTCCACCAGTCCAACAGGCTATCAACAACCTCGTTGGATTTCCACCATGCCAACTTCACAAAAATCCCCTCGGATTTTTAGAATACACTAAGGTGTCAAACCAAATACAACCCGTCAACATTGAGGTCGATTTCATGGAAACATTCTCTGAAGTTTGTTCCAAATTGGAAATGTCCCAGCTGGCAGTGATCCATCACACATTCTACAACCGGCAAAATAACTTTGTAAAATGGTGGTGTACTCATGTAAGCTTTCAAATGTTGTACCCAACTTAATTACATAGGTAAATACATTCTAGCCATTACCCGTGGTGCAAACCTTCACGCTGCCATATTTTTGTCAATAAAACTTCACAAGTCCAAATGGCTTTGGGATTGATTAAAAAGCAAGAATTCATATTTCTATGATGGGAACTCAACAACTTTACAAACATGTTGTACAATTTGAATTGAATCACATTGTAGCCAGAATTGTTTGTGCTCTACCTAGAAGAAAGTGAAGGTGTTGATTGATGTGTTGCTCTTATATGGGGGAGGGGCATAAGATACAGTGGTGCTATACTTTATGAGAGTGTTTAGCTCCATTCAAATAGAGCGGCGTTGAAGTTAGGCTTCTGTTCAGGACACAATGCCTGACTATTTTTTACCAGATACAGTTCATAGCATCAGTGCTTTTACTACAAAACTTCTTCCCTTTTTCTTTGTGAATGGACGACATTGAACAGTGCTGAGGACAACAACATTGTGAACAATTTGTTATAAACTGAACCCGATTCCAACATTGGGACAAGGAATTCGAAAGAGAAGGCTAAAACAGTCTACCCTGCTCAAATATACAGCAAAACCAGTGGATGGCCTGTGTATGCCTAGCTTTATGCAAGGAATCTCTGGTTTGGGAGCAGCAACAAAAATAACGATGTAAATAATCCAAGCGATGGGCCTCAAAACTCCACAGCACAGCTAGTACTTTTTTCTTTAAAAACAAATCAGTATATACAGTATTATTTACACTTCACAACTTACCAACAAATCATTAATTGAGTTTTAGTATCAAAAGAAGCTCATCTCTCTCTCTCTCTCTATTTATATTTTTCTGGAGGTTGGAACTTTCTATAAATGTCTACTGTGTGCAAATACTCATACATTTTTGCCTGAGCTAATCAATTAAATATACTTTACTTGAAATCATCTAAAGTTTAAAAGCTAATGCTATGACCAACAAACTGATCCACACCACTGGCTCATGTCAGACAGGGCTCTTTCCACGGTGCTACCACAAACCTCCTTAGAATGGATTCCCACGACATAAATCCAACTCAGCTGAAGTCAAACATCTTTGGAGCACATATTGCGTATCTGCATATATTTGCATATTCCGTTTTTTATGTCTAATAATCACAAGTAAACTGACTTCATTCCTGCCCCATAAAGATCTTAGATCTTGTTGGTTCCATTATGACACCCTTATTGGTCCTAACAAGGGTAGAAGGACATGCGGCACTTCAGAAAATCACAAAATCCACTGCATCCACAACACCAGTATAATATGTGACCGACAGTTGAAGTCGTAGAGTGTTGCAATTGCAGTGCAATGAACCTGAACTACATGAACGACGGTCACATCCAAAACAGGACCTTGCAGGGGGCTAGAGACACCAACAAATCTACAAAAAACATAACCTCAAAGAATATTGGTGGCATCTTTGGTGGATGAACAGGAACATCGCTGAGATGAAGGGATACATTTATAAACAATAGAGGGATCATCACCGAGAGTTCAATGCATCTTGAAGACAGTATCTTGCAAGGAAGCAAGCTGCCAAAGAGATGTATCTTCAAGTTGATAATAAATACAGCAGAAAGCACCTTCAATACCGTACACTTGAGCCAAACCACATGTAACCTTTCACCCACAGTCAAACTGTCTGATCATCCAAAACCACACAACTGCCTGTTTTTGACTGGTGCAGTAACTGCATGCAGAAATAACATTGTACTGTTCAGATACATTCACCACAACGCAAGCTTAACACCTGGACGCTATTCAATGACCAATCAATGAGAGTGCCTGGATGAGGAGGAAACAAGCACAGAGGGATTCAAGACCATTTTGCTCCTTACTCCCCTAGAGTAACAGCGAGGGGATCAGCAAAGGAGACGGAGGGGACGTTCCCTCTGTAGAACCAACGATACAAGAAAAAAGTGCAGACCCCTAACCCCAACCCCAGCCCTAGCCCCAGGTAGCGGAAGATGGACCTGTGTCTTCGCCACCATTCACTCTTTTTCTGCTTACTTCTCATGTCCGCCACTTTGTCTTGGATGGTTTTGGTTCGCTCTTCCCGGTTTCGCCGTCTCAGCTCTGTCTCGGTACTGTGAAATAGCAATATTTGAAATATTTGACCACTGCTTTTACAATAACAGTCCCATAGGCTTGTGCGTTTTAAATAAAGTCAAAAAAGAAAATTGTCAAATGTCTCTGTAAAATCCAAAATGGATAAGAGTGGGCAGTTCATTTTTGCTGAACCATTTCTGCTATATTTTGATTGTCCACAAACAGTTCTGAAAAAGCACAAGTAGGCTTCAAGACAAATATTACCCGATCCTATGAAGTGAGTCAACAGGACCTTGTGTATTAGCATCCTACATTTTCTCCCAAACCCAAGTCATTGCCTGCCGACTCAAGAATGCTGTAAGGCAACCTTGTTCCCAGTGGTGTACGATTTCACCGCGGAATTTGTTCTCTTTCCCAGATTGCCAAAACTCATGATTCATTTTAAATATAATGCGCCGAAGTACGTGCCAGACTAAGCAACCGAAATACACCCTACAAGCACTTGAATGTTTTGAACAAGCGTGTGCGCAAAACAATAACTTTTGGTCAGCCAATCACCCTTGATTTTTAGTGCTTCCCTTCCAGGGGTTAGTGACGAGAGGTATTGATACGACGCACTGCCCATGGTAGCGAGGCTGGCTTGGAGGTTCCATGATCATTGCTGTTTATTTGCGTAGAGCAAATGCAGCTCCAACTGAAGCTCAGTTCATAACAGTCAGGTGCTGTTTCAGCTCCAATTTTTTCCCATGGTTGAGTCAAAAATGCAGCCTGGGAACCAGTTTTGCAACAAGCTTAGATGATAAACATGTCCCTGCCCTAGTACCTGATACTCTGGCCGTTGTTCTGACTTAAGATTCATCTTAAGATAAATGTTTACAAAAAACTTTGGTAATTTGTATCGCACATCACACTTTGCAGAGCTATTAAGATGGATTATCAGCTAACATAACTTTAAAAACTAATCTTAGCAGGTTTGAAATCAGGCCCAGCAGATAAGAGTACAGTCGCAGTAAAAAAACTATGGGCAGTTACGGTCGTGGAAATTCAAAACTGAATATATTGGAATGTACTACCTTTTAGGTTGTAGCAGTACAGTCTGCATTCTGATTTTACAGATGCATTTAGATCCTTAAAAAAAAAACCTAAACTTTATTTTCATTTTATGAGAGCAATTCTCATGTTTTCTTACCTAGCACCAGGATTACTGTCATTACTGTGTGCTTTGACATCATTACTTTCATCTTGTCTCGGTGCCTTGGCATCATTCCCATCTTGCTCCTCTGGTGAGTGAGGGCGCTTTATTTTCCTGGGTAACGGAGGTGGGGCTCCGTGTACCCCATCCTAATTCAACAGGAGATCAATCAGGTAGAAATATTTAAGTTTACTACACCCAAGTTGTGTAAGGAGAGCCTATTGGCACTAAACCTGTACAACTGAAGGTGCTGTTTAGTGCCAACTGCAGCAGTTGCAGCAACAAAACCTTAGAATGTCCAAGGCTGTCTTTTACTGCTTTAAGAACAGGCTTAGTCTGCTGCTAATTTACACCTTCCCCCTCCTTGTCTGATGAAGCCACTGAGTGTACTGCAAGAGAGTTCCTTACTTACCAAGGATGTCCTGTATATGCCTGGCCCAACGGCACCTACACACACTTATGTTTGTTGACCCCCGTTACTTGAGGACTCCTCTTTTTTCTCCCATTGTTCTCCAATTGTGTGGACTTTTTTTAAGCAACATCCCAATTGGTTTTGCACACAAAACTAAAGAGAGGATGCCGTCACTCTGTTGGAACACCAGGACCCTTTTTGTCAAAGTCCTTGGTTCCAATGCGTAGACATCCCAACCACATTCCCGCAGTCCCTATACTTCAAACCTTCCATATATTTCAGTTTCTGGGCAGAGGTAACTTGCATTAATTTTTCCAAAAACAATTTTTTTTTATCAGTTTGCTGTATAAGTTAAAGTCCACCCTGCGATATGAGCAACGCTCATCTGTTTGTATGCCGCCATCGTCATCAAAATCAGAATAAGAGCCTGTGTTTGGACATTGTGGGAACATTCAAACCAAAGAATTGCCCAATTTAAATTATTGCTAGAATTTCAGCAACTGCAAAACAGAAAAAACATATGCAGGCATTTACATTAGCAACCAGGCTCTTGTCGAGCGAGCCTTGTTGTACCAAGTTCTAAAACTGCATGTTCTCGCATGTCATCACTGCCTTGCTGGGGGTTGTACCAATACGCAAGCAGGTGCACTGCAAAGATAATTTGACAAGGCTAATTACGAAGCAAAACCAAAGCTGATTATGTGTTTGAATTGAACTCTTTACTCACCTCCAATACTAATGATCCAAGTCCCTTGCCTTCTAGTATAGCTTTAGCACCAGCTAGTATAGCAAGGTAGCTAAACCGAAGCTGATCATGTGTTTGTATTAAACCCATTCTGCATCTTCTCATTTCCAGTAAGATTTCTTTAACGCTGACCCCGTTCGTGTGTCCATTCTTTTCAATCTGTGAGAAGTAAACAAGATGAGAATATCAGATCTTCAATACTTGTTTGCATTGAGTACTAGGGAAGTCAGACTGTAACCAAAGCATAACTGGAAAATGTTCAGCTCACTGCTTAATGTGTGGATAAGTCAGTCTGATGGTTTGTCCCAAAATCAAAAGTGTGATTGTATAAAACCGAAAAAAATCTGAACAATAGACAATGGCCTTCTTTTCTTCTTCAGAGGAGGATTTACAGAATCTCTCCTTATGGAGA
>CM021529.1:8503987-8514331 GCA_010994315.2 Pisaster ochraceus
GCAAATTTTTGAAAAAAATGAAATAGCTTCTTGGTTGGGTTTTGAGCCAAAAATTCGAGACACTTTGGAATACTTGTGTGTAGAAATAAAGTGGACTCAACCCGACAAAATCAGACCACCTATATTTAATATGGGATAAGGCATGCCAATCTCATCAGAGTCCAAAGGTATTTTTGTTGACTTTTATCCACAGGGTGTGGGATTTTGAACAATAGTGAAAGGTTTCTTGCCAAAATCCCTTGAGGTATGAATTCAAGAAAATATAATAAACTGAAATGTTTGTATTTCATTCAAGAAGGCTAATAATCCAAATGATAGTGTTGTCTTTCTTTAGTTTGGAGCATATTGTGGCTGAGTGGTTTAGAGCACCGAACTCAAACTCTGATGGTTGAATCATCAGAGTGTGGGTTCGAATCCTGGTCTTGACACTTGTCTCCTTTGGCAAGACGCTTAACTATAGCTGCTTCTCATAACCCATGAGTAGATAGGTACCTGCGAGGGCAGAGGTTATTGATGTAAATGATAAGCAATCTGTGCGCTCTTTTGGCTGCCGGTTCTGCATACTCCAAAGGAGTTGAGATGATTTCAGGAATGCTTGAGGTCCAATAAACAGTGGTACTAACAGTGTGCCGCACTTTGATAGAATGTTTAAAAGCACCAAATAAATACCTATTATTATTTTACATGTAGTTTATAAACCCCAAACAACGACTTGTACAACATGGCATAAAAAGTCAAAGGCTTTTGCATGCTTTATAACTCAAACATTGAGTACAAATCAGTAAGGAAAAGTTTTGGGAACGTTTCCCTTATTAATCTTACCCAAAATATGAGACTTAATATAAATATTTATCAAATGTATCAGTATTTTATATATTTTTGTTGTACATGTATTATGCAACATTACAGAAGCAATATATACCGATGGTGAAAGGTTTTTATTAAAAAATATTAATTTAATAAATGTATGCATCAGGTTAATGTTTCCCAACTCAATTGTAAGCTTTAAAAGGCATTTCCAAATGTTGTCTAAAATGTGTAGAAAACTAAGACTTTAGTGGGACATTGCCTCATTTCAAGCATTTTCCCAATTATAATATCAAGTACAAATTAATTCTCAATTTGTGGGATATTAATGTTTGAAGATATATTTTCTAAAAAGATTTTTCATAATTTTTAATTCCAGTGAAATATGTTCTCTGATGTCATTTTATTTTAATTAAATTGTTTGTTCTTGTAAAATCCTTGCAAATGTAATCATGTCAAATCAATAATTGGGGTCATAATTTGCCAGCAATTAATTTGTAATTCTGTAAAATATTTTTGAGACAGACTGTATGAAGAATGATTTTTCAAAAAATCATGTTTGGGAATTTTGAAAAAATTATGTAAATTTATCCCATTTATAAATGAAGTAAATCTTAAAACACAAATGGTTCAGAAATGTTTTTGCTTTTGATAAAAGATGCCTGAGTTAATAATTATTCTTTACATCTGCAGCATTACCGCAAATTAAGCTATTAAAAAATATATAATAATTTTGCAAACTGGAAAATGAATAACACCAAATTAATAAACTGTCAATTTTGTCAGAAAATAGATTTTTTTTTTTTTTTTAAATCAAAGCTCTTTCCAGTTAATCATAAGCATCTCAAGTTTTTGTTGACATGAATTTCACACACTGGTCTTTCTAACGAAAAGTAGCCGAATTACAATGTATCTTAAAATGTATGTTTTTAAACACTAATCCGTCCCTTTCCTTGTGTCCTTATTTTGTGAAGCTTCTCAGAGTCCATGAAGTTCATTGTAAAAAATACAGCAGTATAAAGCGTTGTGCAGTTATGCCTACCTAAAAAGGGGATTTTGTATGGTAGAGGATGCCCAACAAAATGACCAAAACGCATGAAAGACTGTATAGTTTAAATGTTTAAATATGAAGCGTTTTTGTGGACCAAATTCCTTGTTAGTTTCGATGTACTTAGCTTCATAAATATGTTGGCATATAAAGGTTATGTATTCAATCGTTTATTATCAAAATATGTATTTGTTAATAACTTTAGTGTGGCTTTGAGGCCATGAACAGCCACTGACCCATCAAAAGTAGGGTGAAGTTTTTGCTGCTTGAAGAAAAGATAGGTCTCTTGAAAACAAGAATTGGATTTGATGCATTGTTTAACAAGAATTGTTTTACCATTAATTAAGATTGTTCAAAATCATTGAATGTTACAATATGGTGTCAGTTTTGTCTTGAGTAAGGATTCCTATTTTTGCAGCAAATTTTACCATTACTTTTACATTCCTCATATTGGATAAAAATGGGGATTGTTCTGATGGTTGTATTTTCTTAACAGTAAGGGCAGACAATACAGTAAAATCATATCTCAGAAGTTTTATTCTATTTTACATCTCTTTGTATGAGATTGTACACCTTTTAACATATCTCATCTTTTCCCTTTGTTTCTTCATTTTATGTTATTAATTAAATACATACATGAACATATATTGTTGTTTTATTTATTTTGAATTAATGTGGTGCTGGAAAAGATATTTCATCTAATACAGTTAAAGTCAATACGATATATTTGACAAATATAAAACATCTTTGTCAAACATAGCTGGAGTTCTTACAAGGTTTTGTTTGATTTGTTAAGCTTCCTTACTATAGAGATGGAAGAGACCCCCCTTCCATCCATTCTTTGTATCACATAGTGGGATTGTGTACCATGACCAAGCAGTCTTGTTTACAGAATTCTGGTACTGGCCAAGTTATCAGGGTGTGGGTTCAAATCCCAGTCATGTCACTTGGTGTCCTTGAGCAAGTCGCTAAACTATAATTGCTTCTCTTCACCCAGGGATAAACTAGTACCTGTGAGGGCTGAGATAGCTTTTAGTCAAAGCACATGCGGCTTCCAGGGTAGTAGCCACCACTGCTAACACAAAAAGACTAGTGCACTAGTCTTTTTTTGTATTAGCAGTGGTGGCGCTGTTTGTGTTGAATAAATCCGGAGAGTCACAAGTACCTTGACTAAAGGCTAGGGCAAATACGGTTCTTATGATTGATTGGTCTTGGCAGCACAGGCTGTATACCCCCCAGGGAGCTGAAATGGTTGAAGGAATGAAATAAATAGCCTAGTGCTGGGATAATACTACTACTAATAATAATAATATTAATATTGGCTTCTTATATAGCGCTCGTATCTGTCACTCAGTGACGCTCAAGGCGCTTCAACATTCAGTATTTACCTGCAAGGTATGTGGGGCTATGTTTCTGAAGTAAGAGATCTATTTCTTTACATGGGACCATGTAATGGTTTACAAGGTGCTGTGGCACAATATGCAGCCAATCAAACTGGGAACACTGGGCCAACCCCTTTTCTTTTCGATAAGTGCACTGGGTTTGTTTACATGCTTTACACAACACACTTGACCAACGGCTTTACGTCCCATCCGAAGGCAGAAGCAATAATGGTTAAGTATATTGCTTAAGTGTCACAACCGGGACTCGAACCCTCACTCTGCTGATCAGAAACACCAGAGCTTGAGTCCAGTGCTCTTATCCGCTTGGCCACGACACACAACGACACGGAATATTAATGTTCAAGCGCCATAAGTATCTCTGCGTGACAGATTTGAGCGCTATTGACCCCTTGCACGATGCACAGCACACTTACACGCGCCTATCCTGTCCCCCATTTTAGGAGTCAAAATATGCACTAAGGAATTTATCCCCCAAAATGGTGGAAATGTTGGATGTGCATTTTCTAAAGGGGTGTTCCGCGTCTGAGATGTTTTTCTATGCTACACCTCTTTAAAAAAAGATGAAGTATTATGGACCCAGTTGGAGCAGTAACCATTGAAAATGCTGGTTCTTGTAATTACATACTGTTGAGAAGCTGAGGTGAAAACATCAGTGAATTTCATGTGAAAACAGATTTGTGTTGGGTCACAGCTGTTTAATTGGGTTCAAATTGTATGACTATTACTGCAATCATCAATTTTCATATTGTGCTGGTACCTATGTTTAATGTAAACTGTATTTTTATAGAGTGCAGTTTGCCGTCTTATCATGCTAGAAATCGCAGTCAAGCCCCCTGGTCTTCCTTGAAAAGTGTCCTAGATTCTATAATGGGAAATTTTACAGGGATAGTCATCAGGGCAGATCATTATGTCTCGCTGGAGTGGAGGATACAAGTAATAACTGCTTGAGAGAGGAATCAAAGACCAACCTTTACATCACAGGACTCTGGCAACACAACTATAAACGACCTCATAAAAACAGAGTACCAGCTGGGTAGTATATTTTTAGAGAGTCCATAATAAGCCATCGTTTTTTCTAAGAAAAGACCAATAATGCAAGAAAAATCAGGGATTTGTTCGAAAATTAGGGATTTTTATATTTTCCTCTAGTCATTTGTTTAACCCCAAATTATTAAAAATTGACCTAGTTTCCCTGTGGTTTATTACTTGACATTCTAAATAAAATGTTGAATCCCCTTAAGGTGTTCCCTCTGTTGCCGCTTCCCAGGTTGTATCGTAATTTTGGGTTAGATCCCTGGCTACAAGGCAATTTACAAGTTGAATGGCTTCTGACTGGCACGCCGAGCAAGGATACTGAAAAATAGGGAGACCGCCAACATTAAGACTAGATAAGCTCAGTTGGTAGAGCGCCAGCACATTATTAATCATGAGGTCGCATGTTCTACTAAAGTTTTCTTTCTTCAATCAAAAATGTATTATTTTATTGGAGAGTCCATAAAAAACCCATCTTTCAAAAAAAAAAATAGAATAGACACACAATGCAAGAAAAATCATGGATTTAAGTGTTTTGTTTGTTAATGTACAAATGAAAAACGATAAATATGAAGAGATTACTAACTTGCAAGAAAACAAAAGGAATGCAGAACAAACTGCAACTCACTGCTATCATTGAGGTTAAATCTTCTTTATTTAATAAAGAAAGCACCAACGAATTCAATGAACATTAAAAAAAAAGGTTTTATCATTTATCAGTCCATTTCATGCACATGATAGTTCTATTTTACAATGGTTTCAATAATTTGACCTAGGGCACGGACATGTTCACAATTCACAACAACGAATACGATTTATATAAAACGCATATTTGTGCAACTTTTTTTCACAAAAGGTTAGCGTTTTTTAGCTAGGGTGAAATCTTTTTCTGTTTGTGATAGATTTTACTGTTTATATCCATGTCAAGGAGGCATCAAACACTAAAACACATGTTTGTTCTGATTTAAAGCTATACTTCACACATACAATGCGGTTGTGAAGCTTAAACCAAGTTTGGACTGGTGTGAAATGGTCTTCTTTAAGCACAAGGCCAGGATTAGCGTCATAAATCATGACATAGTCAAGCTGTTGATCAAGCTATTGACATCTTATACTTCAACGCCTGATGATGCAGCGAACCAGTCGTAGCCATAGCCGTAGCAATAGCTGTAGCCACCAATTCAGACACAGCCCATCATTCATATCTAAAGGTAAATTCCACAGTACATCTGTACTTGTTCCAATATTAAAGATAACTTAGAAAAACTGATGACTATTCCAATGAAGCACCTTGGGCAAATGGCATCCGCGGCCAAACTATTATTGGTGATGCACTTGTGAATCACCAAAATTCAGAAACAGATAATTTTACACAATTTGCAAATTCATACAACGTTCATAATGCCTCCCTTTCTTTATTTAGTTTTTATTTCACTCAAACATTTCAACTTTACTTGCCGCATATAATATTTCACTCGTACGTCACCTCTCATTTCTCATGGACAAAGAACAAGCAGAATAGAGTTATACAAGCTCAAAATATAATCAGAATTATTTTGATTCAACTATTTCATCCATCTGTATTTACAAAATGCAGCATTTGGACTCATGCAACCTTTAGTTCATATCCGCTGTCCAAAGTAATTTCCTACCAAGATACAGATGGTAAATTTTTGAGCACCCATGATAGCACCTTCTCACTGACGTCACATTTCTCTAGGAATGGCCATGCTGGAGCACTGTGCACATGTAGAATACATGCACAGTACCATCCAGCCTTGCGTTTTGTGGCAATGTTCGTGCAGTTCTAGTTATGTGTGTGCATGACGTGTCTTGGGTCTTGATGGTGCATCAGGTGATGTCACTAATCATTTGTGCAAGTGATGATAAAATAATAAGTAATAGTGCAGTTTAAAAGCATAGAAAATTACAGGAGCCTGGAATCAGCACTAGGTGCTAAAACACCCAGAGCTGGGAGTGCTAGATTCTGGAAAGTACATATCTCTATTTTGGTACATATTTTGGCACACACTGAGCACACAAACCGTCCACCGTCGGCAGCCGCACCCTTGTCTAGATGCTGAATAGGCTTTGACAAGTAGCTGGATAGATGTAGATGTAGATAGATGTAGATGTAGCGTATACTGTGTTAGCTGGTTTCACACGTGTGAATAATTACTCCAGTGTAGCGAGCAATTAAACAGTGACGCCTTATAAGAAGGGTCTACAGCTGGGATCTTTATCACAGAAATGTACACGAAGCATGTCTGTTCCAAGCAGAGCCTAGTTTTACTGAGCATGTCACTGCAACTGGGTCATTAGCAGCTTTTATTTACAGCAACATCACAGTATCCTTCTACAATATTCCTGGATGTACATATAGAACCCATGGCAAGAAAAACAGCCTTTTGTACCGAGACAATGACTGATCCGTTCAGCCCAACAAACCACAGAAACTGTCTAGCAACGGCACTCACATGGGATGGACACTTTAATCAGATTGGGATCGGGTTGGCTCAGTGACTTCTTCTTCTGCCTTTCACCTCTGTGGACCCCAGTTCGAATCCAACCTCAGACTGGAACCTTGCATTTTGGTTTGAGTTTTCTGTCCCTACCTGATCGCGTGGGATTTTCCCTATTTCGTCATTATCTTCTCTATACAGGCATCTCAAGGCCTACAGGTCACAGTGCTAGTCACCTTTGAGGATCCCTTGGTTTTATTACCAGAACGACGTCATAATACTGCATTTGAAAGTTTGCAAGATATGACCTTGCTGCTGACCTCAGGATACCAACCTTAATTAAGGGTAGGGTCATAGATTGTAAACACTCCAAAAATTAATGGCCATAAAAACTTACTTGGCGAGAAGCACTGCAGCTGTTGATAGTATAAACTATTTTGAGAAAGAATTCCCCAAAACATTTGAATCTGAAAAAAAAAATCATGCATGAATCATTTCTCAGATTTCTGAGGGTTGGTGTCCGTTCAAGAATGCTGTGGCGAGAGATGCTGTTGGTACCCGCTGTTCTTGTGAAACTTGTTGCTTTTTTTACAGCAAGTAGACACTATTCAGCTGAAAATTTCACATACACCTTTTATTTATAATTTTGCCTTTATATAAGCATTACGTTGACAAAAAACAATTTATGATCCTACTTTTAAGTTGTTGCACTGTTGTGCCAATGTTTACTAGCTGTACAAATTGTACTGCAACTTGGCTGATCACATTTTTCTCTTTCATGCTAAACCTTACACAGTCCTGTTATCTAGACATCATCTAGGTTAAAACTCTTCTTCTTTACAACATTTTTAGCTTTGAGCTGGAAACTCTTCAATAAACATGCAATCTTATATTTAGCAGCACTTCTGCTAACATCACTAGTGATGTAACCACTCTTTATTGAACACCAGTGCTTTTGGAATTGCATAGTCGTTCAACTTTCTATATTTCAGGAAAGGTCACTTAATAACCATACTTATTTAGGCATCACAATCCCAATCGACAGAAAGTGCAATACAACCTCCCCACCCAACCTTAGTTCCTCTGGCTCAACTCCAGATTCTATCCGTTAAGGAGCCGTCCAAAGTGTTCAGCATTTCACAGTCATACAAAGAGTACCACAATTGAGACAAATAATTAGTACCTATCATTTTGTGTTCATATCAGTATCGATGAGCATTAATAATCCAATATTCATAACACCCCCCAAAACTAGACATTTTATCAATTTGAACACTTGTTAAGCTTTTCAACAAACTTCCCCAAACTGGTTTTATTTTTCCTCTGTTGATTTTACTGTAGAAATATCAACACATTTTGAAGTCGTACACGGCCTCAGATCTACGTCTTAAAAAGTAGTACTCACTGTACGACCTAATGTTGACAAATTTAGACGACCACTAATCAAACAAAACGTTCTCCATAACTCCTCAATCCATCACAGCCATCCTCTTTTACTATTCCTCCGTTCTTCCTTCTTATAATCGTCTTCATTCTCAAACATCTCCCTGTCATACCCCTCCTCCAGGTCCGGCTCAGCCTCTCTAGAGACGATGGACATCGGTTGGCTTGGGAGGCAGTGGAGTACGGCATCGATGCTTTTCACGCTCAGGTTATCTTCCCCGTCCCGTTGTAAGATTCCAAACGACTCAAGTAGTCTGGCTCCGGCTGTGCTGTCAAACTCAACATTTGCCTTGCTTCGTTCATACACCCATCCTTCAATCTTACGCTCTAAAAGAGAGGCTGGAATACCACCTGGATCATGGATGGAGAAATAATGAATAGACTGATAAGTACAATGTATCACACATAAACCAAAATTATGAAAGATTACACCAACATTTATGTCAAATTGTTTAAAAATAATAGGGTTGTGCATCTACATTTGTTTCCTAAGCTATTTAACAGGACTTGTGACTTTCGGTTAACTTCTGACAATTCCAATTAGCCCACATGTAAAAGGAGCAGATATCAACACACTTTCCATTAATTTCCTCTAATTGTTCACCCAGTATTTACAGTCACAAACCCACAACCCACAGGTGTGGTGGCTTACAAAGCAAAATATTTAACGAGTTGTTAAGGATTGAAAATAATGTGTTACATATTGTGGGGATTAAGATAAGACAGTCCCACCAACAAAAGGGATGTCAATTATTCTCCCTAGATAGCATCTGGGGCTAGTACTTGTAAGAAAAGGAAGGTCCCTTTTGTTGTTGTGCTGTCTGCTTTTTTGCCAAATCGCGTCAAAGAAAGAGGGCCTCTGCGCAAGAATTATCCTGAGAAACTAAATATCCCTGTGCTAAAGATGACCATAAGGGTGTCTTTACTTACTTTCAACATGGCTTCACTGACATATTAATATTACACCGGTAAAAATTGTCGGATTTTTCACCGAAATCAATCCTTGGCGAAAGCCCGGTACTGATTGAGATAATCCCAGTTGCTACTGGTCAAAATACCATGTCATTGAAATAAACTGTTATTTAAGTTGTAAGGTCCTGGGAAATGCACATAAAACATCTATGACATTAACTGTATCATGACAGAGAAGGGACTTGCCACAGTGTTGCTGAATAGTAGGTTGACTGCCAAATGTGCATACTGTGAGCTTGCAAAGTTTACTTGGTAAGTGATGCACATCTGAAACTATTTATATGGAATACCAACAATCGTAAATTATAATATGAGAAATATAGAAGTACTAAATATAGAATGACTGCCATACCTAGTGAGATGGGTAGAGCACTTCCTTCAGACCCCTCAGAGATTGAGGATGTTGCAGGAGGTGGTCTCTCAGCAAGAAGAAAGGCGTAAGTAAGTAATGCCTCTTTGAATGTCTCCTCTTGCGCTCTATCGACCAAGAGGGTCAACAGACCCCGATTGTTTGCAACATTCTTGTAGTACAGAGTCCGTGATAACTGCATCATGTATCGTGTGCGTCGATTCTTGTATTTGTTCCATGCACTCAGGGCTATCAGACCCGTCACTGATGCTGTGACTAGTGTCCAGTCAAGGTTGATATCCGCAAGGAAGGTCACACCCTTAACTAGGAGACTAATGGACCCGATGGTGATGAATGTCGCCAAGACGCCCTGGTCCCACCTGGTCATCTGAATCTTGCCGTCTGGTAACAGCTGCTCAAGGGCTCCTGTTGGGATCTCTTTGAACATCTTTAAGATGAGTTTCTTATCTCCTTTGGGGCGCACTGCTAGGACGACCCTCCTGTAGAACTCCATAGGGGCTGGAGGTTGTTGTCTTGTTGCACGGTAGAAGAAGAATGAGGTAAGACGTTTGTAGAAGGGAACATTCTCTTTGGGTAGCTCCTTGCCTAGAGCCCAGAATCTTAGGATATCATACTTCTTTGGATTCACCGCCACCTACAAATTTAAGATTAGTCTCACTTAAGAATGTGTGCATTTCAACGATAGAAAATACTTCAAGAATTTGTGAAGTAAAAATAATTTAGATTTTGGTGCTCAGGGCAAACTTGTAATGAGACAGACAAAACCAGGTTAAATCTGAGTAAAAATGGATGACAGCCAAATCTCTT
>CM021529.1:8519648-8535742 GCA_010994315.2 Pisaster ochraceus
TTATGAAAAAAACAAAACTTAATGAATAGTGAAAATAAGTAGTGTTGGTTTGAAATAATTAATGATAGCTCCAGGGGGAAGCAGAGGGGAGGGGTGCAGGCTCCCCACTCCCTTTTCACATAAAATTTGAAAGATTTGAAAATATACATAAAAACACAAAATAGGATTTTTTATTTTGTAGTTTATGAAGACACTTTGATGTGAAACGTACAATATTTGGAAGTGGTTAGTGGACACCTGTCTTGCGATGTCTGATGTCGAAGTGATCTGCCCCACTGTGGCTGAACTGATGGAGTCGCCACAACGTAATGTCCCCTGCACAGTGAAAGGTTGTGACAAAAAACTGGCCACAACAGCAGCTCGTAAAATGCATGTCATCAAGCACCATGGGATATATCAGGTATGTGTCCTTTTTTCCCAGTATTTTTTGCTAGTGTATTAAGTTTGTTTTCTGTTTGTTTACAGAAGGAAATTCTTCAGTACTTTGAGTGGGAAATAAACCCAAACCATGACATATGGGTGTTTGTCAACTAGAATTTCAGGGACAACTATTTTTTCTGCCATCACTTTTATGATGTCTGGTTGGACTAAATTTGTGATACTATTTTTGTGTACACAAAAATCTCTCGTGAGTTATAGTGGTTCTAAAAAAAAATGGTGGCGTAACAACTCAATATTTCAATCAGTATACTCTGTTGTCTTTAGGAGAAAGCAAACCACAAATCTTACTAGATTGTACATATCTCCAATTTAAAGCATTGTTTTTCATCTGTTTTCAAGTAATATGTTAAATGCTTAGTGCAAAGATTATGTCTAAGGTAGTGTGATACACTACACACTGTCTTCTTGGGTTGTCTGTACTTGCCAACCTGTGCTAATAAAAACAATTATGCAATTTTAGAGTTTATTAAAGTGACCGATTATCTGTGTGTGTGCAGACAAACTAATTTTTCTTAGTTCTAACTGTTCTACATTCTAAGGTTGGATTTGCAATTTCTTTTAGGATAATAAATGGGACGAAGTGAGGGTGCTAATCAAGCTGATGTGTTTTTCTCCTCCATTTTGTTTCACAGGATAACTCCGACAAGAATATATTCTCTAATCATCCCCAATCCAAGAATGGAGCTGTCAAAAAGCGCTTCTTTTGCCCTGTGGAGGATTGCAACCGCAACAAAAATGGGAACAATCCATTCTCAAAGTTGTGGCCTCTGAAACAGGTAGTTAGCAGATATTTGTTTGACCTCAACCCCCTGCAAACTCCCAGTCAGCATTTCCCTTTGTTTTTAGTTCAGTTTGATTAACTTCTGCCCAAACAATCTGATCATGCTTGACACTGAGCCAGGCTGTCCAATCTGTCAAAGTCGAAGCAGGGTAGACTCTTAACTTATTTGGTGTCTAGCCAGCAGGGCCAGTTAATTGTAACATGTCTCTTCACTAGTTCGCAAGCTGTGTCACTGGTCCATATCACAAGGGATGCCATATGAAGAATCTATCGTCAGTAGTAGTTCACATAAAGCTTGGGTGGCGTGGTTGGCTAGTGTGTAAACGTTATTCTGGTCTCAAGTGGAACCTTCATGAAGGTCTACTTAAGGACAATTGGTTTTGCACAAAAGTGTTACAAATAGAGCTGATTTAATTCACTCTGCCAATACAGTCAATACTGCTAGGGTTAAGTGAAAGACATGAAAGGGAGTCCATGCATATTAGGTCATAGACTTGATTTCAAGTCTGAGATCGCGGTTATTCCTCTGCATCAGCCACGAAAAACGCCCCACAGATTAGCTATCACGCGCCCCAACTCGCGATCGTAAGCTAATGATGGAGGGCACAAGAGGGCACTATTTCCGGCAATAATGTATTGGCTATCAGGTAGACTAAAAGCCACGATCGCAGACTTGGAACCAAGTCTAATTAGGTCACCAATCATCCTTTATCAAACAATTCCATTAGGAACAATCTGTCCATAGTGAGCCTTTAATAATGATGACTGCAAACAGATATCTAAAGTTCCACAGATGTCATAACAATTCTTCTCATACAATTTACTGACAGCATTATCAGCAAGTACACGGAGAGAGGCACTTCTTGTGCAGAAAGTGCGACTTCCCGTTTGCCTTTGAGGTCCAGCGTAACAAACACGAGACGAAGTGTGGTATATTGTACACATGTTCAGACTGCAATGTTCCCTTCACAACCAGACAGGCCCTGTGTATGCATGCTAAGAGGAAACAACACACATTGCCAGTAACTGAAAAATCTAGAGGGTAAGTCGCTTATTGGCGGTATTCACAAGATTGCCATCTTTGTCTAATATTCCATGAACACAAAAAGTCCTTGAGGAATGATATCCTGTTGGTATGTAGGGCGTTGTTCCAAGTAGCAAAAAACTATGTGCATGCAACTAATGCGATCCTGTACAGCGCAATCACTTTCAAACATATTTTTGTAACCAGAGTAGTTTGGCAGTTTGCAGGGGGCAACCTCACTCTCTACATACGAATTGGCGAATAAAATGTGTAAAAAGCTCAGCAGAGCTGCACCAGAGAGGGTGGCTTAAATCTACTGTGAAAAAAGAATACTGATGTGTTGAAAAGGTTTGATTTATTGGGGTAATCTGTGGGTACTAAACTTGTACACAGTGTGTGCTCAGGAGCAGTTACTTTCAGAGCCATTCTTTATATCCCATGATATTAACCCTTTTGTATCTGGTTTTGAGCAATCAGAAGCTAAGATAGTTAGTAACAACAATGATTATATATTTTTTTAAATCTTAGGGCAGCATCGTCTCAACAAAGTGCCAACAAAGGAGAAACGTTAGAAAATGCCCAAACTAATGAAGGAGCTCCCTCGTTTTCAACTGCAGAAACTAGTCCAATCCTTCGGAGGATAGTAACAATCCCCATTCCCGTGTCCCAGACAGGTAGTTTACCTCGCCTCATCACAATTCCAGAATCACCACGGATTGTTGACACCTTCTCCGCAACAGCAGTTAAGACTCCTTCAATGAAGTCTCCAATAAAGAAGCACTCAAAGACACCGCGATTTCTTCTGCCCAAACCATCCATACTCAGTGCCCAGAGGGCTGCTGCTTTGCATCCCCACGCTACACAGTTTGTTGCTATCAACAAGGGATTAGTTACAAGCATCCCGCTCTCAATAGCTGCCAGCCCTCCTGCCAAGAAACTGAAGAAAACACTCTTAACTAGTACATCTGGAGTCAAATTGAGCTCAGCTTCACTTCACGAAGGGGTCGGTATTTCCCAAGGAGGCATTCATTCAGTATCACATCCCAGGGGAAATAGAAACAGCCCTAGGGCTTTCAGAGATTTAGGAATAAACACACAGCTGAACAGTTTAACCAACTGTGAGACCCAGACTGTTTTAAAGCAGAGTACTGCTCATACACAAACACCGGGTGATGTCATCATGTGTGAAGCTCTCCTGTCGGCAAATATCGGGACACAAAATCATCTGAGTAAACAACAGCAACAACGACAACAGCAACAACAACAACAACAACAATTTAAACAACAGCAAAATTTACAACAACAACAATCGAGACACAAAATCGAGACACAAAGTCATCCAAGCAAACCAAAACAACAACATCAACAATTTCAACAACAGCAGCATTTACAACAACAACAACAGCAGCAACAACAACAACAACAGCAACAACAACAGCAGCAGCAGCAGCAGCAGCAGCAACAACAACAACAACCACAACCACAACCACAACAACAACCACAACAACAACCACAACAACAGCCACAACAACAACAACAACAGCAACAACAAAAACATCTACGGTTTCCTGAGTTGCAGCAGCAGCATCAAGTGAATCCATCACAGCAATTGCACCAAGGCATTCCAGCCTTCACGAGGCAAACTCAAACAAACCAGCCACTCCACACTGGAGCTGCTTGTTCTCTTCCTAACAGTGTGAGCAACACAGGTCTTGAGCCACTTCAGGTTCCTCAATACACTATGCAAACACAAACCCAATTCAGCACCAACACCACAACCAGCTGTGATGTTCAAACAGAAAGCTGGCTCTCCTCCTTGGTGAACAACCAAGGTACTTTCACACACAAGGCCGGTGTTCCCACACAGACTGATCTCAGCTTCCTTGACTTCCTGAATTTAAACAACTCTGAGACCCAAACAGTACTTAGCCACTCAGCTCTTGAGGCATCAGCATCTACCTTGAGCATTTCAACACAGACCTCCCGTCATCCAGCAAGCACCAATCAAATAGAGACCAGTATTCAAACGGTAATGCCCCAAACTCAGGTCTCTGTTAATGGCAGTATCCCCCAGAGTACAATGGAGACACAGACAAACTTCTACAATGCCTGCTTGGATGACCTTCTACTCAACGAATCACAGAGTCAGACAAGTCCTGGTAGAACTTTTAATGACGATTTAGAATCCTGCTGCCAGCAGACCCAGACCCTTTCATACATCCCTCAGACAGATCACCAACAAACCCAGACTTCACTCCCAAACCTCAACATCAGTAACAGCGACTTCCTTCTACTCGACATGTACACGCAGACAGCACAGCGAGGTCTACAAAACTCCTCCTTGCAAACTCAGACTGATCCGTTTCTTGAAGACAGCCTGTCTAGCATGCAGACTCAAACAATGGCTGACTTTGATTTTGGGGCATTTGATTTTCACTCAATATCTGTGCAGACTGACTCTCAGCTGGTCAGTGATTCTGTCAACCAGTTGACCAATACAACACAGGTACAGACACAGACAAGCAATATTTGGAAGACCGTAGGAGGGGACACAGCGGCCAGGGATGTGCAGACTGAAACAGATCATATGGAACGCTTGTATGATATGTGTTCAGTGGCGTTTACTGACAACCACACTCAAACAGGGTAACACAAAGGTTGTGGAAATGGTATAGGGAATTTCCAGCCACTATTTCATTCAGACATTTTATTCTCCAGTACATGCATGCACTAACAACCACATATGGGCCAGAGTTTTTCTCTGGGTACCATTGTAGTTTGTTATGTCCTGTCTTTGCGCCCCTCTTTATTCAACATTATGTTTCTCTAAAAGCTATAAATACTCAGTTTTGCTTTAATAATTGGGCAAAGCCTGCCAATGCTGGGATTTATAGAATAGCATAGTATGGTATTTATTTGAATTAAAAAACGACCAAAAGGCTGACACTATTCAAATATACAAATTTTAAGATTACAATTTTACAAAGTTATTCAAACACATATAAAAAACAAACAAATTATGGTCATAGCTGCATGAGAAGCTGTCTAAAGTTCTCAAGGACACAAGTGTCATGACCGGGATTTGAACCCACACCCTGATGATTTTCCAACCAGAACTTGAGTCTGGTGCACTAGAACACTTGGCTTACAAAATTGCTTTACGGAGAAGTTACCAGCTGAAATACAATAAGATTTATACTTTGTGAGTGGTGCCTTGCTAACATTTATTTGTATTGCTATTTAATAAATTTTGTTTATAAGTATTATCTGCCTGATAGTTTGTGAGATTGGGTCAGCCAGTTGCAACAAAAAGAGAGTGGAGTACCGAATAAGTTTGGATGGGTATAAGGTACATGTATAAAGGATAACGGAAGGCTACTGGAATAGAATAGTAGGTGATGAGTAGGTCAACAGGCAGGGTCGTGGTCACGTGATAAAGGACCGACGCTGCAAGGTTTTTTTTAAATGGTTGTTTTTAATTGAGCCCTTTTTGTTAAAAAGCGCAATAATGTAGGAAAATCTGTTAAACTTTTCTGTTTTGTAGATCTACATTTTCAATTCCTGTTGCGTCTTTGGGCTACATTTTGCGAAGGGTGAAATTGCTTGCCATGCTCAACAGTAGTGCATACGCATGCGTGCTTATAGATTTTGCATTGGGTACTGGTATGCATTGATTGCATTATGCGTAAATTAGCACCTGCATAAGCTAGTGTACCAACATGCGTATGGCTTTGGGTGCGGAATGTGTGTTCACAGCTCTGGTTATGTCTTTATCAGCTGTTGAAACGGTCATGTGACCACCTTTCAACCAATAACACTGCCTAAACCTATTGGAGTATTTATGAATGTAGATAAAAGAGGTTACAAAATGACGGTCTCAATAGGGACTTAATGAATGTATATTATACAGTACTTAACATGAAATGTTATATTTTTATATTTTCTATATTGTACATATATTTTTGGACAGAAGTTTATGTTGATGTTCATTGTGGTTAGAATTGATATTGGTTATTTATTTTGTTATTTAATTTTGTTCACCTTCTATGTCTTTCAAAATTACTTAATTTTATGTAAATGTAGCAGTGATGCTTATATTATGGTGTGTGTACACAAGGCTGAAACAAGGTGATCTGATCATACAGTGTTTGAAGTATAATGTTTCAGATCTTGTTTTATTTTAGTGAAAATTTAAAAACTTTACAAAGTTAGGCAGTGTACTCTCTTTTTGAAATCCAATTCCAAACAAAGTTGGATGTCAGCAGAACAATTTGTACTTTACTGAAATTTTACATTTGATCATCTGGATTTCAGTATCAATTGTCCTGAGAAACATCTTAACTTAAGTACTAAAATTGTTCTTAAGCACTCCGGTGGCTTATTTTGATTTACCAAATTAAATTAAGCACATATGGTTGTGTTGTGTAAACAAATTCCTGACTAAACATGAACCTGTATTGGAAGTAACTATGACAAGTAAACAGATATTCTGCAGTGGGAGTGTGGGATGGTTAATCAAAAGGTAACCATTTATTTTGATAAAACACAAACGCTGGCTTGATGGTGTGTTTATTGCGAACTAAAGATGGGAATGAATTTTTCTTTCCATAAATCAGTGATGTGTCATACCTCTGAATAGACTGGATAAAAATAACATACTTGAAACTAGCCTGGTTTGTGTAATCATTATATCTTTTTGTGAGAAAAGGGGGGTAACATCGGTTATCATTCAGAATATTTGCTGATATTGGTGTCATTCAGAAAATTCAAAGAGCAGTGGTGAGGTTCACTGGGGGGTTGCCCCTGCCATAAAGTATTTTTTAAGGGTAGGATATTGTTTTGTTTATTACTCTACAACAATTCAATGACCATACAAACTTACTTGGTAAGGAGCACTGAAGAGCTGTTGATAGTATATAACCTGTTAGAAACGACTCCCGTTGAAGTAGTGTAGTTTTAGAGAAAGTGATCATTTTCAGTCCCAAAATTTGAGTCTGAGAAACTTCAGGCATGAAAGCACACAATTCTATGCAACAAGGGTATTTTTTTTCTTTCATTATACTCTTGCAACTTCGATGGCCAACTGGTGAGCCTAAATTTTCATGGGTTGCTATTTTATGTACATTGTATATGTTGGGATACACCAAGTGAGGATTCTTGTGTTTGACAATTACCAAAAGTATACCCTGCCTTTAATGTTACCTTATGTTCCTTAAATTGGACAATTTAGGTCTCTTTCTTTTTTGAAATGTTCCTTACTTCTGCTTTTGTGTTTTACAGCAGACAGTACTGCAGCAGCACCTTGTAAACCTGTGCAAGGGACTAGATAAATGGGCCTCTCATCATTCAAAATACCTCTGTAGGCCTGCACCTGTCGAAAATGTGTTATGAAACGCCCATAGATAAAACACAAAAGCAAAGTTTAGTGTTATTTTTATTGTCATGATTAATGTTACAAAAATAGCAGTCATGTGACCTGGTACTGGTAGCTATAACATTGTGTTGCCTTTTAAAAACAAAGGGGAGTGCAGAAGCCATAGTAAACAAGTATAACGTACTTAAGGTGACTGTCTAATACATACCAATTTTAATTTTTATTGGATTGGCTTGAAATGTATTCTGCAGTTTTCCCTAAAACTCGGAAGCCAATCTAATGTTGAAGCTACATTATTTCTAGACATCTAGACATTTAGTCTGAATTATTTTGATTTTCCCTGTAGATATTAATTTACAGCATTAAAATGCCGTCAAAATTTAATTCATTATTTTGTTCAGTTCGGGACATACTTGTTTTGTTTTTTAATTTACTACCAAACCAAGTTAATTACAAAAAGTATTGATATTGACTAGAATTTATGGCTTATGCACTCTCTTCTTTAAGAGAGTTTGATGTAGCTGCATTTTGTTTTAGATAGTAGAAAGTGAAAAGGGCTGCAGATTTTATCTTAAGGTTCTTCTGGTTCTGACTATTGTCAACCTTCAGTTCTGAAATATAGCTGTTTCTTAGGTTGTACATTGCATTCTTTTAAATTCTGGTAAATGTTTGAAAAACGAAAACAAAATGCCTGATAGTGTTTGTTGTTCAGTTTAAATGGTAAATGCAATAGAACTAAATGAATTCTTTTTACAAAAACAAAATAATATTGGGTGTGGTTTATTTCGTTTGTTGGTTTTTCCCTATAGTTTTGCCCAGTTCCTCATAATATAGACCTTTGAGTTGACGTCATCATGCATGATGCATGCTGGTGAATACTAGTAGTATAGCAACGCAAAGATAGATTTATACGCAGGGTGCACGTGTGACGCATGCCTAGCGTGATGCGTGGGGGAATCCCAATGTGTGTGGTAATGCACGTGCTACTATTACATCAGCCGGGCGCGGTGTGGTCGACCGACCAGGAACCACTCTAAAGTGACGTCGGCATTTTTATTCTAGACTCTTGCGCAGACGCAGTGTACCTAGCTCTCGACCGCGACATGTTCTAGAGATTTCACTCTACACCTGCGGTAAAAAATGGCGTTCAACATGAGAAGCCGTGCTCCAGCAAACGACACAAGGTTATACGAGTTGTTAGGAGTGTCAAAAAATGCGAGTGATACAGAAATTAAGAAGGTAAGAAAACAAAGTACAAAACTGTTGAATTTAAGTAAAACAAATTACTAAATTTGAGCCCCTAATGGGAGGATATTCCCTCGCTTGTCGCGCACTGGCTTTGTATTTTTTTTTTGTTACCACGACGTTCAGTTCACAGTGAATAGTGAATGAGGCAAGTGCACTCATTTCCTTTGACGAAAAGCCGGCACGCGGCATAGTAAAAAGCCAATGTAGCAGGCCAGTAGTTACAACGGAAGAGGAACAACCTAACGTACGATGAAATAACTATTGTTACTATGTGGTTTAGGTTGGCCATTGCGGTGTTTTGTGCCATTGACTGTTTCCTTTCCCACCCAAAATTACAAGTGTTCCATCTTTGTTAATAAAACATTACATTTTTAATTTTATGCCTTTTTAGTTGTTAATTGTCAAGGCAAAAATGCTGTATACCGACTGCCACAGTCGAATATCAAATGATATTTTACCTGTCCAGAAAGGTTGCCAGAATGTATACAGAGATGAACAATAACTTTGAACTGTTCCATTGTGTCAAAATCATGAAAATAAGGGTCTATGGCTGTGAGTGTGATGGTGGTCTTGATTATTGATAAAGTTACTCGCTAAATGCTATTTTACTTTTTTTAAAGTTCCTTTTTTGGGCATGAGTGCATGAGAATTTTGGCACGCCGCACAAAGAAATGTCCATTTAAACTTTCCTTTTTTTAAAGTAATTAATTAGTGTTTTGCTACCAATGTCTCAAGAGGAAATTTATAAAAATTAAAATGGGAAATAAAGTTTAACTTCCACGATTTGTTTTCTAAAATACCTTTGAAGGCAGCAGTTGGATGTGGACATTTTCCCATGAATAAATATAAGGCTAAAGCAGAACGAGTTTGGAGTAAAGTCAATCCCCATATTACTGCGGTAAACCCTATCAATGAAGATCAATACCATAGTATTGCAGTATCAGACTATTTCTCAATTTGCCTCAGTGTCAATAAGAAAGACTTCCTCCCAAGTCGTTTATCATTAACAGTAGACAAAAATCTGAATTGACAAGTGTTAGTGTTAAGTGTTACTTTTCAAGTAATAAACCACAAGGGAAACTGACTGGGTAAATTTTAAATAATAAAACTTATACCTGTGACCTCCGGATTAACGTGCCGGTGCTCTACCAACTGAGCTATCCAGCCTTATGTTGATGGTCTTCCTAGGGGACTTATAAGTCAATATCTTTGTCCGGGGGTGCCAGTCAGAAGCCATTAAACTGTCAGCTGCCACATAGCCAGGGATCGCACCCAAGTTTACGATACAACCTGGGAAGCGGCAGCAGAGGGATCACGAAGGGGATGCGTCTTTTTAATATTAATTGTTAGGCCTACTTTTTTTTAATGTACTTTTTACTCAACTTACAAATTTCTGTTGATGTCTGTCAAAAGTATGCAACACTTTTAAGTTTTCCCTTTTAAAATGTTGTTCTGTTCTTAGAAATTCATGTTCATAGGAAATAGATCCTGTTTCACTTCTCACCTGTGTGGTGTGTGACGTTGATAGAAAAATGGTGGGCAGAGTTGAATGGATTGGTTTATTGAAATGTCAACTTACATTGAACAAGTTCAGACAAGGAGAATTATTGACTAATTGTTGGACTTTTACTTGACTCAATTGTCTAGTCTTCCATTGTTTTTCTTCTCTAAACTCTAGTCAACTATTAGTACGTGTACTAGGAACCAGTCTTCTGACTGTGTTGCCTCGCTGGTTATCATGGGCTTTTTTATTCTTAACTGATAAAGCGCACAGGACGCAAATGAGCTTTAATGCCAAAACCTATGACTACAGTCTACAGTGTATGTAGTAATGTAATATTTGGCGTAGTCATACATAGTTAGTCTCTTAATTTGTATTTACACAAGCGTATTTCAAGTATTTAGGTACAGTTTTAGTATGAACAGTCTCTTTGTTCACAACACATGGTCAGTAACGTATTAACTGTCTGACTCAGCTGCTGTGATGTGAATTTAAGGGTTCCTTGATCTACACTCGGGCAGTTTCCATTTGAAACAAATTTGCTGTCAAAAGTCTAGACTTGGACCAGCCCTGCTCACACTGAATATTAGTGAGCATGTGCAGCTATCAACCAATTGTTGATCATGTTTCCTTGTTCGAATTTGCTCTATGTTGAACATTATTTTATTTATTTATTCATTTTTTGTTTGATTATTGTTCAACTTCAAAGCAAAGAAATTAACCAGGGTTTTGTAACTATTGAATCAATGTTTGTTTTATTTACAGGCTTATAGGAAATTAGCCAAGGAATACCATCCTGACAAAAACCCCAATGCTGGGGAAAAGGTAAGGAAATAAGGAATCGGATAAAAGGGTTAAAAGTTCACACAACAAATGGCTACAGATTTTACCAAATACTACTAAAAGATTTTAAAATGAATTCCATAAAAGGAATTGCCAGCTTTCTTGGTCTACTTGGATTGTTTCTTAAAACTGATGGTGTCTTCTGGTGAACATCAAAGCTCATTTGATACATCTGCATGACGACAACATCAAAGGCCCATCCCATCTTTGGTTACAAGCAGTACCAGTCGACTTCTCACTTTGAAGCACCTGCAATCCGAAATTGCTTTTCCATGAAAAGGCTTAGGTTTTTACACCCATTCATTTGTTCTTTTTTGATTTGTTGTAGTTTAAGGAAATCAGCTTTGCTTATGAAGTGCTGAGTAATTCTGAGAAACGAGACACATATGACCGATATGGCCTGGATGGTCTTAAGGAAGGAGCTGGGGAAGGAGGAGGTAAGGACTAAGCTGAGGCTGTTGTCCACACTGGTTAACAAATTTGGACTTGAACTTTTTCAGGGACAAGCTGGCGGGAGCAGTTAGCTTGTTTTTTTCACTAGTTTGTCAGCTTTGTCGCTGGTCCATGGCTGAGGGTTTTCCTTGTATATGTACACTAGGCTTAATGTACACTACCGTTTTTAAGGGACTCTGATGATGAATAATTTGTTACTCTTCACTTTTTGGAACTTTCAACTAGTATGTAAGACCATATTAATGGGACCATCACTGGTTCTTGGTTGATTAGACTGACATTTTAATGCAGGCTGATATTGAAAGATAGATCTAACTTTCCAGTGATGTACCATAGCCCAATTTTTCCTAACTAGAACTGATTGGCAGAAGATACAGTATGATTTGAAGCAGCAGAATACCATTACGTTTGACATGTACATCACATTGCATTGTACATGTAGCTGGTTACCAACTGTACAATACTTTGTTCGAAACATGATTATGGAGGTGCACAAACAATACAATCCTTGTAAGCCTATGAAATATGCTTATTTTAGCAGTGTCTATCAGCAAAAAGCTTTCAGTAAGTAATGTCTGTTTCACAGCTTTCTTTCTATTTTTTTTATTACTAGAAACAGGCATGTCCAAGGTTGGAATTCACAAGTTACACTTACTTAGGAACAGTATGTTAGTGTTTTGTTATTGAACCTCTGTTTTTTTTTTCTTTGCAGGCTTTGATGATATCTTTTCACATTTCTTTGGGGGTGGCTTATTTGGCGGCGGCGGCGGCGGTTTTGGTGGGGGGAGGAGACAGAGAAAGATGAAAGGGGAGGATACAGTGCACCGTCTTGGGTAAGTTAAGAAATAAAGCATAATGTACCTTGTACATGCACATTGGCAAAATGGCAGTTATTTTAGTGATCACTGTCTTATAATTGTTTGTGACACCTTATGCCAACACCAGGCACTTTTTGAAAAACTGTGACTTGGCCTTAAAAGTGAAGACAACCAAAACGTCAGCCATAATATCAATATGATGTGATGTTAAAGTAAGAGTTTTGCGGTGAAATCACGTAGTTAAATCTCTCTTCTGAGTATGTGTAGTTCCAAAAGGAATGGGTTGACTCAACGTTTTGGACAGTACTCTGTCCATTGGCAGGAAACTGCTGGATTCCAACTGGGACTGTGGTGAGCTGTAAATGCTGGATGTGTTGGGCTGTGAAGTTGGGAAGCTTGTTGTGTTGTAGGTGTAGTGGATCCCATGGGTGGTGTGGGTCAGTCTGGCTAGGGTGCTGGAGCAGGAAGAAAGTAGAGTATGTGGGGGTGGGGCATGAAGCGATTAAGTTTTGTTGATTTTTGGTGATGTGCTGTTTTAAATAATCTTTATGTTGAGAAATACTTGGCTTATAGGCCAGAATATGGTGTTATTTGAGTAAATAAGCCCAGTTTTGAGTTTTGGCTGGAAGTGCCTGGTTTTGGCATGGAACAACCCGTCTGTATGCCAACTAAAAAGTTAACTGAAGATGTGGTGTTGTGCCAATCACCTTGTAGATGTGACTCTACCATACTAACATGTGCTACATGAATTTGCAGGTTGACAAAGCTGTGTGAAAATAATTAAATAAAATATACTTGTGTCAGTTTTTAAAAAATTGTTTTGCCTACTTCACGTATATAATTTTTTCACAGGGTTTCACTTGAAGACCTTTACAATGGCAAAACGTCTAAGCTGCAGCTAAGCAAGAATGTCATTTGTGGAAGTTGTAAAGGGTAAGTAACTTACATGTATTAAAGAAAGACTAAAGTAATTTGTTATGGTATGTCTTCTTTTGTCAGGTACCCAGTCTCTAACCACATGAAAAGGGACTGGAGTAGTTTTTCCCCTTACTACCTTGTTCTGGTTACATTGCAACCTAATGAAAGAATAACAACTCTTCAATAGAAAGATGCCAAGCAATCATTAAACAAATGACATGTGTGTTTTGATTTAACAGACATGGTGGTAAGCAGGGTGCCATGCAACCTTGTCACAGTTGTCATGGGCGAGGTATTAAGGTGACGATACGTCAGATTGGGCCTGGTATGGTTCAGCAGATGCAGTCTACCTGTTCTGACTGTAGAGGAGAAGGTAAGATTGCATTGTAGGCAAGTATTGAAAACATAACCAGCATAAAAATGACAGAAAGATAGAATGAGATGCTGGTGTTTTAAAATGTAATTCAGTCACTCCAGCGTTCATCATCATACAGAGTTAACTGCCATACCACCCTAACGTCCTGTGCAAATGGACTTGGCCATTGACCCCTTGCACAACATGCAGCGCACTTACACACACCTATTTAGTCCTCCATTTTGGGAGTCAAAGTATAAACAAAGGAATTGACTCCCAAATTGGTGGAAATGGTAGGCGGGCATTTTGCGGAGGTGCGTTCTGTGTCAGCAAGGGCATTTTGCGGAGGTGCCTTCTGTGTCTGCAAGGGCATTTTGGAGAGGTGCGTTCTGTGTCTGCAAGGGCATTTTGGAGAGGTGCGTTCTGTGTCTGCAAGGGGTCAATACCTTCATCATGCTATGTCTGTACTCTAGCATTGCCTATAATTAATGATAATGATAGTTTAATCTAAAGACAATCAAAGGAAAGTGTGGCACATTTTTTATGGAGCAGTGTAGTTATCATTAACCCTTACTATCATAAATCCTTCTATATTCTCTTTGCCAAAATGAAGTATTCAGAAGGACTGAGAGCTGTAGTCCCAAACATTGCTTATCACTGGGTCAGACATTCCAATCTTATCTCAGTCCTAACTTGTTGGTGTGAAGTGACATAGGAGAGGAGTGTATTGAAGGATTGAGGTCACCTGTAGGCAAGTTGGCCTAGGGAGTTAGGGTTGTACACTTGGGTTCTTTACAAAGAACTCTGGATGGTTAAAGAGGTGTAACGAAGACCAGGTTGGCCTTTCCTTCTTTCCCTTGTCTGGCAGGTGTCACTGAGGTTGCATTGTTACCATTACTTGAACTGGTCTGCTTTTGTAAATATTTCAGACTGAGTGATTCCTCACAATTTGGAAACCGGTGTACATTGCTGATAAGTATCTCAATTCAACCATACGTGTTTCTGTTGTTTGATTTTGTGCAGGGGAGCGTATCAACGATAGGGATCGGTGCAAAAAATGCAATGGAGCTAAAGTCAATAAGGAAACCAAGATCCTTGAAGTTCACATTGATAAAGGCATGCGAGAGGGCCAGAAGATCACATTCCATGGGGAAGGAGATCAACAGGTCAGTTACTTGTTTGGGAATTCCCCTAAAATCCCTGCAACATAGGTTTTTGAAAGAATGCTGCCATTCAAAAGGTTTTGAAGAACACATTTTTGAGAAGTATTCTTTGAAAAGGTTTATTGGAATTAGTGTTCACAGGGGACAGCATAATAGTTGAAGAGTTTATCCTGATTGTAATTGATATTTTTCTGTTCATCTTGTAGCCTGGAATAGAATCCGGTGACGTCATCATCGTCCTTGTTGAGAAAGACCATGACGCCTTCAAGCGTGTGGGGAATGACCTGTTCAGGGAGCAAGAAGTCACCATCACAGAAGCGCTTTGTGGCTTCCAAATAACACTCAAACACTTGGATGATCGTCAGCTACTTATCAAATGCCCAGGGGGAAGTGTTATACAGCCAGGTATGTCACACAGTTGGTTCACAGCCTCTTGCTAACTAAAAAAAAAAATGTTTGTTTGGTTGTCTTCCCTGCATAACCATAAGCCCAGACATGGGATTTGAAGTAACTGTGTTCAACTCAATATATGCACACAGACACAAATGTAAAGTCCAAAGAAGAGAGTTTCTGCAAATGAATCGCAGGACTTGAAGTATGCTTTTTGGGCGGCAGTTATTTTTGGTGAAGTCCGGTGATTTGCTTCTCATTGTATCATGTGTAAACCAGCATTTATTGGATATTTGATAAGTCATGGAGCAACGGTTCTGATTTGTTAGATTTACTTCAGGGATTTCATGTATTGTCTAAAGTCCCTGGAAAGTTGCCAAGAAATAGAAATGGGCAGTTGCTGGGCAGTTGCGCAGTTATTCATTTTACATTAGGTATAACAATCCTGGTTTTGGGAGTAGTAGTTGGAAGTTGATCATTACAAGGTAGGTCATCTTTCAGACCATCAGAATTCTGATGTGATCAGTTTATTGTAAGTAACGTCCGAAATCCAAATATTGGAAAACCAAAGTAGAGGAGGTTTATCTTGTCTGAGAGCAAATAAGATTGTGTATTAATGTGTTGAGTGTGTTTCTCTTTAGGTTGTAAACGTGTGGTAGAGAATGAAGGTATGCCATTCTACAGGAATCCATTCACCAAAGGCAATCTGATCATGAAATTCAACGTTAAGTTTCCTGAAAATAACTTTGCAAGTATTGAGCAACTTAAGGTGAGCAACACACTGT
>CM021529.1:8535927-8551361 GCA_010994315.2 Pisaster ochraceus
ACATGAATGTAAGATAAAATGTAACAATTTCAATTGTTGTGACCTGCCTGTAATGTATACATAATTTGATTATTAAATTTATGTTAATTTTGCATCAGAGATAAAGAATATATGTATGTATTTATTTTTCTTTTCTTTTCTCTCTTTCCTTTTTTTTACTTTGATGATAATTGTTTGTTACTCTCTTCCTTAACAGAAATTGGAGAAACTTCTTCCACCCAGACCAAACCATGATGCTGCTAGTGAAGATGCTGAAGAGGTTGAACTGGTAGAGTTTGAGGCCCAACACACCAATTCACATAACCACCGAAGTGAGGCTTATCACGATGATGACGACGAAGATGAAAGTGGGGGCGGCGGTCCGTCTGTGCAATGTGCGCATCAATGAAAACCGACTGGCTGCGGACTGGCGGCAAGTCAATTTTCTAGGCTAGGAACAGACTTGCATTGAGTCTAACCTCCAAGATGGGAGCAGACTGACGGGCAAGTCTAACAATAAATAACATAGTAGATACCATGTAAAGAGGGCAGGGTGTGTGTGTCATGTATTAAAATTAATCATTACAAGAATTTAACATCACTGTATAAGATTTAGACTCATCTCATAATTTTCCCCATTTTTTAATGGAACAGTCATGATTATCCTCAAAATGAATTTCTGTTTTACTGTTGCGCTCGTATGCTGGTGGTGAGACCTTTGTGTTTTGCACCTTGTCACTGAGAGCAATGGATGCATGCTACTTTCAGTGTGTTGTATCGAGGCTTTAAGTTCAAAATGAATAATAATATTAATGAGCACTTATCAGGCGTGGCACTCATGGCACATTATACAATAAAAACAATCAAACAGATTAACGAGTACGGAAAAGAAAAGTTTTAGTGACGATTTGAAAGTTTGACAGGAATTCTAGATGGCGCAAGTGTTGAGGAAGATTGTTCCAGAGTTCAGGTGTGGCACGGGAGAAAGAGTGGTCTCCCCAAGAACGACGGGTTCTGGGGATGGACAATTGGAGAGATGTAGAACCCAGTTCTTGCTGGGTGACATCTTGAGATGTTGTCGGTATTGTAGATCGGTGAAGTGCCATGTAGAGATTGAAAAACAAGAAGGAGAATTTTGAATAAGGCATGCTTTGAGGTAAGTTTAAGTCCAAATGGTACCTCATACATCTGGCATCATTCAAGGCACTTTTTTTTTACTGTGAGTGCTTTTGGGTGAAGGATATTTTATTTTCTATATGTGAGTTTGTTCTCCCAAAAGTGCTTGGTTGTGGTTTGGCTGAGCACTGAGCAGTGTAGTGCACTGGACTCAAGTTCTGGTTTTGTCAGAGCGTGGGTTTGGGTTTTAGTTACGACACCCGTGTCCTTGAGCCACACTTATCTGTAATTATTTTATCCTTAATTTGGGACGTAAACTTATAAGCTATTTGTGTTTGGTAAGAACCCAGTACATTTATTGTTAAAAAGGGGGTTTTCCCTTGTGTTTCTGGCATCGTTCAGGGCTCGAAATGTACACTGGACCGCAGGCCCGAGGCAAGTGATTCCAGCATTGAGCTACTAAACTTGTGACTGGACATGTCCGGTGGGCCTGTGTGTTTGCTCAAATTTTCACTCATAGCCTGATTGATATCTTTCAATTCTGATTAATACCTTTCAGTTGATATCTTTCAATTCTGTGGAGTACTGAAGACTACTTACCCATAATACAAATGAGATCATTTTTCCTGTAGTACTTGTTCAAACCAAAAGGGTTCAAATGTAAAACTGTTAGGGGTGTGTTTCATTATTCTCATTTCTATTCTGGTCTTGTAAAAAAATATGGTCCAATGAAGATTTTGAGCTACAAGCCCTGGGGTCTTGTGTCCCCCCCCCCCCAATTTAAACTCTGTAGTTGGCTGCAGATTGCACCGCATCACCTTATAAACCCTTACGAGGTGCTAATAGCATCTGTATAAATAGCATCTGTCATGAAAATTATGATCGCTTTAAAACGCCCATGATAAAGGGCTTATGTGTTATTATGTATTACAGCCCCTATGCATTCAGAAAAGCAGCTTATTTCCTTTACATCATACACTCTCACATTATTATTGTTACGAATGAATATATCAAACCCACCTTCTTGTGTACTCAGTAGAAAAACAAACTCCACTTGACTTCTATCCCTGATATTGTTACACCTCGATCATTATTAGTATTGCAATTGGCATATTGTCTAAATATAATTGAAGTCTGCCTTTAAACAATGTAGTTTAGAAGCACTGTATACATAAAATGTTGTCTTGGGACTATTACAAGACTGGTTTGCTGGGTCAAGACAGGTCCTCGTTCTCACTAATTAGGGATACTCTGAAAAAGAGAAGACTGAGAAAGTAGCAAAGTGTTTGGTTGAGGAAAGTATTTGCACTAAGTGCTAAATGCTACTTATCAGAGTTAGTAAACAAATTAAGCATGTTTGTAAGTTCAATCATGTTCAATAGTGAGAACATTTTAATGAGTTGAAAGATGGAATGTTCCATTCAACAATGTGAAACCAAGTTTAATGGAACATCATGCCATCTTTCAACAAATGAAAATGTCTTTTCATTGTGCAGGTGCAAAACAGCTTTATTTGTTTTATATAACATTCAAGTAGATCAGTTGATTGTAGTATTAAACCATGAATAAACAAATTGTACAAGATTGTATTCGAGCATCCACTACGAGGGCGTTTTGTACTGCTGCATGTAAGGCATGGCGTGGTCAATAGTCAATGGTACCAATACCGAGGTTTGTGAAGTAGGCCATCAATTATAAATTGGTTTGGGTTAATTTGTCTGTACCAAACAGTGTACTCCTGTCGTGTCCACCAAAAAAGATAATGGTTGATTATTGTACGGTGCATGACCTGATTTAAAACAAATTACATGGATCTACTTGGATGTTATAAAAACACTTTGATAGCATCTTTTTATTCCCAACTCGACCACAAATCCTGCAAAATCTGATCCTAGTGAGTTCCATAGCTTGACTCACTGCAGCCTGAAACTGGACATTTCCCAAATACTTGGGAAGGGGCCCCCAATAATCTATTCATTCCTAGAAGATACGTTATCATGTGAATTATGTGCTAGTTCTTGGTCATTTGTACAAAGTGTATGCAAAGATTATACTTTGTTAAACCCAGTTAACTGTAATTTATGCAAGAGAAACTCATTTCATTAGGAAAGATCTGTAAGTATTTCTAAAGGCGCCATTTCATTGATGCTCATAGAAGATCGTTCTAGAAGTTATAATAGGTTTAGTCATGTCTCTCGTAGTGATCTTCTGTTGCAATGGTTTATGTAGTCCATGAACCAGCCAGTTTATCAACGCTAACTTGACAGACTATTTCTGTCACTTTTATTACTGCGAATAATCGACTTAAACACTAAAATAGCCGTCTTGAAAAGTTTGATAAGTAACATGTTCATACGTTGGATTTCAGGGGATTTGCTCTGTAAAACTAATGTTCAGCCTCTTTCATTGTAAAAACTGCTGTACAAACCAGTGTTAACAAAAGAAGCGGAACATTTGTACATTTTCAGTGAAAATCCCTTAAAAACCATTACTTGTCTGTTTTTCAGGAATGCTGTTATATTGTAGGGAAAATGATTTGATTATTTGTTTCAATAAAAGTGATGTTAGACTTAGTCCCCAAGGTGGCATCAATATGTGAAACTTCAGCAACTGGCTCATGGACTAGGTTGGATACTTCACTTTATTGGTTACTTGCCTGTCTGTGTTCAAGGTAAGAAATTCAATGAATCAGCCACTAGACCACCCGGTTTAAAACTCGGAACTTTCACTGCACCATAAAAAGGTTTCAAAGACCATCATAATTTGTGTTACAAATCGGCCACCAACTGCAGTTTTCTAAGCCTGGTTGAGCTTGAAAACCTGACTACTCATAACTGTACACCTGCTTGGTTTGGGAACAACACCAGCCATAGAAGCAGTGATGAGCTTACTAGCCTTGTGCTGTAATCAGTTGATTCTGGCCAGGGGTTTAGTAGCTCTCACAAGTATTGGCTGTAGGCATCAGTCTGAAGAAGAAGTTTCAAGTTTCAAGCTTCCATTTGAACAAAGCCATTTTCATGGACAGGGTGGTTGGACTTTGACAACTGACAAACACAACTTACGCTTCTAAGATGAGTGGCCTGGGTTATTTTCAATTTTATACTTGACCCTCCTTTTGTCTGATCATTCAATATTACTTTTAATGATAAACTATGCTAACCTGCAATATGATATTATGTGGTGACACACATGTAGTGTACATAGTTTTAGTTTTGTGCATAGTTGTACTGCCATGCGCAACCCATGCACAATGGACTCTTATGCCTCAACAACTAAACATCGTTTTTGCCTGTCAAGCCAACACAAGCACTTGTCAATCTTGTGCCTGCAAGCAAAATAACTAGTTTGTGAAAGTAAAATTTGTATTTTGTTTGTCTTTTAATTTTAAATCGTCTTGTAATTCTAACAGTTTATATAAATCTTGTTTAGCCCATACGTGCAAGTGCTTTTCACCACGCCGCCATTGCTGGGACGCTGGAAGTGCAAGGTTTTTGTATACGAAGACATGAGAAAACTTTGTATGTGAATTAGGTGTATTTCTCAAAGAGTTACACAATTTCACTGACAGGACAGCATGACATACTGAAGTAGAAAACTGACCATAAATATTTGCAACTAAACATAAACTAAACATGAGTATAAGTGTGGCAGACTGCACAGAGAAACTGCACAGTCAGGTTGAGTGTTTTACATCGGCAAGGTTTTTTTGGTCAGAATTTCAGTATTGACTTTCTGTATAGTTGTAAACATTGAATAATATGTTTAACGTCATTATGTCATGCTGTCCTGTCAGGGAAATTGCATATATCATTGAGGGAGATGCTTTATTTGCATGTAAAGGAAAAAAGACAATGGTTTTTGTGTACAAAACCTTGCATTGCCAGCGTCCCAGAAATGGTGGTGTGCCGTGCATCACTTGCACAAAGTGCTGATAGAGATTGGTTTCTATAATGTGTTTGTACTTGGGCTGTTTTTGAATTTTGACTGTTTTTATGTGTATTAAGAATGAAATGTGGCAGTATTTATGATTTAGGGGATGTGTACAAGAAAAAATGTTAAACAGTTTTTATTTTTCAATGGTGTTTTTCTGCTATTGAGTTTATTTGAAAAGAAAACAAATTGGTTAAAAATAAATACTAAAGCAGTGTAGCTTTATTTGAGAGAAACACCCTTTGCTAAATGTCTGTAAATGTATCTTTATCTTATGCAAATTAAGAACAACAAATCTAATAGTAAAATATATCACACGCTGATAAATCACACAACTGAGACAAAGCCTTTTTGAGATATCGTGGACACTATAGGAGGGTACTGTTTGGTTTGGGTGTGTACAGACAAATTACCCAAACCTAATGTGATTTGTGTCCACCATATCTGAAAATGGCTAATTAAACCCTGCATAGCGTAGCTACTGCCTAGCTCTGGCACTCTTATGGATTCTGTGGACAATTCAAGCATTATGGGCTACGAAGCAACACACTGCACCACACACACAGCTGTGTTGCAGTCACTCTGTGGACAGTCGTCTGTTCTGTACACTTAAGGAAAACCCTATTCTTCAACACTGTTAAAAACACTGTGGACATGCGTAAGTCCACGTACTGTTGAAATCCCTACATTATGTGAGAACACTTTGTATGTAGCGTTAAAACACAATACACAACACAGGAATCCAATTGGTAGCAGCTTGTTTGCATTCTGCATTTGGATTTTTAAATACTTGACTCAGAAGCACACAGTTGTGTTTTGTGATTGGTCGATGATGGAGTGGAGATTATTAGACCCCTTGCAAAACACTGAGATCAATGAAGACCTATCATTGGCTGAGAGTTGCGCGTAGTGCATTCATGCATAGAGCCAGGACAATGGTTCATGCATGCACGGTTCCATTATTTGACCTCGGCCATGGTGACCAATGCAATTGGGTTAATGATTGCTGGCAGAATAAGTGTTCACATAATCAACAAACAGTTTGTCACATGTTAAACAGTGTACTAAGAAAACAAAGTTTGAAACTTTGATCATTTCTCCTGGCATTAATTGGTGAATGTAGAGAAATTAAATCCAGCAAAGGATTGGAAAAGCATGACTTGAGGGTAATAGCAATTTGCACGGTACAGTTTGGCATTATTGTTTCAAAAGGAAACATTTCATGGGATGAATGGGATTTCCTAGGATGAATGTTGTATAAAGCTTGCCAGGCAGATCAATCAAAAGCCTCGTGTCCTGGTGGAAAACTGAACAAAGGTGGATCATTACCAAAGAGTCAAAGCTCAAGGCACATTGTACATATAAGTCTCCTACATTACTACATGTAATTTGTTGTGATGAAATTTACCACAAGCAAATAATGAGATCTATTCCAGCAAGTTTTCACCAAGCGCTATAAAGATTGGTTTTAACATGAGACAACTAAAGTGTCAATCTTAAAATGTAATGTCACAGATCACCATGGAAGTAATGTAAACTCATCTGAAGATCAGTCTTAGAATATTAATGAAGCTGAGACACCTAGATTTCCAGAGCTTGAGATTCATTTGGAAATGAGTTACCAATCCGGCCTGACACTTCATAGAGGCAACTTAAGCCATTGCATTGGTGCCCTGTGAAATGATTGTTCTTACAACAATAGCTAAGTATCAGGCCTGCACATTATGCTTCAAGATGGGATTCATTGGCTTTAGCCCTTTTTATACTTCACGAGTATGTGAAGCCAATTTTGGTGACACAAACAATCCGCACACTCTGTACATATGGGGCATGGTGTAAAGCAACATCATACCACTAGTGTACATGTACATGTATATACATTGAGTTGATGAATCTTGTTGATGACTTTTGTTTTACTCCACGTCATGCATTTTCCTGTTTATTGCAATGTGTTGCAGATAGCCTGTGAAGTACTACGTTACAAGGTGTCGATATAAGAACATCATTTGGGGGGATTTAAGTTTGTTTTCGCCCTTACACTGGAAAGTTGAAATCCAGCAAAGGGATTTTGGGTTTACTATTTCCTACCTCCATGCTATTTCACAAATGATATCTGTAAACGTGACTGCATTGTGTTACAACAGGGCTGGTAACATTAAATCTGTTCTGCTCCGTTTTTCCATCCAGCAAATATTGTTGTGGCGCAATGTTTAAGCTTTGGGACACTGTGTTTGTGATTTCTTTTGTAATGGTATAATAAATGGAAGCTATTACAAATTTAAATGTTTTGACATATCCAGAAGTGTTGTACTAGGATCATACGGAAATCCCATATTAAAAAGAGTGAATGACAACAAAGGAGGACTTTTTATCCAATAAATTGTTTGTGTATAATCAATTGATTGATGGTGACAGTTTAATTTCTCCCTCTTTATGCATGTCCAATCCAATTCAGGACTCATTCGCCCTGTACAGGGACTGTTACATTGAAAATGAAACACAATTAAGTATTTGTAATATGCAAACCCATTAGCCCTGTTATTTTGACTGAGTGAGCATAGCATTAAAGCCCGCATTACAATTTGCAAACAACAAGCTGCTGGCATTAAGCCTGATGTGTTGTGTATTTTATGTGTAGCAAATTACGCTGGGTTGACAATAGACCATTCTCAGATGACATCACTATTTTATCACACTCCTTCCTTGCTGGAGTACTTACATATGTATACACACTTTACCAGAACTGCGCGAACATGTTCTTCAAAATGCAATGCTGGACGCGTTTGTTTTGTTACATTAACTTGGATGTGGAAAAAGTATTTGCTGTACACCATAATATCAGACTTGCCATGTTGTTGCTGCAAAAAGTTAGGTGTGATCCCTGGCTATACGACAGTTACAGGTTGAAAGGCTTCTGACTGGCACCCCTGAAAAACAGATATTAACAAAATAGGGAGACCGCCAACATAGGGCTCAGTTGGTAGAACACTGGCATGTTAATTGTTGGTTGCAGGTTTGAGCCAAAATTACAAAAAATGTACAGTCAGTTTCCATTGTGGCTGATTACTTGATAGTGCTGACTCTCGCTATAACAAGATCACTGGGTCAGGCCAAATGACCACTTAATAATAGGAAAAAAATTAATACAAGGCAGAAATGAGATTTGGGACTTCCCAATGTATTCTTTATAAACATTATAACGTGCTCTTTATAACAAGGGTTGACTGTATGCAAACAAACAGAAACCCAGGTTAGAAATTTTCCAGGAAGGAAAAATTGGGAAGCCCCCTGATAAGATTACACACCTCAATAATGGTGTGTCAAACAGTCACAAGCACCTTGCATCACACGGGGGAAAACATGAGTCATAAAATACAATCACAACTTGCTTCTTTTTTAAAATGAATTAAAATGGGAGTTTATTTCCAATTGTTTCCCCAAGTATTTTATCTAGAATGTTTGTTTACATTGGTACAAGACAAAGAGCAGTTCACAAAAGAGGTACATAAAACAAATATTTAAAAAAGACAATAACGAAGACAATCGCAACATTGACAGTAAAATTTCAGTCACTAACAATAATAAAATAATAATTCATTGGAAACAAAACATGAACAGTGATGTACCACTTCAACACACAATATATATCTATGACAGAAATAACGCATTGGTAAGTAATTACATAGTTTATGGCTAAGGCTCGATCATGAACAGTAGCTTCATAAACATTAATGCGCCGTTAATGTTAACTTTCAAGAAAACTGATGACACTTCACATTGCTGGTTTCATTTTCACACACATGCAGAACACTGATTCCATTCATGGAGTCTGACAACACAGACTCCTTAAATAGACCCGGTGCATGTGTGTGTATTGTCCAACGGACTCTGTACGAGGACTACATGTAGAACTAGGATAGCGACCTGAAAAATTAAAGACTCCGTGCACGGACTATCAGGCACTAGTAATGGTGCAAGTCAGCCTTGCAATCAAGGCTAGTTTCAGTCTGATTAAGTACACCTTCGAGATGTCTTTGTAAACTAAAGCAGTCACGTGTCACACCATGTATTGTTGCTCATTTGAATAGGAAAGAAATGATTAATTCTATTAAATTTGAATAACAAATATTCAACAAATGCTTGGGTCTTTTAATTGTAAGTTTTTAGGAAAGAGGTGTACATTTAAAAAGGATCGACTACATTGTAGAACGTTAATTGCTGAAAAATTATAACAGAAGCTGACCAATCAACACATTCAAACAGGACATTTGGTTGCATGATGATCTTCCCACATTATACTACACAATTTTCTGATGCACAATCTTCCCAAGGAATTGACAATTACATATAGCTTTTAATTACCTCTTCACAAACGGCGTAAATATTGCTTTGCAGTTGAGAAAAGCCCCAAAGCTGTCAATTCTCTTCAAGCTGTACTTTTGCATTTGCATTTAGTTACTGATCAGTTGATTAATGATTAAGTACAGCATTTAGTTTTTGAAGGCATATGTTCATTTTATCTTTTAGTTTGGAAGAACTGTATCCTACATAAAATCTGTAAATTGTATACATTTATTCAAAAAGTTATTAAAGCATAATTCTTTGCACAGCAATCTGTCGCTTAATTATGTTTTTTTAACATTTGGCATACTGTACTGACTACAATTTTTCCCCAAACTGACAGGACATCAGCCATGAATGTTACGAAGGGCGAATTGATGTAGCTTTTTTTTAAGCCAAGTTGTACTCTTTTAGAATGCAAGCCATCTGAAAATTCTCTACAGACACTCTGCATACAGTCTGCAGAAGCTCTGTTGACACTCTTCAGACAATCTCCATACATCAGCAGGCACTCTGCAGACAGTCTGCAGAAACTCTGTAGTCACTCCCCTGACAATCTCCATACATTAACAGGCACTCTGCAGACAGCTTTGCAAATACTGCAGAAGCTGCAGACGCCCTGCTATTTCTCTCTGGGAACTAAGCACTCAATCAACAGGTATTCTGCAAACGCTCTTAAGATGTCATTCTGCAACTTCCCTCCCGGATCTATACAGGTCACTCTTCCAATATTCTTCATACTACATGTTGTAGACTATTTGCAGATATTCTCCAGATATGTTTTCACATACTCGGCAAGTTCTGTTACATTCCTCAGACACTATGCTAGCAATCTGTGCCGGCAATTCTGCAGACAATTCTGCCGGCACTCTGTAGCCAATCTTCGCACACTCTGCAGACATCTTGTTGATATTCTGCAGACATTCTGCATGTACTCTGTGGACACTCTGAAAACACAGTCATCTGAGAGATGATGTAATACTCCTTAATTGGGAGGAGCCTCAGTACACTGTATAATAATATCACAGAGTATTTAACACACTCTGTAGACAGTTCATACAAAAACTATCTGCCTTGACCTTCTTATAACATAGCAACCACGATAAGAATTTCTAATCGTTAAAAAGTAGGCCCATTCCATACAAAAACATGGTACTTCAACACACATGTATTTACTTCAATATTAGGCTGTTGGCTCAGAATTACGTACTTGTCTTATAATGTCATATTTAAAAAGTCTTGCATTTTTTTGATGATTGTTGTTAAAAAGGCATAACTAGGCATTCATCTAGATTCATTGAGTAATATGTCCTCTGACTTAAACTACGCCGGTACTAATGTTTACAGTTTTTAAAATAATATACTGAATGAATTCTTACCAGTGTATATCTAAATTGCATAATTGTCAAGATTGACCCCAGTACACAGCGTGCTGTGCACTCGCACGTGTCTATCCTGTCCGCCATTTTGGGTGTCCAAATGTACACAAAGGAATTGACTCCAAAAATGGTGCAAATGGTAGACAAGCATTTTGCGGAGGTGCGTTCCGCATCTCAGTGAACACACAATTAAAAATGTTCAGCTCAAAGACTTTTTAAAAATGTAGATGGGAAATTGCCCATAATTGTTTGTTTCACATTTTGATTCTATCTACATGTAACTTTGATAAGCCCTTGATATAATATTTGGCAAAATAACTCCATAGTTTGATAAGAAATTATTAGTCTGATAAGCTGTTAAAAAAAACCTAAAACTTAAATTGTACATAAAATAACATTGATGTGCTTTTTCATCAGTAAATGCTAACAAAAGGTACATGCAGAACAAGTTATTCTTTATACTTGAAGAAATGGTACAATAAAACTTATCTTATTTTAGTACAGACTGGCTAGACTGATCTAAAAATAAATTAATGGAAATCTGGGGGGTAAAAATAAGATAACATTACAATTAACATTGGTGTATCTTTCCTAATTAAATAATATAGAAATAAAATGACAGCATAGTGTTTGTAGAAATGAAAACACATTAAGCTTTACAATATTGGATTAAGGACATTTTTGGTTAATTTGATCATTTTAAAAATCTTCTTGAATGTTCCATGTGTATGTCTGTAGCAATGATTTCATATCAATTAGGTCCAATTTCATTGCTCAACTTACCGCAGAATTAAGTGCTTACAGCGTGTTTTACAGTGTGCTGTACACGCAAAATTACGCAGTAAGCAGAACTATGAAATAAGACCTGGGTGGTTTATTTCTATCTGAACTTACGGCATCTAATCTTTTACATTCCAGTGTAACTTTGGAGACATAGCCAGTGTATACCAAATAACAACAGTTTTTACCACAGCTAATGCTAGCATTGTAACACTGCTGTCTCTTTCTCAGAATCTGTTTCAATGCACCCATAAAAACAAGCCTGGCTCATAACATGTGACTGCCGTCACTGGTTGAAAGACAAACGCCAAGAAATGCTTGTGCAACCACAACAGGACGAGGGCATTATGATAGCAATTTAATCCAGACATTTCGGTTATGTTCCTCGTTCAACCATCATGTCACATCATGAATTTCACCCAGTCAGTCTCCCCTGAGGTATAATTTAGCTGATTTGTTATTGATTAATGACATCATTTTACATGGCATATGAACAAGGCAGTATGGCACACACCTTCTCTTGACTTGTCGTTAAGAGAAAGGGTTCGCCTGGTGTTTTCTGGTAGGGTTGGCTGCAGATTGAACCACGGCACCTTGTAAACTGTTACATGGTGCTATGTAAATAAATGGCTCTTATAATGCAAACATATCTCAGCGTATCTTGTAGAAATAAAACATGAGTGTTTTGAGATGCCCTCAAAGTGCTATATAAGAACTGCGTATTATTATCATTACATTTCATGAGCATTTGACTAGTGTGAATAAACCACTGGGACAGTACCATCAATATGTATACAATGAAGATTAACACTAAAAAACAAAAAACAAAAACCCAGACCAGCTGTGCTGATTTTTTTAAGCTTTCTTTTCTTCCTTTAACAAACTCAGTACAATCACAAAGCCTGTCCTTTCGTTACAAATGAACCCTTAAAAACAGACACAGTTCGCACGTAACTTCCCTCAAAAAATACATTTCTGTACAATCACTCAAAAATTGTCTGTAAAAATTTGTGATCTAAAAATATTCTCCGACCTCATGAGCACTTTCCGCTTTACAGATAACGTAATTGTAATCTGATTGTTTTACAGTTTCATACCCGTGGAACACGTCAATCTTGTTATTTATTCCTCGGCATCATCCGTTGGAAAGAAATCTTTGTTGAAATCATCAAACATCGTGGTGCACATCAATTTCTCACTTAGGTCAAAAGTACCAATCAGTTGGGGGAAACATCATTCAGCATTAAAAGTTCCACACATTCACACTTATCTCAACCAGTTTGTCCAGGACAAAATTCATGCTGTGTGTCAACTGGATGAAGTAAAACATGTACAGCGCCCTCACGAGGTCATGCATCGAGTGAACTTGGATTTGCTGGTGTCGTCGCCTTGCCCAGCTGCCGAGTCTACTTCCATGTCTTTTGTCATCAGGTCATCCATGTCCAAATAGTGCGCTATTGTGAACGGCGACTTCACGTCATTGTCTATTAAGACATTAACAATGGCCTTCCACTTGTCAAACTGAATGCATGAACTCTGCCAAAGTAAAGAGAAAACATAAAATGTAACTCAGTGAGAGTAAATTTGCAGGTACAGAAAAGTGTAAATCTCTTTAGGTAGGAGTGTCGACTCTGAAAAGAGCCATTGAAAGGTCAGTAAAGGGACAATTTAGAAATCATGAAGATGGGGAAAGAGTTCAAGGAAACATTGTTTGGCAATCACTGGATACCTGAAAGAAATTGTAAGATCCCCACTTTATTTCTAAGTCACACAACTCATCAATAGTTTTCCAAGTCAATACTGCAATGCAATTTGTTGGGATGAACAAAGAAAAATTGACCAGATTTAACTTGCCAGCGCTCTACCAACTGAGCTATCTAGCCCTAATGTTGGCAGTCTCCCTGTTTTGTCAATATCTTTATTTGGAGTGTCCCCGTACTGTCACTTCCCAGCTTGTATTAAATACTTGCATGTTATCCCTAGCTATAATATAAGACAGTTTAAGGTTGCATGGCTTCTGACTGGTACCCCCGAAGATGGACAAAATAGGGAGACCACCAGCATTAGGGCTAGACAGCTCATTTCAGAGTACAAAGGTTCAAATCTCATTCTATCAACTTTTCTTTTTATTACCCTAAAAGTTAAAATGTACCCAGTCAGTTTCCCTAGTTGTTTATTACTTGATATTTAATATTTCAAGCACTCCTTTGCCTATGACAGCCCACTCAGTGGAGCTATCATACCCCTCTAACTATTTCACTGAGTAGTTATAAATACCGACTGGTCAGCTTGATTTACCTTTTCCAGTTGTGTAGAATCCTTGTCTTTATGTAGGTAGTGATCCCTCCAGAAAAACACAAGCTCTCTGAAATGTTATCAATCATCCAAGATAAAGTAACAAGGTGAGCACTTCATTCATTTAGGGAGAAATGTAGAAGTAAACAAGTGGTACCTCTAGGTATTAGAACCCCAGGAAACCTCAAGTACCTCAAGGCTAACCTCGAGTTACTGCCTCTTTAATTTTGCACTTCTCCCTGCTGATGAGGTGTTTATTAGCTTCAGTAATTTAAGAAATGCCCAAGAAAGAAGAAATCTATGTCTAAGAATTGATTGAAGTCTATTGAATGTCTGGACATGGGCTGTCTCTGAAAGAATTCTCATTGAAAGAATTCTCTTGGAAATGTTCATACATGTTACAGTTTTCATTTTAAACCGTTCACGCAACAGAAAAAAAGAGTGCATCCTACACTAATTTTTAACACAAAGCCAAGACGCTGAAATTTTTTTCCCTGAAAAACAATCGTTAAAATAAAAAGGTTTTGAGGAATAAAACATCAACGACAACTTTTTGGGGATTTTTTACCAACTTTTACTCATAATGATATTCCTTTATACAGAACAAGGATCCAGCAATAAAGATGTTCTTTCCCATGTTTCTATGTCCTTGTAAACCCAAACCACCCAAACTCAACACAATAAAATGACAGGCTCAGTTGGGTTCTGGTAGAAATGCCAAACTTATCAAGCGTGGCATGAGAAAGGCATACAACAAAGTCCAACAAGTAGTGTGTTCTGTTATATTATGTTGGATTGTGTCAAATTTAGGGAAGTTCTTGAGATCCAATTCAATTCAACTTGGTTTATTGTACAATTACAAATACAACTGGACTATACGTGGTGTGTCATGGCTGAGCGGTCTTCTCCATCGGACTCCAGTTCCGATGGTGGAATTATCGGAGTGGGTTCAATTCCTGGTCGTGACACTTGTGCCATTGAGCAAGACACTTATAACCATAACTGCTTCACTCAACCCAGGTGTATAAATGGGAACATGAGAGGGTTGAGACAGTATTGTTAGATTTACCCCTTAGTGCCAATTTAAGCAGATTAGGGTTGTATGCTCCCAAGGGAGTTGAGAAAGTTTGCAGAATGGTCTAAAAGTATGTCAGATGAACAGGGATATGAACTTAGATATGTGCGCTGTATAAAAACCAAATATTAATATAAATATTATTATTAGTCCGAAGACTAAACAAGTCAAGTTTACAATGATAACAAGCTGGGGATTTAGACCAACCTGAAGTTCTGTAATAGAAAGCCTGGTTTGAGTTGACTCTGCTCCTCGTGTCTAAGATCAGAAAGATATTCAGGTAACTCACAAGACCTCTCAGCAAACATGAGGAAGATGATGGTAGTATTCAGACAGCTCACATTCTCCTGTCAAGTGAAAATAAAAAGGTAATGCTTATGAAAGGTCATTCTCATCGGAGGAAGTCTATGTTATGTCAATGTTTGGTTTTAACAAGATGATTGGGAACAAGAGGTGGTTCAGGCAGCAGAGGATATCTCCAGGGGTCTGCCCACGGTGGTCGGTGCCGGAAAACCCGCCCGGCACTCATGATTCCCCGC
>CM021529.1:8564079-8581310 GCA_010994315.2 Pisaster ochraceus
TATGAATCCCTTTATATCCCCATCCCACTAATTTTTCACTTTATTTCTTAATGTGCACTTTTACATTGTCTCCCTAAAATACCATTTGTATTCTACCTCAGCGACCCTCTTTTTCCAGCATGTTACAGGAAACAAGTGTATACTTTATTAGGCCTCATTGCTTTTTGGAAGAATAAATTCACTATGCTTTACTTTGTAAACAAAATCACAGGCTAACAATAAGTGAATCAAAGAAAATAAACACATTAAGTAATAACAAGGACTAATTAAGGAAAAGGTAGGTTTAAGTAGTGTTTTAATTTTGTACAATTGAACTAGCTGACTTAATGTGTGTGTGTGTGGGGGGGGGGGGATATCAGTCCACTTAATGACTCTATTCCTACCTGGGTATTGTTTACTATGATTTGCAACATTGTGACTTGATGTGTGTAGGGGTATTGTTTAAGTATGAAATTAGCATACCTGGTTTGGTTGGCTTGCTGGCCGATTGTGGGACATTCAGTGGGTAGTACTCAGACAGCAGCAGTAGTTGCACCATCACCTACAAAGTAAGAAATGGGTATCACTCATTTCTGTTGTACACCAGGGTTCCACAATGGCGTTGCCTTCTCTAACGCTTTTTGTTTACATTTTTAGCCTAAAATGTCCAGCTTTTTTAGGTTTTTCAAAATTTTGTAAACAAATAAAAATAAATCAATTTAAGTCTTTCTCACCCAAGCAAATGCATCTTGCCGTTTGTGTTGACATAGAACTTTCCAAAGCCAAAAAATGTCTTGTTACAGTAATAATGCCCTCTTGTGATACATGTATGGGTGGTACACATTTGATTGAGGACACTTTTGATACATAAAAAAGATGGTACATGTGCGACCTTGGCACTGAAAGAGATAATAATTGACACATCCGTTTGTCTATCATATACACTACTCTGTCGTATGGACACCATTCAAAAGCCTTTACCAGATATGAATAATTGAACAGCTAAACGACACATTGTTATGAATTAACTAATTTATGTGGGCTGAAACAATTGCTAGATGAAGTACAGAATGGTACTGTATACTATATAGAAAGGTACAATAGCAGAAATGTAAATAATAACAAACATTTATAAATCGGGCAAGATCTTGCACAAAGTTACTTTCTACTTACCTCAACTCCTCCAAATAGATAAATGACTTCAGCGTGGATGACACGACTCTCTCTTGTCTGACCGCTCATCTTTGGATATTCTTGAGAGCTGTCTGAATTCAGCAGTTTTACTAGTAACTAAAGAAAGCAAATAACTGTATTATCTTCTGAAATCAACAGGAATTTAACAGACATTCCTGATACTTCATCCTGATACTTCATAATAATTGTATCAACAGCAACTGCCATCACCACCCATTGCTGGAATGCAGTGTTCTCCAAATTGAGTAAAAGGTTGGCGTACTACCAAGCTTTCTGTGGCACTTGGAAGGTGTAAACTCCAACTGCCAAATATGTCCTCACTTTTTTTCAAGTTCTTTCATGCATTTCAGAGTTCAAAAGCAATCATTAAAACATTTACTCAAAGAAGTCAGGAGGACGTGACCATCAGGAATCACCACAGAGTGGTGCATCACAGGACCCCAGAGGATGTACAATCAATTGTTTGGGGCCCTTAGGCGGGCCCCGGACCACACACTGTAAAGGTTGCGCGCTCGCATAGGCTTCGGGGTGGCTCAACATTATTAAAATTTCTAACAAGCATACAAGCAATATGCATACAAACCATTAACAAGTAGGATAGTTATATCCAATGCAAAACAAATTCAGTTTTGTGAAAATGTTGATCATTTGAAGTTTACATCACCTACCTTGAGTTTTTCCATGCAGGTTATATACAGCTCCATGGTGGATGTTTGCCTGTCTAAAAGACTTCTGGTGCTCTCATATAAACCACTGATAATGACTGGAATCTTCTCCCCATTTTCCAGACCAAGTCGGTTGTCACAATCTAAGAGGATGCTTTGGGGAATCTAAGAAAATTAAACAGTAGAAATGTCAATGGTAAAAACATGTAAAGATATGTGTGGTTTTCTTATCTAATTACTTTTCCTTTAGTGTTTTATTCTTTAGATGATCTTCCCATCAATGGGAACTCAGCAAAGCTCCAACAAGGGGATATAAACAGACAATCTCTCTTACAAACATCAGTTGGTTTGACATCTATATGACTATGAATTGCACAAATCAATAAATTGTGATTCCCACATGAGACAACAATACTTATTCTAGACATTGTGAAATCAGCGGTTAGCTTGGCAGGATTAGAACCCACAACCTCGTGACTGCAGTCTAACCACAATGACATAGTTGGAGTTTTACGAGTTAGGGTGAGTTGCCCCGAGTATGAGTCAGTTAGAATATGAGTTGGTCGGGGGGGGGGGGGGGGGGGGAGAAAATTGTCCTCCTCTCCTATCCTATAACGTCACTCTACACCAAATTGTTTGGACTTAGATAAAATTGGAATGACTGAGCCCTGACCTAGTGATAAGCAATTGTTTCAAGGACCTAAGCGCTACAGGCCCTCAGTCCTTCTGAATCCTTTATTTTGGATGACAAACTGGATACAATACTTGCATGTAGGCTCGATCATCGATGCTAACAGAAATGTTACTGATGAAAGGTCTTTATTACATGATGAAATCCCACATGTGGATGCCCAATTGCTTGCAAAACATCATGATCTAACTTCTTTAAAGATAGGGTCACTCATAGATTGAATTTTTTTTTTTAACCTAATGATGATTTATAGGCCAAATTATCAAGAAAGATACAATAAAAGTCACTTGTGAAAGTTTCAGCTAAAAACAGTGTCTACTGTACTTTGAAAACAGCAAAAAACTGTTGCGGTATTTTCATCAAGAGCGTCCAATCCATCCCCGTTTAGAGAGATGACAGGGGTACCAACCACATCTCTGGCTGCAGTTTTCACAAATAGACATCACAGAAATTTGAATCTCCAAAACTCACCTTGAGGTTAGTTTTGGAGAATCAAATTTGTCCGATTGTCGGCATACTCTTATTAATTTCTAATTTATGGACCTACATCCATGTATTTCAGACAACAACAAAAATCAAGTGTCTTGTAAGTTGTAGTAGAGGTTCAAAGTGTCCAGGGTTTGAAGTGTCCAAAGTCACTTTGTACCTTGTAAAACTAAGTTTCGTAAGAGTTGAACCCAACTCTTTTGTTGCAGATTTTTACGTCACTTTTGCCTCGCATTCACAGGAAGTATAATTGAACCAGGCTTAACTGACTGTTATATATATCAGTCATGACTATCATTATCAAATATTGTCAGTGTTCCATCCCAACTTGACAATTGTCCCAACTATAGTTGGGACTGGTCCCAACTTGAGTGTTAAAGTTGGGACGTCCCAACTACAGTTGGGATCGCCCATAGGACACCATGATCGATCATGCATGGATTACTGTAACAGTTACTGCAGACGCACAAGCTGATACGATCGGCGTTAATTAACAAGATTCCTTATTTCAAACCCGGGTTTCGGCTCTGTACAAACTCATGTCAAAACTGATGATGCGGCTAGTTAGAGCCGGTTGCGAGCCGGTGCCCAGGATGAGGTTTGGAATGATAGTATTATTAGTAATCGCTCAGTAGGCCTATGCATTTAGTTTCCCTTCTCTCGGAAAAAAAACCTAATTAATCTCAAATATTCTAAAGGGAAAGTGGTCTTAAAAACTACTATAATTACTAGACTTATATTTTTAGTTTATTCATGGGGGTGTTTTAGTGTTTACTGCGACCCCAACTATAGTTGGGACGTCCCAACTTGGAACATCAGTATCAATCAAATCAGACTATTGACTCGTAACAAACTGTAACCTGAGTTAACAACAGAAATTTGTTGACAAAATACATTAAAGAGCTCGCATGACACTCAAAAATGGTTATTCGTCCATTTCAATTTCATTAATACCTCTGTAATACATCTGATGGGTGGCATTCCTCGTTGCGAAGCACGAATCCGCTGGAAAATGTTTCCTCCTCCCAGTCCTATTCGATTTATGGATGCCCTTTCCCGTTGCGAGTCTTCCTCTCTCCTCGTACTGTTTCCCCTTTTCCGATCACCCATGGTGACACCACAAATTATTAATAAACAAGGCAATTTCGATTTACTAAAACTGCTGTTCCATACATAAGAAAGGGCAACATAAAATGGTTTAATAACTTAATACAGATGGTTAAAAATAGTAAACTTGTTCTGGGATTATCGACAAAGACGTGCAATGCCCAAAATGACATGTATGCACGTAAAGATGGCTCCCTTTCGCCCTTATGGAAAACGCCCTCTGTAGCTTTGAATTAATTTCGCGCGAATTTTTAAGGATCAGCGGTCTCAGCTCGATCAACAGTCGCCAACTCTAATTATTGTCGCCATCATGATTCAGTTTAGGATAAATTAATAAATAATGAATAAACATTGTTGTGGTTGAGATGAATAGTTTTCCATTGACAGTTATCCTGCACAAATGCATGCACATACAATGTATTTGCAGCATCTAGTTTTTGCTCGACCACATATCCAAAATCCACGGCCAAAAATGAGCACAAAACCCACAACCCCCTACCCCGAAAAATATTTTTAAAAACCAGAAGAAAACAAAAACAAACAAACGACCAAAAAAATGACACCCCCAACAAACAACAAAAGCAACTGCAAATATCTGTAAGCAGATTCTCAACATTGAACCAAGGATCAATCGATGATTATGGCGAGTAGTTACATTAATTTCAAGTTTAACAGGTTTTATGAAATTAGTGACGTGTGAACCACATCTTATTTTAACTTGTGCAACCTTTTTTTATGAAGGTAGAACTTAATTTATACCTCCATGGTCTTAGTAACAGCGGTGATCTACAGATTTGATTGCTGATGGTTAAATAAAAATGCTACGTCTAGGGTTACGGTTACGGCTAAGACTGCAAATGACGTACACAGTCCGAAATAGACAGAGCCTATGGTCAGTTCTCCCCAGGTATATCTTCCTCGTATTTTGGGTTGCCAAGAATGTAGGTCTGCCCAGCGCCCGTAGCTGCGGCTTGAACACTTATTTTGACGATCAAGCTGCGGCCCGCAGCCGCAGTGGATTCGGACACGGTCGGCCATAAAGAAGCTTTCTGTAGAGTGTACGTCCTTAATTATCAGATTTTCCCAGTGAAAGCGCCACCACCTTTTGGAGTATTTCAAGTATTCACCACCAATTAGCATCGTCTTATAGCTTGACTGCCATTACGGTCGCCCGTCGACCTTCTGAGCGTTGCACGTTCGAATTATGAGGGTTTTCTTTTACAAACATTCATGCAGTGGTCTTGAACGTCTCGAGTGAATTGTTTAAAGTTAGTATTGTGTTTTTTTTTAAGTAAAAACGTAAAAATGCGGTGCGCGCTACCTTCTTTGGGGAAAAATAATAATAATACAATAAAATAATACAATAAATAAATAAGATAAATAAAAAATAATAATAAAAAATGAATGAACGAATAAATGCATGAATGAATGAATGAATGATTAATAAATAAATTAATTTAAAAAAAATAAAATAAATAAACACAAATAAAAAATAAATGCACAAAGAATGGATAAATACATAATCTGTGCAACCTAAGAATGTGTGCCCATATTTCTTCATACAAAAATATAAAAAAAATTAACTATTCAAAGTGTTTCGGATTATTTGCTTTCTTTTGTATGCATTGTTGAAAAGTTGTTATTACGTCAATGCCATTTTTAGTATCTATGTTGTCATGGAATAATGCTTCTAAATTGAAGTACAATATAAATAGCTCTATTATTCAAAGCAATCCAAATAAGTTCATGATTACAATGCGACTAGCTTGATAAATTGTGTTTTTTTGTTATCCCATATCCTTCCCCAAACCTATTGTTTCATCAAAACTGTCCCGATTTTGTTCTATAGTTATAAATATTTGGTTTTAGAATACCTAGTTTACAAAACAACTAACCACAATTAAGATAGAGGTCACGATAGAGGTCATGATTGCCTCAGGCTGTCTGACGTAACAATGGTTAGGCAATTAAAATAAATATGATTTAAAGTATCTTGAACTGCTATTGGATGTCCAACACGCAACAAATTGTATTATCAAACATGTTTTTTAGATTTAAAAAAGGTTTCAAAAATATCTGATATAACACTTTTGTTTCTATGTAAATACTATTATTTTCTAAATTCTCCCTCAAACAAAGACGGAAAACTTCCCCTATATGTTTTACTTAAAACCTAAGTGACCTAAATTGTACGTCGTGTCAATGTTTTTAGTCCCAACCACTCTTGATCAGAAGGGAATTCCCTGACGTCACACAAGTTTCTGCCCTCAAAAACCCGGCTGGGAGGTCATTATTTGGCTGGTCCTCGGTAACCTCTCTCCGTATATATCTCACCGCAAGATCTCAATAGAACCAGCGAATTTCTCATTGGCTAGCTATTCCAAACATGGCGGACCACTCCCACAAGTGTGCGTGAGAACCCACCAACTTCCTGATCCTTGTCAACTTGTTATTCATGGTTATTCGTATCGTGTGTCGTGAAATTACTTATATACCGGACTCCGGTTGATGTGTTAACCCACCTTGTGAAAGCATTTTACGTAAAAATGAGCTCCTCAGAAGTAATTTCACCGGAGCTGGAGGGTGAGTTAAACTTTAAAGGGCATATTTTATTGCATAGATCTTGTACTTTTGTAGATTTCTGACTTCCCGGTTGTTTTGTTTACACCATTGTTTCTGTTATTATGTGGGACGTTAATTATTGTATGTGACGTGTATATCGACTTTCTAATTTAGAAATTACTTAGAAATAGAGCTAACTAGACAAACGCAAACAGTGGCATTTTTTAAAATACATGTTTATATTCTGTACAAATTTACAAACTAGCCTATAATTTTACTAAATATAGGAAGATGAGTAGTAAGTAAAATAGGATTCTTGTTGTGCCAAACATATCGTCACTGTTTTCACGACGAGGCAATTCTTAAAAAAATCACACATTATGGCAAATCGGTGTTTCTGCATAAATTTGTGGATGTTAGTGACATCAACTTTTCCCCCAAGTTTCAAGTGCTAAATCGTTATATTTTTCTAATTACGCTAACTAGCACAAGGACCATTTTACCAAACTCCCACTTTTGCGTTTTCACAAATAGGCACATTTATATTTGCCATTTTTTACGTTGAAGTACATAGTGCTGCCATGGTGCCAAAAACGACTACTCTGCGTTTTGAGTTTTTATGAAGAGGCAATTTGTGTGACCTAGTTAATTTAGTTTTTATGCACAGACACTCGTCGTTTACACATTGGTTTGTACATGATGTGCTACACACAGACCTTGTTCGCGCAATTTTCATGAAGAGAATGTCGTGTAAAACATATTTGCATGGTTTAGGATCTCCACTTTTTATGTCAACATTTAAATTGCAAACAGTGTCCGAGACAATGATTTTAAAAAAAGCTTAAATTCAAATGCGTTTTTCGAAACGAAAGTTTGGCTGCTGTTGCAAAATTGCCTCTTCGTGAAAAAAGTGAGGATATATTCAATGTTGTAACATGCTTGGTAAAAATAAAACTGAAGATGAAACATCATGAAACAACATCAAAGAGAAATTTAAAGAATGCTGGAACAAGGACGAAACAGTACTTTTTAAAAACAATTTGTTCAATTGTATTGAAGTCTGGCTCTGTCAGTGAAAATGTTTAAGGGAAGATCTTTTTTCAGTTGAGTATTTGTTTGTGTCGTTTTATTAGAATTATTATTTTTCTCCTATAAACTTTTGACAGGCAGGGGTGTGTGAGTGGGGGATCCAGGGGGTCGGGGACCCCATCCCACTGCTCTCAAAAACCCTTTTTGGCTAAAACTTTGGACATGGGCCATCATGTATAGCCCTTATAATCTCACTACAGACTTAAGCTTAGTACCACTGTGACCCTGCAATTCTTTTTTTCCAGATTTTTGTGTCATTTATTTTTAAAATGTAAGTTTAAGCCGCACTGCACATTATGTGTTTCTCTGCAGGCTATTGACAAATTCAGTCTAGTGATCTGTGTCTTGTTGGCCACTTTTGTTAGAATATTTTTGATCACTGACTAGAATGTCTAGAAATGAGATGGCCGGTGTGTACAGGAATAGAGGCTTGGAATTCCCATTGAGGCTGTAGTTTTGGTTCTATTGTGCTATGGTACCCATAGCATTTCCAAAGAGATTCTGATCTTACATGTATAAATAAAGTTAGCCTTTTATCGTCACAAGTTAACCATATGAAAATCAATACCGGTAAGACATTTACATGATGTAGTGTAGATTTGAACATTTATGTTTATTTCTATTTGTTTATCTTCATCCAGATGTTTTTTCCCCTTTCAAATTCATCCAACTAAGATATTACGTAGCAGTGAGATGCTTTTAAAATCCACATTTTTATTAAGAATGTGGTACTTCATTTGTTGTTTCTTGTCATGTTCATATGCATGAAAAGGGAAGGTTCATAATGTTTGGTTTAACATACGATTGAATTACAACACAAACCATTTTCTAAATGGTTGGGATCGAATCTCACTTCAAACTCTCTCAAGGGGGCTCTATAACACAGTCTCCAAATAATGAATCATTTCAAATTATGCTTTCCCCATGAATGTAATGCTAGATTCTGTTCTGAACTGTCTTGGGGAACGCTTCAACCATGGCTCACTCAAGCTGGTCCGAATGGATTCACCCAAAGGAGATAAACTGGAGACCAAAATACTGGTGAGTTTTTTTCTTTTTTAAAAACCCAAATTTGGTGTTGAGATTAGGGGTACAACACCCCCAACCTAACTTTTGAGCCTCAGTCGGCAATTACAACATTGGCGTCAAGACTAAAAATCAGTCATTTTGTACAAAAAAATCATTGTTTTTCCTTTTAGTACACTAATTTGCATTTAAGCATTCGTTGCTTTTACATTATTGAATAAAGTTGGGATCATGCTGGGCACGCTCTTCGCTTGTCTTTCTTGAATAGTGGAGAGTATTCGTAGTTGGCAAGTCAGGAAACTTGCTTCCTTATACCCTTCAAAAGAAAATGCCCTTGCTGTGCAACTATCAAAAAAGCAAAGAATTTGAAGCATTGTGCTGTTTTAAAAATAAGTATCCACACATACACAGAAAGCCTCTGTACTAGCAAATACTCTAATTTGTGAAAGATAAACTGACCTTGCAACGCATTGTTTTTTTCACTTCTTAAACCAAAGTTTGCCCCTCATGGTTTGAAAGAAAAACATTTCTTTGGGAAACTCTTGGGCTCTGTATTGTGATCTCTAATGTCTCAGCTCGGCTATAAAAGATTGGGGGAAATGTCTCTCAAATCTTCTTGTAACATGTTCATCTTCAACCCACAATTTACCTGACATTATTTATACTGTGAACAAGCAAGGATTTACTGAAATCAGGTAGTTGTGATTAATCACAGAAACTCTAGGCTGAAGTGTGAGTACAACTTGTAAAGCTGTGTTGGATTTACACTGTTATGTACTTTATATTTTGACACTTCAAATATTGGGAATTGTTGACAAAGCGCTACAAGAGTAGCAATAGTGCTAGGTCCAAGAGTAGCAACCAAAACTTCCTTTCCTTGAAAAAAATAAATAGCTTGAAGTAAAAACCAACTGTGAAACCAACACCACTCTAATTTCTTCAGTTGTAGGTTTAGAGTGTAGTTGAAGTATCATACTACTTACTACTGCACAGTGTGTCATATCGTATGTACTATGTACATCTCTAATCATACAGCATAAACATGGCAAGACTGTAGATCTATAAAAACCACTGGATTGATTCATGTACACGCATTCAATGTACATGTCAGACTGCAGGACGAAGTATCTCACACAGCAAGTTAAATGTGTCAATGTACACTATAGCAATAGGCCTAGCATTTCATCTTTGAAAGGAAGTGGCTGTTTTTATCTGATCCAGAGTTACAAAAATCAGAAACTAAAGTCCATTTAAACATGTTGAAATGACATCGGTGCAAAAACCAAGGCAGCAAAATTTTGGCCTTGGTCAAATTACAGGCCTGTATTACTAAATTTAGGTCTTCTTTGTTGCTGCCATGAACCCAGCTCACCTTCCATCGTGTCATCATAGAGTAAGATATCATGACATGATACAATGATAACGATGATCAAAAGAGGTGTGGTCTCAGTATAAATCTCATCTTACAATGTTGGAGGCTTGATCAGCAGTCGGAATTGATGGCTGCAACTGTGGCTTAATATTGGTCCGAATTGCAGGCTGTGGCTGTGGCTTGATTGTCATGTGAACGGTAGCAACACCCGTAGTATTAGCAGCAGCCGTAGCTGCAGTCTGCCAATTTAGGTGGAGAATTACTTTTGATTCTGTTTGATTACATTTGTAAGTACATGTATAAATTTATTGCTATCTATGTGAGGACTTTCCTTTGTCCCTCTAACTTAACACTCTCCATAGACTTAGCGCACGAAAAAATGTGAGAACACAAAAATACAAAGGATTCCAATGTAAAGACAGCATTGTCCCTTTTGTATTCCTTTGTTCTACTGTCCCCACTCGTATGGTATTACCATTACACATGTAAGTACACATGTGCAAATCGAGATGTACTGAGCAAATTCATGCACTTGTGAAACCAGTGCTTAGGAGTGTTAACCTCTGCACTGTCAGGATTTGCTAACAATCTAACCATGTTCAATTATTTAAATTCTCCTAAAACTTTGGTAAAAAAAAGTGCACAGCTAGTTATGTGCACAGTGAATTGAATGTCAAACTGTTGACATATAAGAAACATACATGAAGTAAATGTACATGTTGTATGTATACAGTAAATCCTGCACTAGACCTTTCCATTGATTTTACACAAAACGCCCTGGTCGGCGTGGACAGCCGATTGTTGCCAAAACATTCAATCGTGTTAACAGATAATATGACCCAATTCAACACTTCTGCAAACTTTCATTTAAGCAAAATACATCTCCATGATTGGTTACTTTGTTTCCAACAATTCAACACTATCTTTTATCATTTGTGTAACATTGTTACTAATTGTGGCTGTCTGTTCTTGCTTTGCATTTATGGCTTCCCATAGTTTTTCAACCTTGGTTGGCAAAAACTTGGTTGCAATAGAAAGGTCTTTTTAATACTGTTAATGATTAGGATTGACAGAGTACAGTTTGGACTCAGAATGCATGTACATGTACATGTAATGTCAGGCCCCTACCTTTTTATACTTCTGGAATAATATTGACCTTTTTATACTTCTGGAATAGTTAACGCAAAATTGTAATTTTACATTTGAAATCATCAGAATCGTCAGGACATAGTCCAAGTTATTGACTGTTGTAACCAGATCTTTAATGTTGCTCTCAGTACTGATATATGCTATACATGTATAAAAGGAACTTTCGAGTATTACTTTCGCTGGTTTAATTTTCTCGATACAACAGTTCATGTATTCTTTGTGATACTTTATTTAAAGGACCTTTGAAAGCTGCACTTTCTTTTATCGCAATCAAAGGCCAAACTTAAAGCCACAGGAAGTCAGGAACCAACATCATTGACAGCTGGGAGGACAAACTATTGAACTTTTCAGTAGTTTGTATGAAGATTCAAATGCAAAGTGTCTTATTTGATACAACCTGAAACCTTTTCAGATAGTTGATGTAACTGGTACATGGACACTTCTATGTTTAGGAGGATATTAGGTGAAAGGTTTACAAAAAACAGATACATTGGCAGTTGTCTTAAAACAACATGTGCGTGTATCTCTAGACATTTAGCTTTAAATATAGACAAGGAAGTAGGAAGAGATATAAATGATGTGTAGGCTGGCAGGAAGGGAAGTGATTACATGAAAATTAATCAAGTGTCTTGACATGTTTGTCATGTCTTACATATGAATATGAGTAATTGAGCTGATAAAAATGTGAAGGAATTTTGTGTGTAATAAGTGAACACCAAGGGTTTCGAGACCTAAAGGGTCAAATGAACAGGATTGGTTCTGCGGTCATAGGGGGGTCATCACGAGCCAGTAACATTTCAGGGAAGAATTTCGTCCCCAATTTATTTATTTATTTTTTGGGCATAGCAAACTCATACTTGAATTGTTTAGCTGTCCAAAAGTTTTGCATGGCAAAGTTGAAAATGCTTAATAAATGTTTTACAATTCTTACCGGACACTATTTTTCACCGAAAGGTTTCCTCAGATAAATAAGAAAGAAAGAACGAAAAAATACGTAACAATCTTGAGCCTATACACTGTCTTAACAGCTGAACACATACTTGTCAACTCATACAGAGCTTTGGAGATAACTTTTTTCTGTTATGAAATGATGAAGAAGTTAAGTTAAGAGAGATCTCATAGTTTCATCCTCAACAATTTCGAAAATTGTTTAACTCAAATCAATAACGAACTTACAATACGTGCTCTGTCTATGTGCAGTCAATGAGAAAATGACAAAATGGGATATCAGTGGCTCTTTGCTCCAGCACTGGAAAATAATGTTGCTGGGAAGAACTAAAAAAACGTTCATTCATTTGCACAGACACTTGATACATAGTACCAACATAATGTGTTTGTTATGTTATTGTGTACTGTAAGTATGCACATGTTTTTCTTCTTCTTCAAATCGACACCTTTTCGACCTCAATTATGGTAGCCAAATTGAATGAGATCAGTAAGAAAATGCTCCGAAACACACCAACCATGTCATGATCAACATTATACACTGCACTACCACATTATTATTGTACGCACCACAACACAATAGGCACATCATCACATAGATTCCAGAAAAACATGCAAAGGAATTGGCTAGTCTTTGTTATCCTACTTCTTTGCAAGTAAGAACCATTAAACACTAGAATGCACTTTCACAAAAAACATTATATTGATAGGCATAATGTATAGCCTGCACATGCTCTGTACATAAAGGTACTTTTTCCAGCCTAATGAAAGACTGAGCACCTGATTTCTTTTGGAAAAAATATATGAAAAGGCTGTGAAAAATTGTTGTCAATTTTTTTGTATCAGGAGTAAATATTGCAAAAAGTTTATCACATATTAGTGCAAATCTTGCGATCCACTTTTTAAAACTACATGATTATTGCAACTCATCCGAATTGCAATGAAAATGATACATGCAAAATTGTAAACTGCATTTTAAGGTTTTAAGAAAAAAAACTAATTTTCAAGATTTTCTTCCTTTTTTTCATCTCCCCCTTTCTGTCTGCTCTCACCCCCCCCTCAATTAATTAGTACACATCCATTGAAAGTCTTGATTTGTTGCAAAAATCTTGTCAGCATTTTTAAAGACACCTCTTTCAAGCCCACTCCCCATTCCATATGTACCGTCTGTGTACCATGATGAATGTACCTTGTAATTAATTATGGACACGTGCTTGACAACCAGAGGTGTTTACATTACAAACAGGACAAGATGAGCTTTGTCAGTATGGAAACTGATACAAGTAATAAAACTTAATCTGTTGGAATCTTTATCTTGACATTAAGAGCTCCAGCCCGTCATTTGTATCAACCTACCTCCAAAAGAATTCCAATTCCAATATCATTGTATTTAGAAGAGTAGCTTTTGTGTTTTGAATAAACACACAGTACAGGCAATCTGACAAATTTAATGAAATTAAATGATTCACATTTTCGGAAAAACACAATAACACACTTAATGGTTCATGACTTGTAAGGGATTTTAGCGATGTTGTATGCTTACATTTGGCTAATCAAAATAAGCAACTGAGTGTTCGGTGTAGACATGTCCAAGGTAGCAGACCTGGTGCTTGAAAGAGAGAAATCATGTAAACATGTACAAAATATTGATTAATGGTGGCTCTAAAGATTTTGAACTTGAAATAAGAAACTTTGATAAATTAAAAAGCTGATGGCGTCATTATGATTTCAGAGCCTATATTTATCAAGACATTGAGATGTGCTAAGTTAAAAACTTTTTGGTTTCATAGACACACCTGTCTAAGTACATGGTAAACAAAATGTCAAACTCTTGTTTGTTCACAAGATTTGTTTTTGCCTACACAGTACAAGTACATACCTGAACGGGGGGTTAGCATAATTAATATCAAATCTGACAGTTAAAAATCATACCATGACCAAACATTATAATTTTTTTTTTGTAAATTAAAAAATCAACCACTTGGCAATTAACAGTTAAAACATATCAACATAACTGTACATGCCCCCTGTTTTTTAATGACGTTATTGAATTAAAGCTTAGGCCTACCATTTTAATCACTGTGTCTGAATGAAGGGCACACAAAGTCATCGCATTGGTTGTTATGTTCATGCACTGGATTTGCATTGGACAAAAGGTGAGACAGTGCTTCTGCTGTGTTACACAGTTTACACGTGGGTTAATAGACACGTGGGCTTTAACGTCCGATTTTGACCAAAAGTTAAGGTTGTCAAACTGGTATCATCTCTGTGCAAAAGTGTGAGAAGGCTCAAGGTCCTACAACCTGATGTAAAGAAAAAGAAGAAGAAGAAGTAATGATAAAACAAAATCTGAACAAAAACAAGAGGTGTTCCGGGCGGAACGCCGGACCACTTAAAAAAAATGTACAAAAACAAGAGGTGTTCCGCGCCTGAACAACTAAAAAAGTCCAGCCTGCAATATGATATCATGTTGTTGATGCATTGATACACAGTATGGATACAAAGTACATGTACATGTATTACATGTACAATGTAAGTCTGCGCACAGTTGTGCCACCATACCCAACCAATGCGTTTGAATGGTTTCAAATGGTTGGTCAACTCACTGGAAAACGTCACCAAGAGTAGGAGGGGGAATTGTACATTTTCCCTCATACCCTGGTACCAACTTGTACTAATATTTCTGATTAAATAATTGCCAATTTAAATTTCTAAAATGGCTCACGTGAATGATGCTCTATATATTTACAGATTCTATTTGTCTAACAGGTGAGTTTTAGTTTTTATTAATACAATGTCATCAAGTTCAAATATCAAGGTTGGATGATCATACAGAGTGCAGTATGAAAATAAACCAATTGTATACAATTTCACAAGCAAGATTATGTATGGAATTTTATATGCATGGTTAGTTTAGGAAACACCCACATACATTTTGTTTAGAGGAGTTTCCTGTTATCAATTTGATGGTAAAGTTTAACCACTGGACAAAGAAGTTGTCAAACAAAAACTGCAGTTTGATGAGGAAGTGAAAAAATGCAGTGACCGTCAAATTACATTAGTCAGTTGTAGTCTTGACCTATAATTGCTGAAATCAATCCTTTTCCGTACAAACAAGCTCCTTGGAATATATAAAACAAAAAGCTGTTGCAACCCTATGATTGTATTAACTTAGATTACATAGTACAGCATTTCCGAAGTTGGTTTAAAAAAGGAACTTTTCCATGATTGGTTTGCAAAAATCATTTTTACTTCATTTACTGGATCCCAAGAAAGTTGCACATTTCATCTGATTAAAATTTCAACTTTTGTTTGGTCATGTTTTACTTCAGTCTCATTCTACGCAGGTGTGGATTCAAAATGTTTTGTTGTTGTTGCGACTGAGAGACATTTTATGGGATGTTCCCTGCTCTGCTACCCCCTGGATTTGTCAATGCTGTGATTTGACTTTCGTCCTTAAGGACTCGCCGGTCAAAATTACATTACATGATGACTTATAATTAAGCACATGTTTTCAGGCCATGCTTATTGAACCAACCACATGATTACAGAACATGTGTAAATGCATTCCATTTATAAATACATATTAATACAAATAATAGTGGCCTCTTATATAGTGGTGGGTCATGGCCGATTGGTCTAGTTCAGCGGACCCAAGCTGTGGTGTTGTCAGCAGCAGAGTGTCGGTTCAAATCCCGGTCATGACACTTGTGCCATTGAGCAGCACTTAACCATAATTGCCTTAAAAGGTAGTGCATCTCTACCGGCCAGGCTCCTAGTGGATGATACCTACATATGCCTACATCCTTGCGGACTTAGAAGGGGGTAACCCTGTTTCAGCACCAGGAGTAGGTGGCAACGTGCCCAAGTTGCCATTTGGGCCGACAGCCTAAGTCAGTTGAGTGTGCATAGCCCTCACCTTGATGTGGCCATCCGGCCTTGTGATTTTAAGCGATATCTAATTTAAAGAAAAAGCAAAAGAAAAAATACAAATAATGCTCAAATACGTCACTCAGTGACACTCATGGTGCTCCACTCCTAGTCAATGGGCCATTTATTTCATTCCTTAAACTATCTTAGCCCCCCAGGGAGTGTACAGCCTGTGCTGTGTTGTAGTAGCGCACCACGCTACATCAATCACAAGAACCGTCTCCACCCTCACAGGTACCCATTTACCCCTGGGTGAAGAGAAACGATTATAGTTAAGTGTCTTGCTTAAGATGATGTACTCCAAAAAATTTATGAGTGTCTTGGGTGATGGAAAATACATGGACACTGGTTAATTTACAATGTAGATCTGATATACCACAGTGCTTAGAAGAAACACTAAATCACAGGCCCAAGGCCAATGATTTTAGTGTTGGGCCATTTTAACTCACTGGCCCAAGTCCAGCGGTCTCATGTTTAATTTGAATAATAATTATAAGTGAATAATACTATTTTTTTCTTCAAATGTTGAATATGAGTCTAATACATTTCTTTTAACTCTGTTAAATAACAAAGCATACTTACCCATTAAGTCAAATGAAAATGAGATAAAGCGTTGCATAGATTTTTTATCATGTAACTATAGTTTATATGTTTTAAAAATGTTGTTGTTGTTGTTTTGGTTTTTCTCATTCAAAAGAAAATTTTGAAAAGAATTTCAAGTCCAGTAAAATTGTTGAGCTACACACTGTACACCCTCAAAGAAAGAGCGAGCCGATGGCGCCATATTAACATCTGGCTAGTGGCTACCAGTTCTATTATTTGTAGTGCGTCTTTATTCAGAAATAGTTTCAGCATCATTTGTGTACTTCCTGAATTAGATACTCAGCATGAACGCAGATGTGCCGGACCCAGTGGTAGTTGGGTCAGTTTACCAAGTCCGGACACCCGGTGTGACATTTATCCATACCATGAAAAGCATTCTCACACTTGGCATAATTATTTCATGCTACATTCGCCTTTGTGTTTGTCAAAGTTT
>CM021529.1:8595273-8614260 GCA_010994315.2 Pisaster ochraceus
TATTTGGTGCTAGTCCTTTTTGAGGATCCCTTGGTTTCAAGTACTGCTTGTGAACTTGATATTACAGGTCCTTCACACAGGAAATGTGCACGTCTGTGCTTGCCAACCAGAACACCTCCCTGCGACACATCAACCTGTCCAATAACTCCCTTGATGATAGAGGTATTAAATACCTGGCCGGTTTACTTCACAAGCTACCCAATGGTCTGGTGGAACTCAATCTGGCACATACAGGCCTAACAGCAGAAGGTGAGTGGACAGTGGCTGAGTGTTTGATTACTCAGATTTGATAAGTAATATAGGCTCTCCTGAATGCAGTGGCTGACTGTTCGAATACTCAGATTTGATAAGTACTTTAGGCTCTCTTTGAGTACAGTGGCTAAGTGTTTGATTACTCAGATTTGAAAAGCAATTTAGGCTCCCTTGAGTACAGTGACTGAGTGTTTGATTACTCAAATTTGATAAATATGTAGAATCTCTTGAGTACATTGACTGAGTATCTGATTACTCAGATTTGATAAGCAGTTAAGGCTCTCTCGAGTGCAGTTTTGTGAATGTTTTGATTGCTTTCGTTTTTTAGGAACTCTTCACCTTGGCAAGGCTCTTGTTGACAACAACTTCATGTCAATATCCTTGGTCAAGCTTGATGTATCTGGCAACCCCTTCAAAGATGGTGACATCAGTGTAAGTATCTTTACACTTTTATGAAAAAGGTCACCTTGAAATAAGGTGCTATTGAAAAAGGATCATCTTAAGACAAAGGCTCTGTGTGAATGTTGTGGCTGTGGGTGATCCAGTGGCTGTTGGATCCAGCAGCAGTGAAGTGCAGGCAGAGGTAGTGATCTTGCCTTAGCCGCTGTCACAGCTGTCAATTTGGATCTGATGAATTATTATTGTTATATACTTCTGAACTTAATTACTGTAGCTCACAAGCTTGAGAAAACCTATACACCCGGGTGCTTGCAATGTGAACCAAAAACACGGGTTTAACCCCTACCAGTACTGACCCCTACTCTTCCAGGATAAGTGTTCTGGGTTATTTTATGGACACTACCAATCCTAGTATACGGGACCTACGGCTCATTGTCCCTTCTGAAGGACAAAACATTTATAATAAAGTATCTCGCTCGAGGACACAAGTGCCACAACCGGGACATGAACCCACACTCTGCTGATCAGAAACATCAGAGCTTGAGTCTGGTGCTCTTACCTGCTCGGCGGCCACATCTTGCCACAAAAACACCATTGTAGCTATGGCCTTAAACTTGGTTCAAACTTGAATCATATTGAATGCGTATCTGATAATAGTGCTGTTTTCCCATTGTTTACACGGAGAAAGTCACTTCACTTTCATATTTGTGTTATACATCAATAAAGCTTAAAAGTTCAATGCACGGACAAATCTTAATGTGAAACTTCAGCTTATTAATTTACATTTATCTATTCATCCCTAAATGTTGAAAGCTCCTAGGAGTCCCACTATACTTAAAAACTCTAGAATGTGAGTTTGGGAAAAAACGCTGAGTGCAGGTCAGATTTATAAACAAAAGCGTTTAGGAATAACAAACATTAAAATATCAAATATTTGTTGGCAAAGTTTGGGGCTTTAAAAGTATCATATAAACTTTAAAAAGTAACCTTGGATGTTCAAAAGTTGTGACCAACAGCCATCTTGTTTTAAGTGCCTTTTATTTTTAATGGAATGTAATTCCTTGATAAGTCTGGCATTTATTTGTGGTTGAAAAAAAAAAACTTTTCCAGACAATATTGCTATTAACTTGTAAAGAAAATATTTGAGATGTAAAATAAGCTTACAATTGTATAATAACTACTTAGATTATTGTTTTATAATTGTTTTCTGATTGTAGAACTTAACAATGTTCCTGGCCCAGCCGAACTCGCTGACACATCTCAACATGTCTGACACAGAGTGTGCCCTGGACAATGTGTTTGTCGCCCTCTTCAGGGGATGTTGCTCTAATCTTTCTCATCTTAACCTGGCTGGAAATACATTTACATACAGGTATTATTACAACCAAATTAGTGATCTGTTTAACCCTTCAGAGCCCATAGTGTGTACAGAGTACAGTATATGAGTATAGTGTGTGAGTGTTTGATTACTCAGATTTGAAAAACAGTTTAGGCTCACTTGAGTACAGTGGCTAAGTGTTTTATTACTCTAATTTGATAAACAATGTAGCTCTGATGCCCATAGTGGCCGCAAGAGCCGTGATGCCCATAGCAGTCTCAAATGGCTGTCAGATTTGGCCTGATTCTATTTAACAAAAAAGGTTACGAAAAGGTCATGTCCTGAATTGACTATTTCCAGTGTTTTCTATGTTCACATACTACCTACAATCTACTAAAAAAACAACACATTTTTGTTTAGTAATTTTTATCTTCATGTGTATTTTAATATTTTAGAAGATTTAAATGAAAAACATTAGTAAGATATTAGCCTTGTCTTGGTGTATAGTGGTCAATGTGCAGAGATTCATGGTCAATAATTGCTTAATTTTATTTCAGTAGTTATATTTAACATCGGACTAAATTTTGAAGTTGGAAATTTTGCCAAACCAATCCAACATCCATCCACTGTTTTATTAGGATTTTGTTCATTTGGGTACTGTTTATTGAATTGTTTTTGCCATGTAGGTAATCTTAACCACCACAAACCCAAAATCAATCAGCAGATTTTGCTCAATTCTCCTTGTTGTTGAACTGAGTATTTCAGGGTGGAGGACTGGGTGGGGGTAGGTGCCGGATGTGAAACTTTGGACAAAGGCCTTTAAAAAAAAAAAAAAAAAATTTTGTTCAAAGTGTGATAGTATAATTTTATTGATTGTTGTTTGTGAAATTTCCTGTGCATTTTTAGGAGGGGTAAGGATGTACCAATCCAGGTGTCCTTCAAGCAGTTCTTTGCCACTTGTACCAAGCTCAAGTACTTGAATCTCTCCAGGAATAAACTTCCTTATGAAGTAGTCAAGTAAGTGTCATTTTTTTAAATATTCATTTCTTCCTCAGTCATCAAATTGGTGTTGTGGGTTGAAGTTATCAGAATGTTTTTGTGATGCCACACATTTTTTGACCCTAAATGGACATTACGTCACTGCACTTGGGCGTTCTCACGTAGAGGTCAAAAGGAGGTTGGCCCATTTGGTCCCCCACGTACATTTTCATTGTTCCATGATTACTTTATGTCTAAGATGGCGGTAGGATGACATCTCTGCATAAGGTGTGTGGTTTCATAGGGAGCAGTAAGTTGATGTAGATTCAGTTTGTGGTAACACCATGTGTATATCTATAAAGCAGTAAGTTGAAGTTTGATATTTCTTGTTTCTTAACGCAGGGAAGTTCTCCTTGGTATCGGATCCAATGACAACCTTCAAGATGTGGAGCTGGACCTCAGTAGAAATGATGTAAGATTTTTTTCTATTTCATCAATGGCGTGTTGTGGCCGAGGGGTCTAGTTCACCGGACCCAAGCTCTGGTGTTGTCAGCAGCAGAGTGTGGGTTCGAATCCTGGTCATGACACTTGTGCCGTAGAGCAAGGCACTTAACCATAATTGCTTCGTAAAAAGTTTGTAAGGTAGTGCATTCTGCTCTACCAGCCAGGCTCCTAGTGGATGATTACCATGCCTACATCGTTACGGACTGTGAAGGGGGTAACCCTGTTTCAGCCCCAGGAGTAGGTGGCAACTGATTTTGGTCGGCAGCCCAAATCGGTTAAGTATAGCCCTCACTTCAGAGAGGCCGTTTGACCTCGTGATGTTTGGTGATGTCTCATAATTTATTGATTTTTTATTTATTTAAAAAAGTATTATCATTTTGTTATTCTTTCTGTGCTTATTGTGGTTCCTATGTGAGTGTGTTTTGTTCTGTTCAGTGAGATGGATCTTGCTAAGCAGAATTTTGTCATTTTTTCCATGGATTTCACATGTTCTAGGTTGGTTATTCTCTTTAGCAGTCTGCTAAAATAAACCGCACCTTAATCTTCAGAATGGATGAAATTACATCAGGAACAGGAATATCACTTCCGCTATTTCATAGCTCTGCTTACCGGTGAATTCTGCACTTATGATCACTATTCTCCACTTACTGTACAAGCGCTAAATTTCTGCACTAGCTGTGTAAGCCAAGAATGCCTAGTAACACAGAGTAGGCAAAATTTCCTGCTAAAACACGCTTGACGTAAGTGCGGAATCCCCTGCTTCCGTAAGTGCTGCGACTTACAGTAAGCAGAGCCCTGAAATTAGACACTGATGTCATGACCCACGATAACTCTTGGTGGCGCCATTTTGCAGTGCGTGTATAAGGCCAAGTGTGCATATTTAGACGCATACCATATCTTTACATTCAATTACATTCCCAAAATGGGTGACCACGGGTAGACCTTAGCCAGAAGTGACGTCAGTGTAAAGGCCATGTCATGCAGGGCAATTCTTTTAGGCAACATGGAGGCGACCAACTACACTACATGCACAAAGAACACTTCGGCTGCACAAGAGACATAATGTTTGCTGCAACTCGCCATCCCCAGGAAAATAATGAGAAAACTGAAGTTTGAGTGAATTTTCTTCCTGGAGATAGAACTGGTTGCCTGTAAATTGGCTCATGTGACATGGCCTTTAGGGGTCTGTAGGAATCCCTAGACTTGTTGTGTAACCCCCTTCCCTGACCATGAGTGTTGATTTTGAATGTGTTTTTAGCTGAAGACAGAGGGTTGCCGGATTATTGCAGGCGGTATTGCTCATGTCAACAACATCACTACATTGAACCTCAGCGATAATGACTTCAATGTAGAACTTGCTCACCTTGTTGATTGGATAGGACAGAATAAGACTATTCGCTCGTTGGACCTCAGCAAGAACATGTGCAGTGTTAAGTACAAGTAAGTCGTGAATAAACATGACGGGTAGTAAAGTAGTATGGTTGTGATTGGATAGACACAATAAGACTCTCTACTCATTGGAAGTATCCTGTTTGTATGTGTCATGTAATTCCACTGTAAGCCACGCCCACTCCACACAAACTGGCTCCACTGATTACCAGAAACCCATAATATGATGAAGCAGTTGTTGCTACGAAAGTTTATGCAGTTTTTTATCTAATTAGTTACTCTTTAAGTGCTACCACTACTTTCCTTCAGAAACCCGTAGGAATTGCATTGAACTAATTTTGATTTGATGTTTTTTGCAAGAAGATTTCAACAATTGAGCTTCGCATTTACATACATTCTTCAAAGGCTAAAGCTGTTCTCAGAATTGAAGGTTTTATGCTAAAGATCTTGTCATCACTCTTTTATTCTCTTGTTATTTCTCATTGACAAGTTTTATTTCAATGATATCCTGTTTTGTTTTAATTTCAGGCAGCTGCTGAAGGTGCTGGAAACCATTGTACAAGTCATTCAGGTGGAAGGATTGGTAAATATCAAATTAAATAATTCATTGTGTCTTTCCAAAAGGTCGTATCTCTCAAGTTTGAAATTGTCAAACATCATACCTCGCTCTAAATAGCCCAGATGTACACACATGTTCAGATGTACATGCGGGAAAACAACATTTTTTCCACTGAGCATTTTCAAGCAAGAAGCAAGGTTTTTGCAAGTTATTGTGATATAACTTGTTTGCACTGACGCAACAATTTATGAATTTTGAACAAAGGGCTGCTGCAGCTTATGGAAAACTAATCCCTTCTTTCCACATATTATTTTCATTGGGGTGGGTGAAATATACAGTAGCTTTTGGTTCTTAAATACTCTCATATTTCTCAGAAAGCAGACAGTGAGTCGTTTTTAAAAGTGTGGCCAGTACTTGACCCTTATGATTCTTTTCAAACAGGTGGGGCAACTATGTGAAATTAAGTGGTTTACTAAGCTATTTTTTGGTTAAGTAGTGTATATAGAGATATTTAATCACTGTTGATATTATTGATTGACTGTTGATTTTGTTGTTTTTTGCTATTGAAAATAAGAGAGAAAAAATATGAATATTTGCTACAGTGATTTGTATTGTAACATCCCGCCTTTAAGATCAGTCGAGGCTTTCTGTGAAATGGCGCCATCCTTAAATAGTTGTGCTTATTATTGATTGATCTTGTGTAGCCTCTTCAGACCCTGTCATTGGCGGATAACAAGATGAAGTTTGAGACTATTCAGATCATCAATGCCTTGGGGAGTAACACAACACTGACCAGTGTGGATATCAGGTGAGGTTAAGGTCAGTTAGTGGCCAAATGGTGTCACTCACAAGACTGGCACTCTGATAGCAGTACAGTTTAGGTTCCCCGTCTGTGTGGGCGTAATTGGCTAGATCTAAAAAACTCAAGGTGACATTGTTATCGTTGTTTAATAAAGCTCTGTTGACTGTAGAACCCTTGCACATGACTTCACAAGCCCTAAACAGTCCTCTCACTGAGGTCAATGAAGACCTATTATTGGTTGAGAGTCGTACGCAACGCGTAGCGCGTAGCGTGTACATGTTTCCATTGTTTGACATCAAAGGTGGCAGCTAATGCACGGGGTCTATTGTGGATGGATTTGAAGTGACTAATAGAATGTAACATCCTTTGATATTGTTATGCAGGGTTGGCCACTTTACACTGAAATCTTGTAATAATTTGATTTTTGTTATATTTTACTAATACACCAGTGCATTTTTTGTCTGTTACATTTTGAAAGGTGGCTGCCATTTTTGTTTTAACAAGTTATTTGATTGGTGTGCGTAGATCGCATCCTCTGTACAGCAACCTGATTGCAATGTTTTTCCATTCATTCTACTTGATGCGTAGTGGTAACAACATGGGAGACATTGGTGCTCGTATGCTTGCCAAGGCTTTACAGTTGAACACTAAGCTACAAACAGTCAAACTAGACGGTAATGGTATCACAGCCTCAGGGTTCAATGATCTTGCCAACGCAATGGAAAAGTAAGTCGCATATTGTAATTTGTGTGTTTTTAAAAATTCTATTGTGTGGTTATTAAAATTCTTGTTTGCTATATTTTTCGTGGGGGCAAGCTGAATAACCTTTAAAAGTGTTTGACCCTTGCAGTGTGCCGAGCTGATTAAATCGCCCCAATTTTCAAACTTTGCACCATCGTATTTATTATCGTTGTGGTTGCCACACTCCACGTGATCTCAAATGATCTTTGTGAAAGTTCCAAGCTGTGACCACAAATTTGCCCCCCAAAATCACTCATGGCGCATACAGAGCAAACAAGATGATTAGTAGCAAAAGCAACATATACAATAGCAAATCAAGATGCAAATTTCTGGTTGGTACTCTGTGTGGTTGATTTAGCAGGCAATAATGTATCAAAATCAGATGAAGACTGTGGGCAAATTTGACAGGGTTTTCAGGGTTACACAATTGATTAATAAAACTTGATTTGACCGTCAGGAACTACACTCTGAAGTACATGCCTACTCCTGTCAATGATGTAACGGCTGCGTTGAAGCTCAATCCCGAGAAGACGTCAGAGTCATTACAGAAGATCCAATCTCTACTGCAGAGGAATCATAGCCAGCATAAGTTCTCTGATGATCAAGCCTTTAGACTACAACAGGGCTTCCTCTACACTACAGCTCACCAGGTAAAATAGTGTAGGAGTCCAAGTGGCTTGCACCAACGGTCCTCCAACATTTTGGGAATCCAATTGCATGAAAAGCACTGTGTTGCATAAAATGCACTCTAGATGTATAACACACGGGGACAATGACTCCCAAATTGGTGCAAATAAGACTATTTTTTAATGCTGGTAGAGGCTTCTGCATTATGCACTATATATTAGTATTAGTATTAATATTATTTGTATTATTATTGTGATGATGACAGTGAATTGGGTCAATAGGTTGATGGCCCTGTTCAGCCATATCAGAGAATAGATGCAACAAGTATAGATATTAAGTTACTGCCCAGTGTGTGCACACATCATGTTTTTCATAAATATGGTTTAGGAGCGGTGTCAGGGGTCAGATGGTCTTAGTGACCTCTGACACCACTCCTAAAACCGATCCAAGCAAAACAAGAACTGTGCCCATACTGCCGGGCAGATTTCAATAGAGGGCGGCTGAGACAAAACAAAGGGCACATGGTCTAAAATATATCATGTAATGAATAGACATTTTCCTTGGCGACGTTAGTTCAATTTCTTAAATAAAAAAAAACCCAAAGTTGCCTTCCACTAAGCATTTAACTTTAAAGAAAATGGTGTGAAACTAGAGACATTATCAGCCATGTTTTGGATATTGCACTGCATAACTGCCAAAGGGAGGCTGGTTGTTCGCATAAATGTGAGTTTGCTGAGAATCACCTAGTTTGAAAATGGGCAGGTATGTATGTTGCCACCATAAGTCTCCCAAACTCTCATACGAAATTGAAATGACTGGTTTGATTGTAATTGTTTCAGATGGTTGACAAGTTGGTTGTTCAGATCCAGGATACCATTATAGAGCTTGTTGACTGTACCGATGAAGATGTCCAAGCAGACGTTCATAAAGCGCAGAATTACATACAAGATGCTGACAACTCTAAACTGGTAAGACAACCAAGGGTTGCTTGTAACCTTATCCCACCATTTGAACCTCAAGGCCATGTGTAAATTTGGCTGTTGTTGTTGTTGATGTATTTGGTTGATAAGCTAGTTTGTACCCGGTGGGAATCTTGAGGGTACCAATTCTACAATAAGTCTATACCCGTTCCTTGCCTAAGAGGACTTGTTTTGACAAAATATATATCGCTGTGTCATCTCCTAAAGTAGCGCTTACGTAATGAGTTTGAAATTGTCTCGCTTAAAATAGCCTGGGTGTACACACAAATCAAGTATGCAACGAGATACGACACGTTCACTCTTAGCATTTTAGTGTGAGATACATTGTTTTTGCTAAATCGTGATACAAAGTGTTTGCACTGATGCGACGATATACTGGACACAAAAAAGCAAATATTCAGGAACATTTTCACTTGGTACACTTTCTTCAATTATATCTTGCTATTCATGGTTACATAATCTTCTGAGCAGAAAACATTGTTTAACTAATTTACTTGCTAAAGAGCAAAGAGCAAGAAGTCAGCTAGAAACAGCCAGAAAACTGCACAAAAATGTTTATTTTTCCTTCATTTATTTTCTTTGTACCTTTTTTTGTGTCTGTATTTCTTAGCTGTAAATCATTGTGGATGGTACATTCATTATTATCTTGCTTAGTTATTCCAATCTGACCATGTTGACATATTTCTTTGTAGTTACTGGCTGCCCTCCATCAGGTAGCCCTCAACGCAGACAGCAGTGATGTGAAGAACAAGCTCGATGACATGGCTGGACAGTTACGTAGCATCGTTGAAAATCAACTCAAGGTATGCAGATAGTAAAGGTTACTCACTTATTGACAACAGATCTACTCACTTATGAGTAGTTCTGTTAAGTGATCGTTTTATTTGTGTCAATGATGATAAGTTTCCACCAACCTTGTGATTTGGTCTGCATGATTCTTTTATTTCTGATGTTCATGAGTAACCTAACTGGGAATCCAACATTATACAAATGTCTACTTTTGGCAGAGTAACATTTCCTAATATAAACTGTAATTGATAGATGTATTCTTTGGATGCTTTTTTTATACCTGATCTTTTGAATGTACAGAATGGTTAGTCACTAGGACAAGTTATTAACCCTTGTTATAACCAGCCCTTCAATTTTAGATCCTGTGTTTTGATGTAGTCTCGTAGATTCTGTATTTAGTTGCCCATCCACTTTTAGCACGGGCCAGGATGCATTTGTACACATTAAATTTTGAGTTATCGTAGAGTGGAAAACTTTAATTGTTACAGTTTCTAGCCAGTTGTGTTCTCTATTTTTTCATTTTCTGTAAATGTAGCTGTAACAGAAAATATAGGTTGTCAACATATACATTAACGCTAAAAACAAAATCTTGAACCATATATTGTTTTAACAGTCTAGTGCATCAGGGATGCTAACAACGTCCACCAAGCAGTGCAGTCATACGATGGAGGATAGCGCCCTCAAGGAGAGTCTAGACAACGTATGTCAGGGCCAGAGTAGCATGCCTCAGCGATTCCTGCAGGATGTAGTGGAGCAGGTCGGAGCTGCCATCTCCAACAAAATTGGGTAAAGTTTGTCTTTTTTTCACACATATTTGCGTGAATGTCATGGTACATAAAAATGACAGTTTTTTTTTCATTCTGGGTTTGATTTCACAAAAAGCAAAAATTTATCTTAAGATGTGTATCAACATTTTTAGAGATGTTGTTACATTGTTAGAGATACATCCCCTAGCCATCAGGCTAGCTCGGTGGTCTAGTGGTAAGACATCTGCTCTAGCAATGCAAAGGTCGTGGGTTTGAATCCCACCCAAGTGATAGCCTGTGAATTTTTTTTGACAGAGCTCGGGAGAGCACTGAGTATACAGTGCTTAAAACACATCGGTGTAAGGGTAAAACCAAATTAAATGTTTCAACATTAAGTACTAAGTTAAGTGTGATGAATCTTAGTGCTTTGTACAATCAAACTCTTTTTAAATATCTGGGCCCAACTTCATGGCGCTCTTTACCATAAAAATGCTGTGGGTTCTACAATGGGCCTGAATTCCGAGGTAAACAGCATCGTGACATCGGGCCATGTACACTGTTGGTAATCATTAGACATGGTGTACAGCTCCATACCTACTGATCTTGCCATTTGCTGTGTTACAAGAGGTGTTGGACCGGGTTACCAGTTTTTGAAATGATTGCAGGAATTCTGTTTTTGTTTTTGTTTTTTTCTTTATATTATTTCCAAAGATATCAACTATCCAGAGCGTGCAAAGTAAATCTTGCGTATCAAGACATTCTTACCCTTTCTTTGTTGTGCCACAATTACTACCCCTGTTCATTGGGCCTTAAGCATTCCTGAAACCATCTCAACTCCTTTGGAGTATGAAGCACCGGCAGCCATATGGGTGCACCAGTTGCTTATCATTCACATCAACAATTTCTATCTACTCCAGGGTGATGAGAAGTATTTATAGTTGAATGTCTTGCCCAAGAACACAATGATTGGGACAAACCCACATTCTGATGACTCGGCCATCAGAACTTGAGTTTGATGCGCTAGAGCACTCGGCCATGATATACTACCTTAATCATGCTAACACCTAATGAATGTTTTATTGTCTTGTTGAACGTAGAGAGGCACATTTGGCCATGGCTAGTCACATCTCAGACAATATTACTGATGAGATCATGGAACATCTGACAGACTGTTATCACAAACTGGTAGGTTTAGAAAAAACACCCCCAGACAGTTACGTGAGTGGCATGAAGTGACAATAGACATCTTGCAGGTGTATCACATTCAGAGTTTTACCTTAGTTGTCGCCCTTTCACCAAATTTAAGTGAAAACAGTGGCGGGCAAGTTAAAACACTTCCATTTGTAGTCCGCCAAACCAGTGAAATGTTTTGAGTAGTCAAAATAAATGTGTGAAGGGATTGTGGAACTGGAGTTGATATTTGTTTACAAAAAGCTTATAAATCAGGAAACCACAAGTTCAAAGTGAGTTACTTACTGACAAGTATAGAAAATGATTACTAAGCTTGAAATAATTTGGGGTTGAACAAAGACAAATTTACTTGAGGGGGACTTGAACCTGCGACCTCAGGATTAATGTGCTGGCGCTCTACCAACTGAGCTACCTAGCCCTAATGCTGGCGATCTCCCTAGTTCGCCCATATCTTCGTTCAGGGGTGCTAGTCGTAGGCCATTCAACCTTTAACTGTCGTACAGCTAGAGAAGTTTTTGATACAACCTGGGAAGCACCAGCAGAGGGATCACCTTAAGAGGATGCGACTTTTTATTTCAATCTTCTCAGATTAGTTTCAAGCAAACTGGAATACAGATTGGAATAAACTAAATTATGCCTTCTGACCTTGGCTTTTCACAGTTGGACCACCAGGCAATGTACAAGACCAGGAAGGGATCCATATTGACGAACGGCACAGAAGCAATGACCAATGACCATCACGATGAAGGGCAGAAGAAAGACACTGAAGAGAAGGCAGAGGAAGAAAAGGTTTGTTTCCTTCTTAGGCTCTGTCGTTGTAAACTTCACATAAGAGCAAATGATGGAATCGTCAAGTCATGGTTAAAGATTCACTTCAGTTGAAGTGTGTCCAACTTGTGTTGATCATTTTAGCACAAAATTTATGTTCACATAGAATCGAGTGTGTGTTAGTTACACTGGAGCAGTCTTGCGTGTCAAGTAACCCATCCTGTGTGATCCACAACTGTAACCCTACCTACCTACCTATCTGTCCTCTCCATCACTCGAGCCCACAACATTAATCTCAGCTAAGCCATAAAACCCTTGGCCATTCCATGAATGAGCTGCTATCCCATGTACTGGTCCTGCTCAGGGCAAGTCCCAATTTATGGCTCTGGCTGCAGCGCTGGCTGTTGCTATGGGCCTCCTATATGTCAATGCATAACATTGGAATCAACAGCAGCAGCCGCTGCCGCTAATCCGACATTGCTTTATCTATCAACATACATGAAAGACCCAAGCTCCATGGCTCAATATGAGTTATTTAACACATGTCTATTAGCTACATCAATTGTGACTTTTGTATTCTGAGTCAAAGAGTAGACTAAGTCTGAGTAGAGTAGAAAATGAACTTACACTTCTCAGTGTGACATGAATGAAAGGAAAACAGGGAACATATAATACATCTGATCTTTTCACAAAGAATAGATTTGTATGACTTTATTGTTTATTTGATATTTTATTGTTTCTTATTCCTGCATAAAGTTCTTAAAAGTTATGATATTTTTGCATAGATGTACATAATTACTCCAGAATCAGAAACAAGCATTTGACTCGTTTTGCAATGCTGCTACCAGTAGACAGTCCTAACATATTCCTAGTATGTATGCATTCCATTGGAGTGTAACACACAGGTACCATGAGCTGACAGCAGGCACACAGTGTGTAGGTAACAGGCATACCTAGGTCATTTTGAGGGGCTTGTCATTTGAAAAAATGAGACTTTAATTGATGGATATTTTGGTGTGGCTCACAGTTTGGTCTTTGCCACTGATTATTCCCACCCAATTTGTTTATTTGTTTGCCTGCGTATATTGTTTCAGACAATGGAGATATGTAAATCAATGTTTTAAAAAGGAGTTTACTTTTTTAAAACACAACAGCAAGTTTTGTTTATCAACTACCGCATTCAGGGACGAAAAAGTTCAGTGTTTTATTTTAATTCATGCCTTTCGTTTGCCTGTTGACAAAAGTAGTGGCCAGAGAGTAGGGCTACTACCCCTTCAAATTGACCAATGATTCTTGGAACAGGGGAAGCGAATTTCCTGCCGAAAAAAACGGTTTGAAAACAATTCCGCTCAATGTTTTAAAATAAATACTGCCCTTTGATCTACTTCTGTAGTGCTGAGGATAATGTTCCCCCAAAGCTCCTTGGAATCTATAACTCCAGGGGTTAACAAATGCCGTCATTTCAACGTACCTCCTAAATCTTGGATCCTAGTTTCAGACCATATTGTCACCAATGACTCTCACCCTGTACATTGTAGTGTGCAATTGTCAAAAACAAATACTACCTGATGAGATGGTATTTCATAATTTACAGAAAAATTTAGGTTTGAATTAAGAAAAAGATTGCAGGTCTTAAAAATGGCATTTTTTATATGTTTCTTAACCACCCCCCACAAAAAAAACCCACACCCAAAATGAGTGCACTGTTTTATTTAACTCTGATGGGATCAGTACCTTTGAGCCACACCAACCACACTTGGAACTGGGACAAGTTTACCAATCTGTTCCCAATTTCATATAAGCAGTTAACCACCAAAGTTTGCTTAGTATTTACTGCTTTTGCTTAGCAGAAGCAATTTACTGGCTCAAGGTTTGGATGAATTCGGGAAGGTCTCTAGTCACATAGCTAATTGAGTGTATGCATGAAAAGGCAATTACTCCTAAAAAAAAAATTAAAGTTATTTTTTATTAAGTGTTCAATATATATCCCAAACCAACAAATTTTTGATTTTAATCAACCTGATATTTTTGTTGTTGATATAATTAAGCTCTCTTGATGTTTTTTTTTTTTTTTGCGCCATCAAGGTATTTGATATTTAACTTAATTTTAATGAAAATATATGTTATTTGTTCAGCTGGCATGAGGCTAAACTATTGCCTTTACCAACAAAGTTATGCTACGTACTAATGTCCAATGTTTTGAGGAAGGGTTGTGCAGCCTACTTCCTAAGCCAGAAAGGGTCTTATTTTGATTATTACTTAATTACAAGAAGAGGGGGGAAAATAAAGAGAAAGCCACTTGGCTTGAACTTGCTATCTGACCATTCAATATAATGTCACTGAAATGGTTTTAAATGAAGGATGCACTATGCCAACCTGCAATATGATATCATGTGGTGAAGGCATCTACACTACTCCAAAATTGTTCATTGCTCAGTTGTTCCACCATTTTATTTGAATGGTTCGGTCAACTTAACTTGCAACTGGTGTGGAAAGTAGGAGAGTTAATACACATAACTTAATGCAAAGAAAACAAATGTGAATTGGAAGCAACATATGATTGACAATAGAGACCCTTGACCCATCCTAACAGAGTGTTGAAGGGCAGCTATCCAGGCATGAGGGTTCTCGGTACCTGAAGGGTAATGTCGGCCGGAGTGAGTCCCTACGTTATAAGGCAGGTTCACCTTCATCAACCTGGGATGTTCACCACTCTATTAATCAACTATGGACTGTTCTTGCTTCTTTACATGCTATTTGCACCCGCTGTTTGATTCTTAATAGACCTTTTGTCACAGTGTAGCCATCTTTCTTTAATCCCATTCGAGTAAATGTAACCAGATGGAGGCTTGGAAGGCAAATTAGTCTGGCTTCTGCCTGTTTTTATAAATTTAATGTGCCTAATTGTTCTTGTGTACGGACAACATGGCCAAAAGGGAAAGAGCATGATAAAGGCCTGTGGACCTTTGTCATCTTTATAATTCAAGAAAATTGTACCAAAGCGAGGCTGAAGCTAAGATTAATCTAGCCCCTTACAATGAACCAGACAAGGATAGACAAAGATGGACACAATAAAGCCTTCTTGAGGCTGGAAAATAAAAATAGCCTGGCACTTTTACCTCTAACCACTGCAACAATATCACTGCACACAGGGAGTCACACAAAGATGGCAATATTGTGATAAAGGTATATACTGCTTATGGGCCATGTCTGAATTCATGACTTCGGCAGTAGCTATGGTCAGATTGCTGAAAAGGAGTATTCTTCAATTTTGGTGCTGCAGCAATGGCCATAGCCCTAGCCAAAGTCGCTTGAATTGGACGTGGCCTAACATATCACTTGACAGCATGCTACCAGAGACAACACACAGCAGCTATAAGCATGGTTAACTCTCTTTACAGTTGACATGCGGCATTTACTATGGGAGATGAGTTTTGTTTTGGAGGCCTATTTCAAAGAGATGCTAAGCAGACATTTGTGGCTAAGCAGAATTAGATAACCAGCTCTAATTCTGTTACTGTATACTATCGTTTCAACTGTTTCCATACTATTGTTCACTTTGCAAACGGCATTAATTGAGTAACAAATTTGAACCTGACAGCTCTTTAAATAATGCCTCATGTTTATCTGCCTGGGGATTGTCTTCCTCATGTTTATAACTTACCCCATCTTCAGTCAATGAAGTGTTAGTATCGGTTTAGTGTGTGAACTGCAGCAACAGCGAGAGAGTAAATGCAGTAGATTCAGAAGTCTGATTAGAATTTCATCTGGATAGGAACATTCTACTGTATTCATCCTTTGGTGAAATGCATTAGTGTCCCTTGGGTTGTTGCTCCATTAGACTATCCGTAAAGCTTTCATTTGTTTTTGCTTACAAATTGCACCCATATTGGTTCTTGAGGAATTTTCAATTGTTTTTAGGGACGTAGATTTTTTGGGGAACAAAATGTGCACCAAAATGAAATGATTTATTTCAAAATAATGCAATGAAGATGGCGTGAGTTAGTCTGGAAAATGCACACCAAAGTATAAAAAATTTGAGCTTGGTATGCTGTTAAGAGGATGGTGGGGGATTTGTTGTGTGGCATTTCTGAAATGCAATTAGAAAAACCCAACTAATTCTTAATGTCTCCTCACAAAACAATGTCATGCATGATGTCTTGCATATTCCACATTCACCCATGTTTGCTAATATTCTCCTAACCCATAACATTTCATCAATATAATGTAGGCTACGATATGTTTATGCACCAACAGAATTTCAAACTAAAAGTTTGTCAAATAATATTTTGTTCAATACTTTTTAATAACAAACAAGTTGAAGTACTGACCCGTTAACAATGGTCCCCAGCAGAACAGTTCCAGATAGTACACTGCAGCAGTACCAGGCAAACAACTGTTAGGTACTTTTGGTTTTGAGAAGAACCAAAGTTTTAACTCCACATTTCAAATTTGAGCTAAATGTCCCTTTACTGCAAATTTTAGACTGCTCCCAGAATCTTTTTGATCTGGCCTTTCCAAAAATATTCTGGTACCACCCAGTATGAATTCTTGGAATATCAACCCTAGTATTTTTGTTGTTGGATATTGTTGGCAAAATAAAACACCGATGACATGAAGTAAAGACAACAAACGTGGTATCTTGCACTGGGATTTATAGATCTCTTTTGAGAAAACTTGCATGGAAACACTTCTTGTTCAGCTTGACTTGCCTGTCTCTAGGCCATAAGCCAGGGAGCCCATAATCATCCATAGCATGCTGGAATCTTGCACTTGCCTTTGTGTGGGGAGCAGTGGCAGCTTTTCAATCTATGGTAATTCTGGTTACAGATAAAGGAATAAAGATCTGAAATTAGGCATTACACAATAGTCCACGATAAACAGTATATTCGATCACTTATTCCAGAACCTTTTGTCCCTGTCTGTACCTGGTCAGCGAAGCCTGGGGCAGTGAGTGCATGCATTTCAAAGTGACGTTACAAACCCATCAATTTTGTTTCCACTTTCAGACAGACACTTTCTATTAGGAAATGAGTGCAGCACAAAACTAAATTTGACCTTAGAACTCCTCTTTACAGCTGATATGTGTACTTTAGTTACGTAGACACTCCAACTTACTAATGGTACTACTTTTCTCAGAGCAGATCTCATAACTCCCATTACTTTATTTTAGATTTAATAATAATAAACATAATACTAACTCCAATGGAAATACCTGGCTTCTTAAAAAAAGAAGAGGAAAACTTAATATGACATTCCACTTTTGGATTGCATTTAAGGGTTAAGGCCTATGTCCAACATGGGTTCTTGAAATCCATTTTCTTCTTTGTCACCAAAAACATTATCATAAACATATTATTTTTAAAAGTTGTTCCAAAAAGTTTGCTCACTTTTTGTAAAAACAAGAAAACTTGAACAACTGTGAACGGATTTTCATACTGGAAAAAACCTGTTGCTTTTGTCATGAAGTAAATCCTTTGTCTTCTATAAAACCACCACTTCAGGCAAGATTATAGTATCTTGTAAGGATTGTCCTTCTATCCTAGTGAGCTTTTATGTACAAATTGGCAGTTTTACCATCCGCCAGACACTACTTTAGCATGATGCATTATTTGCACTGGTATGAACTCTTGATCATGATTGTATTAAGACACATTAGCCTTTTTGAGATGTGGAGGACGCAATAGGAGTGCACTGTTTGGTTTGGGTGTGTACAGACAAATTACCCAAACCTAATAGTGTCATGTTTTGTGTCCACCATATCTCAAACTGGCTTATTATGGTGACTTGATCCTCTTGAGTTGTGGACGCATGTTCTTATCTTCACATACTTAGGAGAGGTCAAATTCTCTTTCTGACCCCATGTAAACCATGTATTTGTTCAGCTATGTTTGATTCACACATAATTAAGCCATATCCGAATTGGCAGATTTAGCTTTGGCTATGACTGTTGCTATTAAGGGTGTTGTAAAATCCGTTCCATACTTCAACGCATGATGGCGTGGCGATCAGCCATAGCCGTAGCTGCCAGTTCGGACCTGGCCTCATTGACATACCACAACCAATGGTTGTTACTCATATGCAATCAACACTCATCCAACCTTTCAAATATGGGCCTGTATGTAAATTAATAATTTCATAAACCTGGAAAAATTGTGTTTGTTCCACCAATCAGAAATATGATATGACTCATAAATATGTATGAGGGACGATAAAAGTTCATGTGGTGGTTCCTTCAAACAAAACAAAAAAACAGTACAAAGTACCAAAGAACACACCAGTTACGGAGTCTCAGCCTTCCCTGTTGAGAATTGTTCAGATATAGCACTCTTTTGTTAGATGAGAGGAGGAAACATGAACAAGAAGGTGTCTATCCATGACTGGGAATCCCAATATCATCAAAACTCATCTTTTCTCATCTGTCACTTTAACATCATACTCCACTTCCAATTTTGTTTCTGTTCATTTACAATAAATTTATCACTACCAAAATTATTCAAGAATATTTCAGTTCAAAGGCCCCAATCCATTTAAGAAACCTCCCAATCCATTTAAGAAACCTCCCAATCCATTTAAGAAACCTCCTTTGTCATTCTTATGAATTTAATCTGTTTATATTTCCCAGGATTCACCAGCATTTCAACAACGGAAGAGTTGTAAAGTGCGCCCCCGCTCAGTCATCATGAAAGGTATTCAATCCTATTGTACACCATGGGACCTCTAACGTCTTTTGTGTATTCAAACATTTTTTGGGACACTGTGGTCTACATACATCGCTTTAATGTGTGAAGGAAACAAACTTGAACACTGTAATTAGTCTCATTGTTCGAATACATGTGAGACTTGCACAGTCTACTGGAAATTCTGTGGTGAAATTGTACAGTCTGTTTGAAATTCTGTGGTGAAATTGTACAGTCTGTTGGAAACTCTGTGGTGAAATTGTA
>CM021529.1:8673812-8684314 GCA_010994315.2 Pisaster ochraceus
ACTGCAGTTTGACAGCCCAAAATCATCGCTGTGGTTTAGCACTTTTTATACATATTACTATTTTTATTTTGTAATCTTGTTCTTTAGTACACATGTACAACATGTACAACAAGTAAACCAAATAAAGAAACAAGATAAGACTTGGGCTCACTATATTCAATATTATGAGCACAGATCAGTGTGCGTGTATTTTTTGCATACGACAGACTTCCATATGCGCAGCACATTCCAGAATATGTTGCCAGCATGTATCAGCTTCAGTCTACTGATCCTGAAATATGGCTGGAGTTTGTTTCACAGAGTTTCACAGTTAATACATCCAACCAGACTCCTTTCACTCGTCTTGGGATGGATCTTGCCCAGGAACACAGCAACAAAAATCTGAAAGGTCAGGGTGCCATCAGTGGGATCACACAAACGTCTGCTACACTTCTAAAATTTTGTATGTGTGCTCCTGAGCTTGCCAGGATTGCCGATGAGAAAACATGGTTGGGATGCAATAAGCTGATCAGAACCGAGCATCACTGTCTTAATCAATCTACAGTGAAAAGACAAGAGCGAGCCATTGCAAACCTTTTCAAAGTGTTAGCTCCACGTGGAATATTTAGCTTCAAAGAAAGTCACATATTTAACATAACAACAAAGGAGATAATCCCAAAACCTACACAGGAAAGCATTTTGTCAGTTGAAACACGGGGATTGTCATCAATGGAGAAATTTGTTGAGGAACGTGGAGATACTGTGGAGATGCAAATCTCTGGGATAAAAAGAGTAAATGCAAAACCATACCATGGAATTCGGCAGCTAAAAAAATAAAGCTTCAAACTAAAGATAGTGTTCTGACACTGCGAGCTACGTCAGGTCTTATGTCCAGATTGTTAGTTGTCACACACTCGTCCCGTGACGTAGATCTGGAAGAGGTCATCGGGAAGTATGAGTTTTCAACAATCAACCGTACATTGATGAAACCAGATGGACGTATTCATCCATCTGTTGATAAAAGTATAATAATCGCAGTGCTTAAGAACCTTCCAGCAAAACTTTTGAACAATAGTTCTGAACCTCCTGTCGAAGAACATGGTCACCACACAGATACTGGCAATATGTGCCTAATAGTTGATGGTATGGCTGTTGTACAAGAGCTCATGGCTGTGAAACAATTTGAAAACTGCAAAGCCCTCAGCGATGCATACGTTTCACTTATAGATGTAAAAGCATGTAAGTATCGTGTTGTATCGGACAACTATTCCATTGAGGGTTCACTGAAAGAAGCTACACGAGAGCGGCACCGAGGTGGTAAAAAGGTATCAGTAAGAACCTATAAAGTAGAACATACCACCAAAATCAGAGATGCAAAAGCATTTCTTGGTAGCAACTCTACAAAAGATTCACTCACACTGGCACAGAAGCTTGTTAACAAAGCTCAATCTTAACATAGGCCAATGTTTATCAAAGTCAGGCTTAATTAAGGCATTTTTATTTGGAACAAGTCCATGCATCATATGCTATCTATGCACAGATTGTTTAAATCTCACATAACTTGGATTCAAATTCATAAAAAAATCATCGTAAAATAAAAGAAAAAAAACTTCTCATCTCAGCCACTTCTTGGGAAGAAAATACTATGACATCAAAGGCTTTTCATCTCTATAGCAACCCCTCTGATAACAGTGATAGTAGTGACAACAACAGTGCTATCAGTAGCCTAGCTGGCGACAACGAAGACACATAATCGTACAAAGACTTGTTGATCAATGGCAATGTGGACCCGGTGTTGGACCCACGTTGGTTGTCCGAGGAGTTCAGCCCTATAGATTCGAGCCTTTGGCCCTTGTCCCAGCTGACAAGCAATGCAATGATTCCGAAGCAATGCCAGGCGTCATGGATCATTTACAAAACACAGATTGGTGTCCAAAGATTTGTACTTAAAATCATAGCACTAACAGTTGTCCATTGGACTGTTAGTCCAGGTTACAGGACCGAACAATGACTTTATAACCTTTACACATTCTGGCCAGATAATGTTAAAATTTTAAAAAGGTATTGTTTTACATTAGGTGTTCCTGTGGGAAATAGGCAGTTATGGAGAACATCTATAGTTCACTGTAGATGGTGCATGGAAGTGCAACAGATGACATCAAAGCTTGATAAGCTGGACCTCAGACCAAACATCAATTATTTCACAGAGCATCCATGGTTTGACGGTCCTCAATCCAGGGACTCTGCAGACAGCATACTATGCTTACCGCCTCCAATATGAAGCTGGTGCCAACAAAGGGGATAGAACTAGGAAAGTTATTTCAGTGGGGTACAGATAAATTAATTTTAGATTGTTGTATTTCTAACACAACAAAAAAGTTTCGCAAAGTAAAGCTCCACCAGCATATTCTAAATGTGGCATATACTCGGAGGTCATTTGCCTCATTTGGTTATCAGACGCTTTCCCTAAATTGAATAAAAACAAAAACAAAAACATTTTGAGTCGCATTTTCATGGGCAAATCAAAAAATTTATAAACAAAATAAAATAATTATTAGTGTTAATGATTTATAATAAGTCATAAAAAGTGCATACAAGGTCTAATAACGAACTCTTAGAGAGCCTCTTTAAGTAGGCCATACGGCACCATCAGGAATGCTAGATGCAAGTGTAAGTGTGTCACCACATGTTTGCGTCGATGCTCCATGGATTAAGAAATGTTTCATTGACAGATAACCTCTATTCCTGGAACAGGCAGCCTGTTACTGACGAAATGAAAACAGTATCAGATATTTTACTGTCCAAGCCATACACTCCTGTACTTAGAGAACCTACGCAAGAGAACTGTAACTTCTTTCGGGCAAAGTTAAAGTTGAACAATGTGGTGTGCAGCATGAGATGACTCCTTGCCCCAGAGCCACCTGCATGTTCACTCCCTGCAAAATTAGTTGATGGCGTTCTTGGGGACAGATGTGTTATCACATCTTCCAATCAGTTGGGATATTTCCTAAAAGATGTTGAGGTATCGAATGCAGAGATAGTTGCTCTTGAGAAAGCTACACGCGGGCAGAAAGACAATTCCCAATGCATCTAATAAAGTGTGGTTGTAAGAAGAGTAACTGCCAATCACATTGCTCATGTAAATCCCAGAATCTGCATTGCTCTGAGATGGCTTGTGGTGGAGATAAGGAGATGTGGTGCAATGTCAATGATAATCTCCTTGGTCTTGAAGAAGATGGCGATGATGATGACAGTGATCCCCTTCTATAAGAACTACCCAAATGTTGTGAGGTATTGGTTTGGAAAATCCAAACTAATATCCTGTTTATTTGAGTTCTAAACCAGGGTTATCAAGTTATGGGCAGAAGGAAGGAAACAGTACCAAAATGACATTTGACATTTCACTTCGGGTAAAGGTCCCTGAAACCTGTTTGAAAAAATGGCAACAGCATTTTTTCTGTTTCTGTCATTACATCCATTTTATGAGGCAAAGCTAGATTTTGTCATTTCACTAAATTATTATATTTTGCGATAATACATGAATAAAATGCATTCCCTGTTAGTGTTTTTTTTATAACTCTATTGTTTAATTTGGGCATTGCTTCATTATGAATTGTAAAATAATTGTGTTTGTGGTAGTGGTTTATAAAACTGTTTATTGGCAAAATAAGCAATCACTTGATACTTTTTTGTCGGTGTAATTCGTTTACAGGATTGTGCGACCCACTGGGGTTTGAGCCAGACGATGCTTAATCATCTGCTCAAGCAAGCATCAGCTATTTGGTGTGCCCTTGGAGAGGACAGGCAGCATGCACACCTAATCCCTTACTGGCAGGACATCCAGGTTATTGAGGCTGTTAAAGGCACACTAAAACCAGTTGCTGAATTCAACAGTATCCTGTCTGGAAAGCAGTACGTCACGATGTCATCTCTACTACCCATGATGCAACATCTAGCCAGAAACGTGCTGGTGCCTGATGAAGAAGGGGAGGAGCCTGCAATGACAACATCTATAAAGCGATCGATCCTGGCCAAAATGGACCACAAATACGACTGAAAGGAAACCAACAATATTTTTCTGATTTCTTTACTCCTTGATCCACTTTACCGCGGCGATCACATCGATGAAGAACACTTGCAGCACACAAAGAACACAGTTATCCGTGAAATGGTTGACCTTGATGGCACAGGTGAATGAGGGGAGGGTGGAGACGTCGACAAAGCCCCATCTGTGGAAGCAGGACTGCGCCAAAACAGCGAATAACTCTTGGAAGTCTTCTGGGCAAGAAATCAGTCTCATACTGTGAAGGGGAATCAGCCATGCCAACGGGGGAAATAGAAAGACATGGAATCGAGCAACACCTTGCCTACCTAGCCATTGACTATGAAACTGACCAATTGGTACAGTGGCACGACCATCAGGCAAATTTCCCTCTGATGGCGAAACTCGCCAAGAAATACCTATGATATGCACCATCAGAAAGATTGTTAAGCACAGCTGGAAAAGTGGTGACACTACAAAGGTCACTTCTCAAACCTGATAAAGTTAATATGTTGGTGCAAATTTACATATCCTCTACAAGGCTTGGATCATGGGAAATCCAGACACTGTGGTGGAAGTTTGGCCAGGAGTAAATGACTGCAATGAATTTGCAAGGAAAATTGGTTTGGGCAATCCTGATGCAGATTACAGGGCAGATCTCATTGCACAATTGATGGACTTGAGCTCTAAAAACTTGAAAGAGTGGTTAGCTGATGCCAACATCCGAAAATCAAGAAAACACACATAAGAAGCACTTTGCAATCACAACTTCATCCTTTGGGAACAATTTCAAAGAAGATTTAGCTGAAATTCACCCACCTATGCATGTCAACCATGTGACATGAAATTAACGAGATGGTGGGAAAAGGAAAAAAAATAATAATAAATGAAGAGGAAAACAGAAGGTCGCCTGCTCCATTTGACTGGCCGAATTCAAGACAAGCTTTGAACTAAATGCCAACAAGAAGAATCTCCTTTGATGCAAATGTCACTTGGAAGAATGGAGGAATGGAAAGAAGAAGGCATAAAGCATGAGTGTTCCTGCTGCCCTTTTACCATAGCAACAAAAAGAGTCTGCTAAGAAGGGAAAAACCAATGAGGTGGCATCCCACAATTACTAGATAGTGCATTGTACTTCTTGCTGGGGTATATTCTCTATCAGACACAGTTTTTATGACTCCCAAACCGAGTACACTCCATCTGAACAGGGATGTTAAGGCAAAAAAGAGCCAACCTTTGTTGGTTCAAGGTGAGGTATTTTTGTTCATTCTATGCTCCTGTGGGAGTATAACTTTGCTTTTATGAGGGCAAATCTGTTCCTAGAGACGGCAGGGTTTGGAGAGTGCAAACTCTATCTGACAATGCTTTTCTGAACAGGGAGGTTTATCAGCTTCATGACAAAGAAGATCCTACCAGTGTAATGTATAGGTTTCACCCATGACAGCAAAAGGTACAGAGGCATATTTTTACACCGTCATTTTTGATGATAGTTTATTCATGAGTACAACTTGCATTAAGGTTTTTTAAAGTCACCAAAATCAGTTAATAGAAATTTAATTTTGAACACTGGCTGTATCTGAGTTGCCTTTTCATGACACGGTTTTAAAAGATGACACTACTGTAACTTCTACTGTCATTTTAAAAATTTAATTTTACTTTTCTCCAGTGTAATACCCAGAAACAAAAGTGTCCCAAGTACCGTCTAAAGTGCATGTTACTTCATTCAACAGCAACAGTATTGACATCCACAAGGAGGTGAAATTAATAGAGTTTAAGTCAAGGCTGATAAGGCTTTTCAACTGATGCATTCCCTATTGTGGTTGTTTTGTCACTATGAAGAGTAGCAAATGTTAAACATATCCTCATCTGAACAGTAGATTAAGATGTATTTATCCTTGCTGAATGGGCTTCAACGCTGCTGTTGCCTCACATCACACTCCATATGACAACAGAAGGGAATGCAAAGTTCATTGACATGACCAAGATTAGTCAACAAATGGGAGTGACAAGCACTGTTGGGCCTCCAACTATTCACTGGCTGTGACACTATCAGTTGCTTGAAAGAAAAAGGCAAATCAAACCATTGAAGCTAATGATGAAGTCTCCTCTGTACCAGACAGCCTTCGGTTAAATGGGAATATCATGGGTAACCACTGACAAACTTTTTGAAGTACTTGAAAAGTTGGTATGTGAACTCTATGGATGGAAAGAATAAGACATCCATACAGTCTGATAAAACTGCTTCCGATTTGATCATTTGACCGGCATCACCATGCCTCAGAAAAAAGACAGTTTGAAACATCATACAATGAGAGCAAATTACCAGGCCAGAATTTATAGATGTGCGTTAAAGCAGCACATTAGGGCTTCACATCTTGCAAGACATGGTTGGAAGGTCATGGGGTCAGAGATTGACATGAAGTGGAGTTCAATACCAGTTACTCCGGATGCTGTACAAAAATATGTGCATTGCAACTGTAGGAAAACAACCTACAACAGCAACCTTTGCTCTCGTAAAAACACTGGCATCAGTTGTACAGATGTGTGTCACTGCAAAGACTGTTGCAATGGATCGGATGTGGAAGAAAATGATGGTGTCAGTGACAGGGATAGTGATGCAACTTCTAAGACATCTCAATGAATTGGCGTATATTTTTTGTACTGCATGATTGTGCTTTTGTTCCTGCCAGTTGAATTCCTAAAAGTAAATATAATCTACAAGAATGAAACTACTTGCATTTTTGCCACTTTGGAGCCAAAAAGACTAGAATCTGCAAAGAACCTAAAAAAAAAAAAAGCTGCTCTGTAGTTTACATAAATCAAAGGTATAATTTGGTTTCTTTTAGTGACAAAACTAAGAGGAACTTTTGTGAACAACAGTTGTGTGTTCTTATGCAATGCATGAAACTAAGAATATGCGCAGCATCAGGCGACAACACTCAAAACTAACTACAGGTGTCACTTTTGCTTATGTTTTCAAGAATGGTCAAAATTGTAATATTTTGTAGCTAAAATAATAACCTTTACAATGATATATGACGTGATGCATTTATTTCTCATTAAACACAAGTAAATCAACGCACACTTGTGCCAATTTGTTCATTATTGCTAATTTGTCGTAAATAAAGTGAGTTATACAGCAATATGTTGTATAACTTTGGGGAACTAAATGTAGGTATTTTCCTGATTTGTTTTCACAGATAGAACACTTTGGTAGATGGCAGAAAAACGTTCCCATCATGCTCACAAATTTATGTTATTTGCAAAAAATATGAAAAACATGAAATTTGATAATTAAAATGTATTAAAAATGGCTGCCATATTATTGCAAAAGCTCCTGGGGTTCAAAAATTTACCAAAATATAGTCCAATATGTAACCTTTTCAATAGTTTGATGAGGTTTCTATACTGTAAATGTAAATTTTGATATACAGAATGGCAACACATACAAAATTCTCAAATACATCATTTGGTTATGTTCATGTGTGGTAACCACAATATTGTTTGACTGTCTTTAATGAGAAAACTATGAAGAATAAAACCCCAAAACTTTGATGTGACAACGTTGACTGCTATGAATGCCTGACATTTGTTTGATACCCTGCAGACCACTGGCAATAGAATCTTAAGCTTTGCATTGGGAGCCATAAGCCCCTCCAAAAAATGTTGTGTCTCACATAGGATTAGTTTACAACTACTACATCTCCATCTATTAGAGAGTGAAGTTACTGTGTAGATCTACATGGATTTGTCACACATCAGGATACAATGACTGATGGTACTCGGTACCAAGGATCTGTTTCTACACGTTTGCTTCTCTCCTGAAGTCTATCAGAGCAAACCATGTGACATTACCTCACTTGTTCTTTTCAAAGCCACCACAACTTCTCAGAGAGAAAAGTAACGCTCCATGCCAAAACCAGGCACTTCCTGCCAAAACTCATCAAATAGATGGGAAGAGCTTTTAAATACCACCTAATTTCAGCCTATATAATGAGTATTTCTCAACATATAAGAATGTTTTAAGACATGTAGCGTCATAATTTGTAAGAGTGTTGCCACTGTTAGTTTCTAGATTGTTTTTCCAAAATTAAAAAGTTTCAAATCATGCGTCTTATGTTATAAAAAGGGTCCAGAAAGTAACTTTGGGACAAATGATGCCCCACATCTGTAAGTAACAATAATGTAAAATTTGACCAACAGTGTAGCAATTCAATGTTACATCTGAATGTTTTCTGCGGCAAAGATGAACAGGGTACCTATTTAGTTCCGTCTTCTCAATCCCTCCTGTATCTTCAAAACTTTCGCTTCCTCTTCTTTGCTGCACTCTTCTGCAATTTCTTACGAAGCTGAAACAGAAAACAATAATGTCTTCAAATAACTGTTGGGGTAAAACAATAGGAATGATTGCATCAGTTACCTAGATCAGTTATTTTAACAAGAAGACCACAGACCTAGTACAGTGACAAATGCAGGGGAAACTTAACGGTGCTCGTTCTCAGTTGGCAAACAAACTAAAACTTCTGACTGAAAACACTTACTGAAGTGGGACTAAGGAATATTAAGGTTTTGTAGGCATGATATTTGGCTCTCTGGAAAAAAATAGGAATATTTTATTGAGCATGAAGGCCGACCTACATGTGCATATGACTTTTACAGACTTTTCAGGCTACTAATAACAATTTTGCTGATATTTCTGAGGGCTGCAAGTCGGAAATCAGATCAAATAGCAAGAATGTCTGGTTTTATTTACATTAGATTATACTGTTTTTACTGCATATAGAAGCAGCAATCACTACGTGGTTTGGATGAGGTTGAGGGCTGCTAATCTAAACTTTACAATCCTAAATGTGTCCACATGGAACATACACAGAAATTTCAGTTGGCAAATTCATTCCTAAACACCCGCAATAAGAAAATGCCTTTGTGCTGCGGCTGAGCATGCTTAATCATATACTCATCGTACTGTTTTTATTTCTTTAAAATAATTATAACCGTCTTTACCTTGCTTGGCAACTTCCTCCTGAAAGAAAAACAGTGCAAAGAAAAGCAGGGCATTAAAAAAGATTCAATGAACGCATTAATGTGACCATTCAGTTTCATCCAATGTGGCTTTCAGTGACTATGCAGCCTGCATTTTGATATCATCTGCAAAGTACACAATCAACCCTCCCACTGTGTGACCATTCAATATTATTCACTGTGGTTTGAACTATGAATAACCAATGCCAGACTGCAATCTGATATTACGTGGTGAATGCATCTACATACATTTACAATTAGTTCAGCGCACAGTTGTGCCACCATACATAACCTGTGCAGTTGAATGGTTAAAACTGGTTGGTCAACTCACTGGAAAATGTTACCAAGAGTAGGAGGGTTAAACACTTGATCAAAAGGCCTGGTGAGGCCAGCATATTGTAATTGATATCAATGGGTGATGGGGTGATGGTGCTGGTGTGATGGGGTGGCAGGGATAATCCCTTGTGGCAAAAACAAACAAACCCAGAAACAAAACAAAACAAAAACCTGCTCCCTAATTATCTTCCACCCCATTCTCATTGTAGATTTGTCATTGCCCTAAATTGTAACTGCTCAATATGTGATGCAAAGTCAACAACTGCCCCTGCTTCTTATGTCTTGCCCCCCCCAAGAGAAACTCTCCATCCATTTCTTACTAGGTCATTTTACAAACTCACTTCTTCTTGGTTGGCATGTCCTCATGTGACTGATCCAAGATGCTGATGTCATCAAAGCGGGTCAGAGACTTCAGGCTAGAGGTTGTGGTTAGTCTCCGCTGAGCTTGCTGTAAAGTACAAAATATGGCATAAATAACAACACAATTACGACTATTATTATTATTAAAAAACTAATCCAGATGGGTGCGCAATATATTTGTACAATGTGCTTTCCTTTTTAAAAGCTTCTTCTACTGTTCATCACATAATTGTCACTTATTTCTACGTTCCTGCATATTGTAATTCAGTAGTTTGTAGACTTCATTTTGTAATTAATAATTTATGCAATCTTGGTTTACCCCACTGCCCCATAATTGTTTTTTCAATTTTTTTGTATCATTACAATCTAAAGTAATCTTCGAAATACTAATTTCTACTGTTCAGTTAGTAAGCTAACTAGTTAAGTTACAGCGAATTACTAAGTTACAGCGAAAGTTAATAACAAGGCAAACATTAATTATTTGTTTTACCTTTTCTTTCTTGGTCACTTGAAGACGAACAAAGTTCTCCTCTTCATATCTGTAAAATAATAAATGACGATTACAAAAGAAAAGTTGTTAGTGTCAAAACCAAGGCTAATTCAAAATAGTCTAGTTATTGTAAAACATTCTATGGTATTAACAAATATTGTTTTGACAGCAAACTTAAGGGAAATAGTCTTGAACTAAAGTCTGAAAATTAGCCCATTTATATTGCAGTCATCTTAAGACTTTCTTGCCTAATAAGAGGCTTTTGGGACACTA
>CM021529.1:8701707-8718018 GCA_010994315.2 Pisaster ochraceus
AAGGCAGCTAAAATTGATTTGTCTGTGTCCCTGACTTTGTATTGTGCTTTCAAATGATAAAATAACAGGTACCATACTACTTAATACATGGACGGATTTGTTTATAACCAGGCAGTGCACATGTGGAAATTTTGAACAGCAATTTGGTTAATACAACACCTCACTATTCAGTGTTATAAAGTTGCAGAATGGTTGAATTTGAGTGTCCAAAGAGTAAGAGGATCTTTGAAAGTTCACTCTTCACTCATACGAATTCTAGACACTCAGCTTGTATCAGAGACCATTTCTTCAATCATGCGGTAAGTTAGTACTTAAAAAGTAATTGAACCAATATATCAATATGAATATGATCATATTTCATATATCCCAAACTTTGAACCAACTTAATGCTCTATGATCGATGATTGAACAAGATAACTCCTTACAAAATTTAGGCCTACATCTTCAGTATTTTATGGAAAGTAGAGGCTTTTAAGTTACAGTGACGATTGGTAAGTACTGTTTTACTTTTTATTTTAGTTAGTATTAGTACTAAGTGCAAGTGGGGTAGTTTTTTGCATTCTGAATATTTCTGTCAACTAAAAATTAGTCAAAAGTTACTGGACCAATTAACACTTGTTTAACAGTTTAACAACAACATTTGGACATAATTTGTCCTTTGTCACGGAATACTTGTGTGTTGGTACCTGTGTACAAGTACGCTAAAAAGTTTTAAAATAAAAAAACAAACAGAGAGTGACAAAATCCCAGTCCTGGAATTTCATCGCTTTTAGTTTTAAAGGTCAAGACCATTTTCATTTTGCAACAGGCACTTCCATTAGAAAATCGAAAATCTGAAAGTCTGGAAAACGGAAAAATTTCCGTATCCTGCCACCACTTTTTCACTCATTTTTACCCAAAGGAATATCTCATTTGAGTAAATTAGTAGTTGCGATAATCGTAACCCTAACCCTCCATCCTCCCCTCGGGAGAATGGAGGGTTACGATTATCGCAACTAGTAAATTAGATGCTAATTTATTTCATAACGAATGAAAAAGTGGTGGCTGGATACGGAAATTTTTCCTTCTACTCTGGTACTTGGTAGAATCCATAATTAAGACTGTAACGCCAAGCATGCCAATTGGGAGTTAAACGATTCCATCAAAAGCCTGTTTATATTTATTCACCTGAGGTAGGTACACAGGAGAATTTGTGTGCTGTTTTTTTTAGTTTAAAGTATGTAGAGGTATTTGATTGATTTGGGCACATTTGTTTTGTCACTGCCTGTTTTTGGATTTGAATCCTGTGGGTCATTTGTACACAGGTAAAATGTGGTTACAACAGCTAGTGAGACCATGGACTTGACTAAGTAGTTTGAACAGAGCAATGATTAGGCCCTATTGTAGCTATTTAGGTCTATACAGCCGATTATAACTGTTACTTCTGGATTAAAGTTATACTTTACAATTTTATTTTCTTGCCACAGGTGGAGATTTTCCTTCCAGGTCATGCCTCGGAACCAGATGGCATCAAAGTGGCGAATCCTGATCATCAAACATACTACATCATCAAAAAACTTCCTCTTGTAGAGCTAGTGAATGAGGAGTTTATTCAAGCATTTCTGAAGACAGGTAAAGAAATTCCCATCGGACTTTCATCAAATTCTTCATGACCTCTCTACATTCAGGACATTTAGGTCAGCTTAGTGGTGTCTTTGCTGCCTTTTAATCTAAGTGGACCCTGGATCACATTCTGCTTTAGACCACAGCCTCGCATGTGGATTGGGTTTTCAGTCCCTGTCTTATTGCGTTGGGTTTTCTTTTCCTCAATAAAAACTGAAATTTCTCCATCATCTCTAAAAGATCAGGTATTTTCAGACCTATGGGTCACAGTGCTAGTTTGAGGGTTCCTTGGTTTCATTACCAGATTAATACTAACATTTAAATGGCTGAACTATTTTATAATAGCTGAGGTCAAACAATGGAAACATGCAAGCATGTACGCACCGCGCACTACTCTCAGCCAATGATAGGTCTTTTTTTACCTCAGTGTGGGTTCAGGGTTGTGACGTCATATTCAAGGGGTCTTTAGTTGTGGGTACTTCGACAGTTAGGCCTCGTTAAATAGAAAGATCCCTGCCGGATTGACAGTCGGATTGGTGTGAGTGGCCAAATGGATCAGTAAATTACAAATTAATGATGTTATGCATTTTTTAGAACACCCAAATCAAGAGATAAATAAAATGGAATTGTTCATGAGCCTCAAATGGCCATTGATGTTTTTGGTTGCTTTTTGCTTGTATCTTTTTGCATTGCAGGTAGATTTTATGGTCTGTCCATAGGTCAAATTGACACACAAAGTGTTGCTGCCATTCTACCAACAGGTAAGACAACCAATTAACATAAATTCTACAATTTGGGGCTCTCTGTGAATTTATGCAATATTACCCTACTCGGGGCTTGAATTTGGGGTGAAAAGCCACAAGACTGTTTTGTGGGTTTTTATTTTATTTTACATGATAAATTTGTATATGTTTTACTTTTATTTCTTCTGAACTCTTACCTTTTTCTGATTTCTGTGAAACTCAGATTTTTTTCCTGATTCCTTGTTCCATATTAATTTGTATGCTTTCGTTCATGTTCACAATCACCATAATGCAAAAAATACATATACTTTTCATTAAATTTTTCCTTGCCTCTTCACTTTTACCCATGTTCCATTTTACTGTAGATGCAATAGATCTATTTCTGATTTTGTTTAATTCTCAGGTAAATTGATTTTCTCAGTCAACAAAGATTTATATGAGGAGTTGGGCTTAGAAGGAAAGCCATGCCAATTTGAAAAACCAAGAAAAGTGACAAAATACAGTGAGTCAAACTCTGATGGCAAGGTTCAATTATCTTGTGAAACAAGTCTTTGTGAGGTGCTTTTTGATCATTAAAAAACAACTTTGAAGCGCTGTATCTTTTCAAATGAATGCACAAGATTGGGCTATGAAACATTGTTTGCTCTCACCCACTGTCCTCAGGTAAGAAAAATTGGCCCACCGCTCGATCGATGTCCACTTTCCAATGTATGATACAATTTGTTTATGAAGAAAGGAGAAAGTCTACATTAAATGCAATAGTTTGAGATCCGACTCGCCCCCATTTGAATTGATTGACCTTAAACTGCTCTGGAATTAGATTCTATGTATCAGTTATATTTTTAGTCAATTTCTGGTAGCCCCTTGTTATACACCTTTGTTCATTTACTGATGGGATTTTTACAAATTTACATTTTATGAAATTGTATTCACTGTTTGACCATTAAGTTGGCATTCATGGTTATATTTACTGTGTTCAAGTGTTCTAATAGTTTTTGTGTATGACTTATTTGTGTATCTTTGTATTTCTAAATTTCTGCAAAACTTTAAGCCAGTTGGAGCCTCATTTCTGTATTTTTTACAAATTCTGATTTTATCTTACATTTTGTTTGCAGATATTGAGATTGATTTAACCGCAGACAGCTTTTGTAAAGGCAAGAAACACTATGAAAGGGTACAGTGGTGTTTGAAAGAGAGGCTGGATCTGACCTTCGACATCTTGTTGGCATGGCAACCCAATGGTAACTGCTTTTTAAATTTATTAAGGTCAAACAATCTTAGGTTTTAGGTGACTGTGAGCGCATTTTCAAACATTTGGGCCATGGTATACCACTGTTTTTCTATATAATCTCTAAATGGAAAAACAAATGCTGAGCTCAAAGTAGTAGAAAGATTGCACATTTCATAAAAAAGGACACAAGAATGTAGAGAGTGGAACACAATTAAGACAGAAACAATACCGCATTACTGATACTTCAAAGGTCTGGGCATAAGAATTGCCGTTACTAAGCATTGATGAGCATAACTGAGAGTTACCGATTTATTATGAGTTTACCGAGACTGGGTTTTGTGTACTATTTAGTTACAATACAGTCAATTAATAGAGTGCATTATTTAGGGAGTCATGACGGGTTTTGGTAATGGTCGTGTTGGGGGCGGGCTAGCAATAATGGATGGAGCTGAAGGTGAGGTCCATCAACTGTTGCCAGCCTGCAATCAAGGTTGTTACCACGTAAAAAACTGGGTCCTCAATATGTGTTTTAAGAACCAGAGCTTTGAAAATTAACAATAATGGTAACACTTTTTATACACTACATTATGAGAATACCAGTTACCTAAATTTGATACACTCTCTACGCAGTCATGCATACTTGTATGCCCTGTAACAGTGCACCAACAACTCCATAAACAAAATTTGCACAAAGAAAAGGTTTGATTTAATAGAACCCACTCCGTGCATGCAGAACTTTTACACTGGTTCAGTCGTTGTATCACACAGTAATACACTCCACCATAACCAGGTTTCAACTGACTAAAATAAGAATGCATAAATTCTCTAATGAATTTATAACTAATAACTCTCAACAGTTACAACAAATTGTATGACATCAAAAGTACAAAAAGTCTCCAAAGCTGTGTAGCCAACATAGTATACAAAGCCTAACTTCTAAACAAAATAACAAGATTTTACATTTGGGTTTCCCTTTTAAATTAGTTTAAGGCAATTCTGAGGTTGCTCAGCTTACTCACACTGCACTGACCATCTGAATCAGCAATCTGTTTTACTGCAAGAAATGGTGCTTTTAGGCATTTGATAATAACTGCCAACTAACATATACTGTAAAGTAACAGACACTGTTTAAAAAAGCATATCTGTAGTCAGTGTGATGTGAAAATCCCCTTATTGATCTTTTAAGGATGAGCATTACGGTCATTTCTATCCTCTGGTTTTCAGGTATTATTATGTTAGATGCAAAAGTTTTGTCAGGGTCCACAAGTTGTCTTTTTTCCTACATGTTCACCCGACTGCATTATTCAACCCACTATATACCCCTTTTGTCAAACAGTTTTTCAGTTTGTGGAAACATTCAGGATTTCTTTTAAGGTCAGCCAATTTATTGCACATAAACAATTTGCACATAAACATACCCTGCTAAATGTTCTAGAACATGTTTTTTTCTTTCAGACACTGCATTAAGTCTTGATTCACTCAGGATATTTTGGAACAATAAGTACGAATGTCATCAAGTTGAACAGAAGCAACACAGACTTGTGATGAGGGACCTGACTATCCCAGTGTTTGACAGCTTCAGTTTCACAACCAGCCAATCCAAATCAAGCAAGGAACATCAGACCACAAATGGGAGTGGTCAGAGAGATGATGATAGCCAAATAAGGTCATGTGAGGCCTCAGAAGTTTATGAATGGCTTGGAGCTATTGCCTGCGAATGTAAATGGTAAGTGTGTACTCTGTGTGTATAGTCACACCATTGGAAGGACTACTTCAGCCCTTAGAGATCATAGTGGCATCAAGCTTCTTGTACCAAAATGACCATAGCGGCTGTTAATGGCTGCCAAATTAAAGATCATGACGTGTCATATCCGAGTGGTTTAGTGCATCAGACTCAAGTTCTGATTGCTGAGTCATTGGGGTGTGGGTTGAATCCTGGTCTTGAAACTTGTGTCCTTGAGCGAGACACTTGACTATAATCGCTACTCATCACCCAGGGGTAAATGGGTACCTGTGATTTACATCGTGAATAAAGGATAAATTATTGGATTTGTTCACATGACTAGGGTAAGTACAGAAAATACACTGGTTAACACACACCAGTGTAAGGGAAAAACCAAATAAAGCTCTTAATCCCCGATGCAAACTAAACATTCATTAAATTGTTGTGGTACCCACTGCTAAAATAGAGGATTCAAACTACCTCTAGCCACCGGGCAATCTCGGTGGTCTAGTGGTAAGTCATCTAGAGTGGTCGTGGGTTGAATCCCAATAGAGTAATCTGCCTGTGGATTTGTTCACAAGACCAGGGGAAGTACCGAGTATACAGTGCTTTACACACATCGGTATATGCGTAACAACAAATGTTATCCACTGATGCAAATTTAACCTGTATTAAACATTGTATATTTTGAGAAATACTTATTTGAAAACTCTTCTCATCTATTTGATGTCTGAGCAAACTACCCAGTTTTGAGGTTTTGCAGGAAATGCTTGGTTTTGGCGTGGAGCAGCAACAATATATTGTTTTATTGTGTTATTCAGTTCAGATTCTTGTGACGGTTTTGTGTCAAACTATGTGTGTCCTACACCATCTCAGAAAGTGTCTAGTGCTGTGTGTCATAGATGGACTGGTTTCATTACACCAGATACAATCCTCACTATGCTAGATGCACTCAGGTGAGTTCTAATGAGTTCTTCCATTACACCAGATACAATCCTCAATATGCTGGATGCTATGTATGCTCAAAGGTGAGTTCAGTTAAGAGCTCAATGCAAATTGAGGGCTCAAACTGCAAGACAATTCTTTGTGAGTCACATTCGAGTAACAGTTGAGTTCGTAGACGACTTGGAGTGAACTTGGAGCTCAATTTATTTTCACCCATTTGTCTTCAAGCATTTTTTAACTATATTATGGTAATATTAATATCCTAAGTTTTGCAGCATTGAAAAAACAAATTTTACAGAAATGTCACCCTACTGAGCTGTCCAATTTTAGCGCCACCATTAAAACACCTAATCTAGCATGTCGATGGTCGAGGGTGTGATTCCCACTCAAGGTTCCTTTGGGTTTTTTCCCACATGATTCAGAAAGACTGAGTAAAACTAAGACCAACTAAGATTAAATGCATGTTTTTTTATGTATTGAATACTCTTATTACTCCAAAATGGCGGGATTTAAAATCTAGTTTCTGTTCTCTCTGTATTTGTTTTTCTTAGGAATGAGATAGAAGGAGGCATCATGCCATGGGCTTCTCTCACTGTACACGGTTTTCAAGATTCACCTATTTCCTGGTCAACTAGAGAGCATGGTTTCCATAAGTTTGGAGACAACCTGTATACATTTGTTATCTTTCCCAATGAGCAGAGATACTGGTTAGTCAGGAGTATTGGAGGTCATGATAGTTGTCCTTGACACACAGGTGTTTCACTTTCAGGCATTTTTTTTCAGTGAGTTGCCATTTTGAAATACCATATCAAATCAATTCAAAGTACTTATGAAACCAAACATAAATTATTACCCTATTTCCCTTTGGTACTCTAGACACCAAATGGTTGAATCTCAATAAATATGTATTGGAACAAGATGAAGCAGAATGTTATGAAGGGGCAAGTTATAATCTGTCCCTTTGTTCTTTGTGAGTATGAACATTTTTAAGAATTTGATGCCGGATAAACTTCATCCTATAAATGCCTACAGTCAGTTTACTAGTTAAAAGATCTATAGGTTTGAGATCAATTTCAGTGGAAAAAAGAAAAATGTTTGATCAATACCTACGAGGGTAGAGTTTGTTGATATGAATGATTTGCAGCCTGTGCGCCCATTTGGCTGCCGGTGCTACATACTCCAAAGGAGTTGAAATGGTTTCAGGAGTGATTAAAAGGTCCGATGAACATGGGTAGATAGTGTAGGGTGCTTTTAATGCAACGTTTAAAAGCGCCAAATAAATGCCTATATAATCTGTAGAGGAAGTGAAACACTAGCATCTAGAGTAATAGACACTTTGCATATGAGGACACCATTATGTCAAACAGCACCTCTCAGAGGTCAAAAGAAGGCCTCTGATTGGTTGATTGTTGCATGCAAGGGTTTTATTGTACCAGGGAATGTATCATATAGTCAAGCTGAATGTCGCATACTGTGATGTGTTGAACTTCATCAAATAGCGCCCTCATTTGATCTTATTATTTTGTATCTTGATCTGTGAATACTGCACACCGTCGGCCAGCCATGTGTGCAGTATAATGAGGATGCCATTTGGCTGCTGGTGCTGCATATTCATGAAAATTAGATAATGTATATACATGTAGATTGTTTGGATATTGGAATACAATGGCAAATCCTCTGAATCCCCTGTCACTGTACCCATCAACTGAGCAATTCTTTGCAAGGCCTGGGTACAAGTTCATAGCTCTGCTTATGCAGACAATGTTCTGCTGAGCAAACAGTTGCAGGAAACCAGTCACATGGTACATGTGATATGGTACATTTTATGGTAACCATTTTTGGTAACCATTTTTGGTAAGTGTAACTTTGTTTTGCTTAGCTACTATTTGTTTTTTTAGGCAGCTCTATGAAATTTAGCTAAGCTGTTCTTTAAATGATAACTACTGTATTAATAGTGCTCCATTCCAATGCATAATTGACAAAGAATAGTAAAAGACAGTTGACTGTGTGAGTCTTTTTTTAACGCATAAAACTACACATTTTTGCAGCTCGTATTGGATGATCAATTAAATGATTCAAAGCCATTTGTAACTTGGCTGCCATCTTTAAAACGTTTGTTCTTGTGTCTGTATCCTTTCTGCCAGATGTCAAGCTTTTACTCAAAAGAAAATGGTCGTTCCATTACATGGTCAGTGTGTTTCAACAGTATGCGCTGGCTTCTCGTCTTGTTTCTCGTTTGGAGATTTTGAAACCATTATTTAATGCCAACTGTGCATCTGGAATCCGTTTATAATTTGTTTTATGCATTAAATGTTTGGGCACATTATTGTGGTTGGGACAGCAACAATTTCAAATGTCTTTTGTTTGCATTTATTCTTAAGTATATTGTTACAGGTGCTGGTTTTAAAAGATGTAATAATAATTGGCTCGGTGATAAAGATGTTATTTTGATATTTACCCTACACCGGTGTGCGATCAGATTTATTCAATTGTTATGATGCACACTGCTAATTACAGGATTCGAACCGGCCTCTTGTCACTGGACACACCCAGTTGTCAAGAGGTAAATGTTCTAGAATGGTGGGCATGGGTTCGAATCCCACCCGTGTTGTATGCCTGTGGATTTCTGCCGCATGACCCGGGGAGTGCAAGCATTGAGCAAGCTACACAGTGCTTATGAAACGAACTGGTGAAAGGGTCAGAAAGTTGTACTGAATTTATAACTGAGCATGACCACCGTTGCAATCTTACACCAAACTCTCAACCTAGGCCGTACTGCTACTTTGGGGGCTTTTCTTGAAGCGTTTTAACTTCAAAAGTTACCATTCGTTTGTTGAAATGTTTTTATGTTAAAAATTCACACAGTGAGTAGTTGAACCCTTATAACAACCACTTGCATACTGAGCCACAACAGTAACACTGGTAATAATATTCATCAGGAAACAGAAAGAAAGGTTAAAGATGGCAAAGTTGAAGTGTCTGATACGCTATAATGCCAGAAAGTGAAGCACAAATATCGCGATGCAACAAAGGGTAGTTATTTCACAATCGTAGTTTCAACGGAAACAAAGACCTCGTACCTCACCCAACTGAGTGAATATAACATCCAATCATTCCTGATCAAAAACATGCATTTATACAATATGTCAGAAGATGTTTATCCGTGCATTAATACAAATGACGCTGCTCACCGTGCTCCTGCTGAGCTCATGATGGATGTGCCAGCTTATTAATGCTTGTTTTGTTGGGTCTTATTCATCTTGGCGACTTCGCCATTTCTTAAAAGATATAGATATATTATCGAAAGCATGGACGGACAAAGAAAAACCGGCATATTGAAAACGGCATGATACAGGAACACGTAGTTGTGTTGTCAAAAGTACATTTTACGATTAAAGTTATCTTGCTTGAGGTAAACTGATTCGCATTGTGTTGAATATTTGAATATTTGTGTTGAATATTTGAATATTTGGGTTTTTTAATCATGTTCAATTCGAACAAGGAGTCTTGATTTTGAAAACAATAAATACAAATTAGTACAATGAATTGAAGGCATGTTGTTTAAGTTGATTTGTATGTTTGAGGATATTTTACAAATATCCATTGACTTCTGCTACTCAAACTACGGCTCAACCCAGATGTGGTACCTCCCGAACAGATACTCGATGAGATAGTTGCGGGCGGTGCTTGAAGCAGGTTATGAATTACGGAACCATTAGTGTCAATATGTTTAAAATAATCTTATATTAAATATTATGTTGCATTAAATTTGTATTTTGGGAGAAAACAACTCCCCAATGATGTACTTTAGACATGGTACAGAAAGGAATAAATAAATTGTTGGATTGTAAACTTATCTTAGCTGGAACATCTGAAACAAATATGTATTCTATTGTGACATGTTAGAGATGAGTATTATACTCTTAGTGTTCATGACACTGGGCCCGGGGCATGCCGGTTACACTTAAAGGGAAAGTACCCATTACATCATCGCTATATTAGGAGGGGTTAAATTAATTCCCGTGCTCTAGTTTTCAATAAATACACCATGAATCACACTGTAAAATGTTCATCGACAAAAAATAGTTTAGTTTTGTCCGGAATTCTGTTCGCGTTTTGGGACGAATTTACACATTTGTGTACATAAATTATTTGTGACTCGTTTGGAGGCCCCCCCCCAAAAAAAAAAAGGGGAGAAAGAATGAATAGGCATAATATAAAACCAAATATCACATTGTTTGGTGTTTTTTTAACGGGATGTATGCATTTGGTATACTAGTCTGTCATTGTACATACTTTTTGTGTACTTTTAGGCCAATCTATTTTGTGAAATTAAAAGTTTTCTTCACAAGCCCGAAATGTTCACCGCAGAGTGAGATATATAAAATGGAGGGCTCTAATTAGAGACAACCTGCAACAAACCAATGGAGGTGATTTCTGTCTGGAGATCCAAGTTGAAATAACTCTTGTTCATTTTTAGAATCCTTACAATCATAATAGTCGTTTTAGTTTGCAAAAATAAAAACTCTTTTGACGGAAGAGCATGCTTCAATTCAATTCTCTGAAACTTGGAATTCTCTACAGTTGTCAAATTTACTTTAAAATGTCATTTTATAAACTATACATACATTCAGAACAATTCGTAACAGAATAAGAAATGATCATAAATGTTGTTGTACATCTCTGTTGTGCGTGATGGACGAGTGTGTTTAATCCAGCCCCTGACAGTAAAGGTGACCCGTAAAAAACAACCAACAAAAGCGAACATAATAGTTTTAAACAATACATTCTACATATTTGTTTTGCTGTTTTACGTACTACGTAACAAACATTTAAATATTTAAGTTTTCAAATGGTGTTGCCCCCCCCCCCCGAAGACATTAAGTCAGAAAGTTAGCACTTCTCACAATGATTGGTATCAGTAAAGTGCACTTTCAGCTTTCAGGTATATACCTGTCATTTCTCAGGTTTGTTCACGTTTTTAGATTTATTTAATGGATGGCCCCATTACCTACACACTCAAAGGTTGATTTATATATTCAAGGGTGGCCTTGTGTATAAAGTTGAATGTGGGAAAACAAAAACCGAGAATTGTTTTAAAGTTTAACGTCATAAAAAGGAGAGACCTAATTTTAGGACTGTTTGTAACAAAGGTAATAACATCCCCGTTCAACCCAAACCTTGACAAATCATATTTATAGTAATAACTTTAATACTTATTCGTCACAACATAAATCCATCTTGTATGAAATTTTTCCAAGCTGATAAGCTGCTACGATTATAAGGAGCAATTCTTATCTTAGTAAATATGCGATATTATTGCTTCTTTCCTTTTGCTTATGATTGACCTACGGGCCTTATATTTTTCTTGGCTGCATATAGCGATCATATGATATACATGGATGAATGTTTAAATGGAGATAAAATCTACTCACTGAATGCGTCTAATCGACTTTACATGGCTTGCTAACAGGGGCAATATAATAGTTATGCTGTCTGGAAAGTCGGTCTATATCATTGGCTTGCTTTCAATGAAGTAAGATGTGCACATTTTCGCTCCTGAACATTTTGAAAATACAAGCAGATTTGGATTTGAAATTGGATGTTTGTTTTACTATGTTAATTAAAATGGTCTCGAAAAGATCCAGCACCGTTTATACAGCTTTAACCAGTAGCTTATCAAAATTTCATCACAAGACTAACTTTAACAGGCCCAATAGTTTTATTACATTAAATTTACGCAAGGCACCGACTTCAAACAAGGCGATGAACGTTTACATTTACTACAAAATATAATACACAATAAATGTCATTTGGGCAATAACGAGACTCCACGCTTCAGACCGAGGCTGTGTGTATACTTCTACTACTTCGATTAGGGTTCTCATCATCTAGATGAGGGATATTTTGTTGATGCGCAATACCTACCTAAACAGGCAGATTGACGCATGGCTTGTGTAAGCTGTCTGTTAAGAAGCCAGCTCCCTGAACATTTCTAGGTCAACGCAAAGGCACTGTAGCCAAAACCCTACAGTCCACTTCACCTATAGGTGTGTTGATCATGATCAGTTTAGCCAGAGTACACACATTGCCCCTTGTTCATGTCTGGGATACGGATAGCCATCCACAGCTCCCAGCTTTGATTCACACGAGTCAAATAAAAATATAGACAACAGAAAAAATTGCAAAGCACTTCTTTCCCACACTCCTGCACATTGAAGAGGACCATACCCCCGGGCCCAAATTTCAACCTTCATTTGGCGCCTTTTTTCCCTTCGTTCCAGGACAGATTTTAACCAGTCTTCTCGCCTCCCATGGTTGGCATGGCAACGACCAGCCGCATTGACGTCATACGGGAGGTGAGCTGAGCAAAGACTTGGGCAGATGGATAATACGATCACGTGATGCATTTAAAGAAGATTTTGGGGTGTAATAAGCCAATTGGGAGTGTGTAATCTGCGCTATGGGTATTTTGTTCTATTATTGTAATAGCCAGAACTGGTCTATTTCGAGCAGAGTAAATTTCAATTGAATATTGCGTGTGTAAGACACAGGTTTATTGTATGTTTTCTCCTATGCCTAACTGTGGGCTTAGTCAATGAGCCAGCATAACATTTTAAAGGTCATGTACCATGCAAAGTACATTCATAATGTATAACCATGGCATGAAGGAAACCAGACTTCTACAGCTCCATGTGGAGACTATGCTGGCTGTTTTGTGTTGTGTGTTTAAAAACATTGTGAGGCCCATTTTGAAACAATTGTTTTTGAGCGTTTTTTGGTCTTTAGTTAAAGGGACTGTTGCACATTATTTACAAGGGCACAGAGTCGTAACAGTAGGCCCCCTATGGTGTTCAACATTTCGAGACAGCGCTGTGTGAGGATAACATACCGTGCTAATAACGGTTCCATGCACGTTTAGGTCTATAACCACGCCCCCATAAAAGTTGTCTGAGGAGATTTGTTTACCAAATATAGCATCTACAGCCATCTTCAGTAACCATACTCTGCAAATTCATTCAATGTTTCCAAGGATTACATACGTTTTGGGTTATTTTGTACTTACTGGCTAATAGTTGGCTTCCAAACTTGTTCTCCACAATGTTGAACTCGTGTTGTTAGTGCACATTGTACCAAGTGACGTGCAACGGCGAAAATGATAAATATTTCCCGCGTTACGCAGGGTACAGTGTGAAACGATTGTCTTTTCCGTAACGAGTATTGCATAGTAACTCACGCAGGCAAGAAGGATTAGGCAGAAATATTACGTAATGAAGAATGTAGAAGGGGCTTTTAAGCTTTGTAATTGTTAAAGCCAGTTCTAGGCGTCAACACCACTACGCGCACGTACGCCAACATGTCTTTGAAAATAAAGTGGAGATTTACACACAATGGTAAAATAATTATACAGTTTACATTTTCAGAGGTGATATCTAGCACTTCACTGAGAGGAGCAATGACAGCTTTTGGACACAGGTTTTCAAAAACAATTTCTCTATTTTTTTCCTGAGTGTTTCTTCGATGAGGGTCAGCGTTATTAAATTATTAAATTAGATTTTATAACTCACATTGTTGATGGAGATGCAGGGGGGGTCCCGGTGCTCGGATATCACCCCCCCCCCTCCCCGGTAGCGATTTCTTTTTCCTGAACCTTTTGGGCAGTTTAGCCAATCAGAGCGAAACTACAGGCCTCCACGCCTCGCTCTGATTGGCTAAACTCCACGTACACTGCCCGAAAGGTTCAGGAAAAAACGCTGGGTGTGAGGATGCTGTGGGTTGGAGAGGGGTTTGCCATTGTTTTTCCCATAGCTCATTTCAGGAAAGGGTACAAACAGGGATAGGGGCCTACCACTCCTTGGGAATAAACTTAGCTCCGCTTTACAACCCGGTTCAATGTGTACGAGGAAGAGGAAGGTACAGATTTGTAACTATTCACACGTTGGTATTTAGTCCACATCCAGACCTTTCGGTATTTGAATTAACCGAGAACCGATTTGATATTTTGAGAACCTCGTTGGTCGTCCCTGCGAACTAATGGTGTGTGGAGATAGCGTTATAGATTGTAGACATCTTACCGATAGAGAGCTCCTGGGTTTAAGGGGTATCTCAAATTGGATTGAGATTGAGATGACAAAGGACGTCACTTAAATCTGATCCTTACTTCATATTAAAAGAGGGGAAAAACCTTTTACAACAAATTCTGACATTCGCATCTGTTTAACTCTTTTAGAATGAAATCAAGGATAACAAGCATTTTGTCCTCATAGTTCGTTTTAATGTCCACGGCATCAATGACAGTCAATAAAACAATATACAAACATGACAAAAAGTAAGGTTGTTAACCACTTAAATACATTTCAATAACGTCATCATCACGTCACCTTTTAAAAAGTAACAACAGTCGCAGCTACAATTCCGTGATTTCCGTTAAATACACTGAGTACTTCAGTTCCTTGGTTTGTGTTACGTCATAAACTTTTTAAAAATAGAAACAGTCTTATAGTAAAACACGCCACTTACGGCAGTCATCAGACAGGTTTGAAATATACAAGTCACGTGCCAAAACATTTGTATACAACACAGTTTTCACATTAGCCTGACGTCACGTCCTGCCCGTAAGGAAATGGCATTTCAGATCGAAAGTGTTCACACCCACTCCAACCCAAGTGAATATTTTTTTGTTGGCTGAATCCTTTTTACAGAAACTTGTCATGGTTTCAGTTCAATTAGTTGCCACATTATAAGAAAAATGGAGATCATAAAACACAAAGTTCTTAGTGACGATTGGAGATTTTTAGTTCATCATCTGCAATTTCCATTTACATTCACTGCAGTCGGGTTGTGTTTTTGCGTATTAGGAGAGACGATATATCCTACATCAATGTAATTGGTACACTGGTAACGGCTACCGGCAATGTTGATTACAAAACAGGATGTTGCCAATCACTTTCAAAAAGTACAGGTATAACTGAAATTCCCATTGATAAGTGGTGTTTCCAAAGTAATTGTAAAGTACTTTCAAAGTCCCTAAAATGTGGTTTAAGACAATTAATGTAAAATCCCTTGTAAATTGTTTCAACACGAATGTTTTGAAACAACGGGCCTGAAAAATATCTTGCTTCTCAGTCATTTGTGTAGACAATTTAGGCTAAAACGTACGTCAAGCTTCTATTACACATGAATCAGCATCAAAAAAGTGATATAAAAATATCACGCAATTTACCGTAGTGATTCTCTTAAGATATTACAAAAACGAACGATAACAATCTTTAAAATAATATACAGTATACATTCCAGCCTTGATCGTTTAATGTGTCGTAACACTGCTGCTTTGCAAGGTACACTCAAAGTTCATGTTGAAATGTTTAATCAGTGTGACTTTAAATAGTAAAATATATGATAAACTGTTAGTTAGTTATTAACTTCTAAAATAGTACTTTTGGTATTAGATGTTATTTGTTTCCCCCAAACGCAGTGCAAAAGTATTTTACCAAAGCTGTTGTAGGTCTATCCTGTAGTCAGGCCTTTACTCGGATCCCTATTTTGAAATGAACAACTCAAACATTTACGTAACGATTAGCACCGTCAATCCAAAATAACTAATAATCCACCGTTAAACAAAGGTTCAACATCGGTGATGGTGTTAGACTCTTGTCGCGTGCTTTATGCAATTAATACGTATCCCTTATTAGGTCCTTTGATGCTTTCATGGGCCGATTTCACAAAGACTCAGTGATTTGTATTGTGACATCACACTTTTTTAAGCAATTATGTGTGAGTTGCAGCTAAGATCAATCTTAGCTCTTTGTGAAATCGAGCCTAAGGCTCTGTTCTGCCGCTTACTTTTTTGATTAGAAAACTTAAGGAAATTGATGATGAAAACACATGTAGGCCTATTCATATGTAAGAGTATTACATACTTTTATAGGGCCACTCTTGTGTCGAAGGAAAGTATTGCCATGACTGCCTGGATCACAGCAATATCTGGCATGACGTCATGATGACGACGATGACTTTAACAGTGTTCCAAATTGATATTGGTTACAAATCATGATAAACACTCTTTG
>CM021529.1:8727179-8786254 GCA_010994315.2 Pisaster ochraceus
AATAACACTCCCATAGTTTGTACTTGTGCCTGTTTTATGTCAATCTTGTGGTGTTTCATCTGAAGTAAGAACTGTGCGTGCAAATTAATCGAAATTACACATTTTGAGAAATAAGTTGTTGAAAGTGGTTTGGTATTTGATGTAACCATTGTCTTGCCCGACTCCATTGATTCAGTAATCAATCAATTAGTTTGTTTTGGCCGAATGCACCAAAGTTATAGCAATGTAATCGAATTAATGGCCGTCCCTGTTCATAATGGAGGAGGGAGTAAGGTATAGTTAGTAGGCACTGTGGGCACTTTATGATGGTAATGTACTGCGTGGGTATGACCATTCAGCAAGCGCCATTATCAAGGTTATCTTGGCCATAATACGACATAGGTCCTCGTACTTTTTCAGTCTATACGCAAACCTGCGTGTTGTTTGTTTCTATGCCTGTATGACTGCATGATTTATGTCTGTTCGGAATTCTGTCCATCTGTCAACAATTTCCCCTCCCTTGTTAGCCCCTTTTAATACCTTACTGCTGGTAAGGTATGTAAGAAAATGGCTGGATAAAACTCCTATTGAAGGACTTGAACTGCCTCAATAGAGAGAAACTTTGATTGTATAAGTTGTGTGTAACAGAAACTGCTAGAACTCATTGTACCTGGATTAATACTAGGATTAATATATTGATGATGTGCAATAATGATGTAAAAACCCGTTCTGAATACGTCATGCCTGAAAATTGAACCAAATCCATTGACATACAAAGAAACTTACTACTTCAGTATATCAGCGTATGCAATGTAATTGGAACTATTATACTATAATACTAGAACCGTTAACACCAGCGTAAACATCTACTGTACTTTTTTACCAATAAATCTCATACAAATGGATTATAAAAAAAAAGCAAGTAATACTGACCACTAAAAACGAAACCCATGAACAGAGGATTAAATAAATTGGTTTGAAGGACACATCAGTAAGCATTGTAGCAAAAGTTTTGTCAATATTTCTTTCGCTGAATGATAAAAACCTCAGTTCAATAGAAGAATCAATAAGCTATATAAACAACTCTGTCATGATGAATTGCCTTTCCATCTTTATGAAGAAGCAACAGACACTATAGCAGTTTGGTTTACGACCTTTTCCATGATGTACCACATCTTGATTCAAAGAGAGTATCAAACAGCACCGATATCAGCATGTTCATCCTGCATGATACACTCACGTTTACCACAGTTACCCCCCCCCCCGTAAAAGACAGATGCATGAGAATCTTGGGTAAGGGTGAATGTCCTTTCCATAGATTGCATATTTTGCAACTTTAATTGTAATTCCAATTAGAAACTTGTAACTTTACTGTTGATGTATTTTAATTGGTTAGTCTGCATACTGCTGCTATTTTGCTTGTATTTTCTGAACTAAATATTTGTTTAGCACAAGGTGCTGTATAAATGCTTTTATTATTAGTGATCTCTTGATTTATTGATTTAGTTGATTTACCAGGGCAGCATCCTGTAATCACACTGCTTTTCTTAAGGGTCCTGTATAGGGAGTATTGAATGGCAGCAGATTTCTTTTCGTTATGGATGTCTTATTAGGCACCACTAGCTAAAAAGACCTTAAGGAGACTGACTTACCTGAAATGTAAGTTTTTGAAGGTGAAGTGTGTTTCAACAATGCCCGTTGTCTTAACTCGCGTCCGTAGAATGTCTTGTTCGTTAGGCAGGTAGTCGTCCGAACCGATACGGTCCAAACTATCTAAAAAGCTAAAACCCAAAATAATAAAAATCAGTCTAAAAGTACTTGTGCCTAGCCCATGGTTCTTCAATATGGTTCAAAGTATTAGTTATATTTTGAACCATATTGAAGATTGGAAATATTCCTCGTAATCTTGTCCAGTGATTAGAACCAGATTTTATTTCTTAATTTTCAAACATTCAAGGTTTTGAAATTGAGGCAGGATTAACATGAGATCCTTTGACGGGGGCTTACATCTGGAAGTAACATCTAAACATCTGGCCAGTTTCTTAGTTAACCGCAATACTGATTGAAACCAACATTAATGTAAGTGTAGAGATCGTTTTTTTCTATAGAAAAAAACCCCGTGTTCTACAGGCCATATCAAGATAACGAGAACATTTATCTTGTCAATTTCTGAACCTAGAAGTCAACTTGTCGAGATGATTTACTCTCGACGTGACTGTTAAAGTGTTGGTCGATATCCTAGTTTCAGTTAGTCGTTTTGTCGAGATTATTTTATCTCGTTATCTTGTTATTTGATGGCAAACCTGGATCCTGGAGTTCCATCTTTGCACAGAAACAAAATTTACTCAATTACTTGCTTGTCTGTTTTTTTTCCATTATTCTAGACCTGGGACCTCCCGGTTCTTACAATTCAAGAGGTTTACTGACTCTATGCACCACGAGAAATACATAACTACAGGTTAGGGCACGATGTGGCTATTTCTCTCGCCCTTAGGAACCCGCTTTACTTCTTAAGGAGGTTTTGAGAAAAAATCTGAAATCCGAAAAAAATCAAACGAATCACATGCATGCGGTTGGGGGCGTACGAAGAACAAATATTTGGAATAGGCTATTGCTGTCCTCCTCCTTAGCCCCCCCCCCCCAACAAAAAGAAGAAGAGAGAAATAAACAAGAGAAATACTATTCTTGACATAAAATATAAAATGGTGAAAGGTTATAAGGGAAATATCGTGCTGATGTGTGCTTGCTGAGGGTGGTTTGGACTAATTGGGTCATTACTGACAGAAGAAAACCATACTAATATCTGGACATCTTATAACATCACGACTCGTTCCCAGACAATTGGGAGGAAACATCGGAAAAACTGTCAACACCTTTGACGAATTCTCTTCTTAATTAAAAAGAGGAATCCTTGCAAAATATTGTTTCCATCTTTCAAGAAAGGCCAACCTTTATTGACAGGAATTCCTTGTCCGTACCAGGATGGAGTATCTAATTCTATTCAACAAGACAGGTTAATAAGAAGACTGTGTTAAAAAAACAATCTCTCGTCGTTTCACTTTGAGCGTGGGTGAAAGGTTGTTAAAAGACTTACAAACAAAGACTGTTAACAATGGTTCTTCAGTTATTGTTCAATGTTTAACACACCACAACGACCTCTCAAGCACAACACCCGTGGCAAAGATTCCCGTCCCCCACAATGTCCCCAAAACACATGATACTGCGACGTTATCTACCATAAAAAAAGACAAAATCACCTCTTACATCTCAACAAAAACCGCCCCAGGCGCTCCTCATTTCAGCCTCTGCCATATTTATAGATTCCCCAAGCCTTTTTATCGGCCTCATCTTTCCATAGACGTTAAGTTTGACCGATACATTTCCTGTAAGTGAGCTTTAGAGGAAACTAAACGACGTAGACAGAATAGAGGACTTTTCTTCGAAGGAGAACGTCAGGTTATGTTATAACATCACCCTCTCTACCCGTTATCATTTATCAATCCAACAACCAATCATGTGGTGAAAAGATGGCCACAACTTGATTATCTTGTAAGAAATCAAGGAAGATCATGGATGAACGGATGTTGTCGTCGTCACTGAAAAATAACTCATTATCGTGAAACGGAAAACACAAGTATTATTGTGGGGAAGGTTTTAATGCCGGAATTCCATGCTTGCATTTCCCATGTGGCCTTTAAAATTAATTACTCAGTACAGGCTTGAGACGAATTATTCAGGTAAGAAGAAAGTATTGCTGTCCTTGGTATGGACGACTATTGATATACATGTTTCAAAGAAACAGAAATGAGTATAACTTCACTTCATGCTGATAGACTAATCAGACCAGAGTGTGAAAAACCCACTATAACTTCCACTAAGGAGTTACACATGGGTTCAGTCAGGTAATGTCAGTTGCTCTTAACTGGTTCCCTGCTAAGTTTGGCTTGGCAAATAATGTTGTCAACTGTGCCTTGATCTAAGAGACGCAAAACGTAAACAAAATCATAAAAATGTACTCTCAACCTCGTACTCATATATCAAAGCCAACTAAAACTCTGCGGATAGACACCATTGCCAATGTCGGTTTACTTCAATTCCCAGTATTTGTGCTTGTTTAAAAGAAAGTAAAAATCGTACATTCAGCAAATGACCCATCTAGGGGTTCCTGAAACAGTTAAAGTGTTCATTGAAGTAACAAGTAATTCTACACCCCCCCCCCCCAGAAAAGGGCAACTTTAGGTGATTTTATACGCATCCTGGATATAGGAGTAACAATAACAGACATCGTCATTGATTTACGCTTCAGCTTGACTAAACTTCACCAGGTTCGACTTGTTTACCTCTAAATGTGAAGGATGACAATGTATAATGAATGTAAATTCTCAATGAAGAACACATTTCCTTTAATATTTCAATGCACTGAATGAGATGCACCAGGAAGTCCTGCATATTACTAATGCTTAAAACGCTGCGTACAAACAAAAATGCTGGTAGTAATCACATCGTCCACGCAATGGTATAATCTGTTATCAACGTTGACTCACAAGGTGAAAGGGATTTTAATGTTGTTTTTTTAAGGAAACTCGGTTAGATCTATTGAACAGTCTGATAAAAAAAGTATCAAAAGGCCTACCCGTCTTTTTTCAAATCTATAATCGCTCTGAAGGGCCAAATTTGATCATTACTAGGTTCAAAGTATGATGCTTCACAAACATGTCAGCAACATAGACGTGGTTCAATCTGAATATAAATTTGTTAAATGTGATCCGAATAGGGTCAAATTTGACCTTCAGCACAGGGTCAAATCTGGTCAAAAAGGATGTTTGAAGTGAACACTAATAAACGATACAGTGCTATTAACAAAAAACAGTTTGTTACCTCAAAGGTATACGTCATTGTTGTTGTTGTTGTTGTTGAATTATAATTTTAGAAGAGAATATCTGTTCCAGTAATTTTTTAATAAACTCATTTATACCACCACACCGCGAGGAGATTTTATCAAATCAAGAGGCGACTGTTCTAAAGAAAATAGCAATTGGTGATAACAATGCATGTGTATGTGTATTGTTTCGGTCTATAGTTGAATCGAATGAATGGGAGACAAATGTCTTGTACGTTTTCAGATCATTAAATTTATAGTCATCGTGTGTGCGTTAGTCCACATAATGCTGATTTATAGGCACAATCAAAATAGATACAATAAAAGTCACCTGAGAAAGTTTCAGAAGAAAACAGCGTCTACTTGTTGAGAAAACAACAAAAAGCTGTCACGGCATTTTCAAGTACGTCGAATCCATCAACGTTTAGCGGATACCAACCGCATCTGTGATCGTTTTGTGGGCAGCATTCAAACGCAAACCATAAGTTTTAAAAAGCCGCCTATACATGTGACCGTTGAAGATTCAAAATCTTTGACATAATGTTATTGGTTTCTATTTAACGAGGGCACTTCAGAGTAAATTATTTCGCATGGTTCTTACTACCATTACCATCTTTATAACAAAAATAGGCTGTTGGATGAAAATGGCGTACTTTCGTTTTGAGGTTATTATCAAAATAATTGTGATCCCGAACTTGAAACAAAACTATAAGTCGTTTTTTAGTCTTAATAAAACAGTACAGCTGTATTCAACTTGGTTTGTACACACTGAACATTGAAAAGATCACGCTGGTCTTTCGTTTCAACTTTTACATACAATTGTATACCGAAGTCTGGGAGCTTGGTGCCATGCCTAAAGTAACATTCATAAGAGAAAATCTTCTAAAATATTTCAGATATTTATAAATGATGTACACTCAGGGTCTCCAAAGGGCACAGTATTGACAATGAATCAAAATATGTCGGTTCTGTCAAAACCTCTACTTCCATAATAATGCCAGAATTAAACAAACTCGAGAAGCTGTTCGACTTCAACAGTTATTGTGTTAAAGGCAGGGTGTACTTTTGGTTAATAACAATACAAGTTATTGACCATACGAACTTAATAAAGAGCACCGGAAAGCTGTTGATATTATAAAACATTGCTAGAAACGAACCCCCATTTGAACTAATATAATGTAGTTTCAGAGAAAGAGGTAATTTTCACCCCCAAATTTTAATCGAAAAAAGGCTTCAGGAATGAAGCACATCTGAAAGCCAATTCTATGCAATGAGAGTGTATTTTCTTTCATTGTTTCCTTGCAACTTCGATGACCAATGGAGCCCAAATTTTGACAGGTTTGTTATTTTTTGCATATAGCCTATGTTGGGATACACCAGGTGAGGGTACCAGTCTTTGACAATTGCCAAAAGTATATACCGTCCCTTTAAGATATATGCCGATAACACCATTTTAACAACTTACAGGATCGGTAATCACCGAGAAAGAAATGATTATAATGTTTGTTAGTACCAACCCTTCAGAGAAATAGTTCTGCCTGATATAATGTCAACGTTGGGAATAAATTGTTTGAATCACTGTTGCTGATATTGCCGCAATCAAAATGAGAGAACGCGCACAATATAACATTGACAAAACTTAAACTGGTTTTTTTTGTTGGTCTTCATTAAAACAAGACACCCACATTTGATGACATTTTCACAGAAGTTTATGGTAAACATGTTCACGGAAAACAAGGTAATGGAAATGAATGAAGTCTTCTAAAAGCCAGTGATGTATCAGCCACTTACATTCAATCATTCCTTTAATCTATAGGTTAAATGTGACTGTCATGGTGGAATGAAAATGACTTACTATTTAGCAGAATCGTTCAGTTGGTACTCTCTTGATCGATTGAAGCATTCCTTGATACCATGGTCGACCCAGAGTCTTTGTAAGGCGCCTAGCAGGGGACAGGAGTAAGGTTCGGAATCTAACATCTTGCTAACAATGTCCAGCACCATCTTACAATCATCCTGTTTGCAAGAGAGTCAATTGCAAGAGAGGTCACTGCCACTCTTTGGAAACACGGACAGGTAAAACCACGTGACATAGCACTTGATTACACATTGAAATCTCAATTCTTGTCAGGCAAGATGGGTGTACATGTCTATGGGATAAATCCACAGCATGAAATTATTGCAAAAATCAAACAATTCACATCTCGTTCTTGGTCAAAGGTAAATTTCAGAAAGGGGGCGCAATTGTTGAAGGCTAATTTCCAAGTTGATCCTTTTCAGAAACCCTGCTTTTGCCGTGAGATCAACCCAACCTACCTCTCTCGCTGGATCTCCATATGATATTTCCAGTTTCTCCATGGCTCTGACTATTGATACCATTGACTGCAATGTGTTGCTGAACACTACTGGTCTAAACACCTTGGCGTCTTCATCACTAAACCCTTCTTCGTGAATAATTCTAGAAGGAATAAACCAACAGATTATTGTTAACAGTGTATCACCTAAAGACCGTGCAAGTCTTGCGTGTAATCAAACATTGGGACCCGTTAAAGTGTGCGAGTTAGTTTCCTTCACACGTTAAAGCAATGGACTTGGGAGCAAAGTGGTCTCAACAAGTTCGAATATGCGCGAGACTTGCACATTGTATTGGCAGATGAGCAGAGTACAGGCCTCCTATAGATAGTGAACACCTTTGATAAGGGACGAAAACAATGTAGATTTTCCCCCCAAAAAAATAAAAAATAAAAAATAAAAATAAATAAAATAAAATAAAAATAAATAAATAAATAAATAAATAAAATAAATACAAATACAAATTAAAATAAAATAAAATAAAATAATAAATAAATAAATAATGTATCGATGGTCTGAAATAAGCATAAGGTGTATCAAAATCCATAAGTTATCTGAGCTCTCAAAATAAATGAGTCCTTGTTGAAGTTGGTAAAACTATCAGATTATACACAATCTGTATATGAGTGCAATGTCACCATTCAACAAAAAATTTACAGATGTGTTTTAAAATGTCTTGACCAAAGAGAGTAATAAGGTTATAGTCCCTGCCACAGTTTATGTATTAGAAGCAGGGTATGTCCCCATGCTTCACCTCTCATGCGACCTTCATCGTCTATGAAACAACGAACATGGTTATGGAGATACAACGGACCGTTATTAGAATGTGATTAACTCTGGCACTCCGTGTTGAAGGAGGCAATGCGCACGTACCCTGGGCACACGGCCCCTGACGAGTTCCCGGAATTTCGTTCCAACCTGTATTGATTCCTTTACTCTTGTTGACAACTCTCATGCAAAATCGTTAGCCAGGTACGGGGGATACTCGGCTCGCCACAAATAGAATCTCTTTTAACTATCACATCAGATTCAGTCTGCTGAGGTAACTATATTTCTTAAACTCTGAGCTTATGGAAGAGCGGCTTCGCTAGAACGGCCTTATTACTTGGTCCTATGGAGATAGTGTGAAATTACATGTCAACTCGCTGGTGCAGGTGTAACAACCCATAGCAGCGAAACTTAATCAACCTTATTCTACTAAGTGAAAGAAGTTTTCTGGATTGCTAAGTAGATGCAGAGCAAGAGGGCCAGCCCACCGAAGGAAATTGCCTGTAATGTAATTGCTTTCATTTAGTAATACTAGCATTGTCTATAACCATTTCTGGAATGTTAATGAGGCTGTGTTCAATCCACCATTGGAGTAGTTGATATTGTCATATAAGCGAACTCTCATATTCATAGATATATATAAATAGCCAAAGTTTGTTTAACTCATATTCTGAATTTATTACATACATATTTCATATATATATTTCTGAAACATAAAACAAAGCAGTATTCATAATTTGCGGATATGAATTTGGTTATGACACAAACTTGTAAAAAAAAGTTATAATATATCAGTTTTCTTCAACTTCAAATGTCACATTTTTATGAGTGCAAATAAGTCTTTAAGACTTGCAAGAAAATCTCTCAAGTTTGAAAAAGAAAGTTCCTAAAAATGACTAGTGAATATTTACATTAAAACTGATGAAAAGTTCGGGAAACTGTAGATAAATTGAGATGAGTATTTTTCTTGGGCCTGCTTGGCTAATATGGGATAACGAAATAACAGGGGGGGATATTATTGTCAAAACTACAAGATCTTTTTTGCTCATCATTGTAGGCCTACTTCATTCATATACACTATAGGCTATATTGCCTCCAAGGATGCATGGACCGCTTTGATATGCCTAAACAAAAAAAGGGAAAAATTTTGCCCTTTAATAATTAAGGATTTTACTGGTCTGGTATTACGCAATTGGCTTATTCATCAAATCATAAATCTACAGCATGTGTCAAACCTAAAGTCAATAAGGCAGACTGATAAGCTGCCATGAAAAAAATAAAAGTAAATCAAATGGCTACATGTTTATGAAATGCTACTATATTTGTCATACCTCTCATAAATTCACGTAGGCCTACTCTAAAATGCCTTGCAGTGGTGGCTTACGACCTTCCTTACGCCGTGCATAATACACTTAAAGGGGTTTCCTTACTCAAGCCATGTGAGATCCCAGTCAAACTACACACAAAGCATCACGTTCACGATGTACAGCTTTAATTAGCCGCACACAGATGGCAAACACCACGCAGCAAAATGAAATTTGATTCAACCTGATGCACACTGTCTTTAGAAAGAATCTGAAATCACCAATCCTTGAAAATGTTTCCCCCTTTCCAAAATGACGAGATCACGGATTTCCCATTATAGCTAGAGCTACTCTCATTTAACGTCACACCACTCTCTAGTCTTTTTGATCAGTGCCGTGCACACACCATCGTCCAAATATTACCATCTGCTTACCTTTACCATACCTGTCTATTTATGCAAAGATTTTTGGCGGGAATCGTGTTGTCTGCGGTGAACACGAAGTGCACTAGTTCCAAGCTTGGCACTTTGACATTTAGCGATGCAGCAGGCCTAATGTATCATCTACCCGAATACGCGCCAGGGTTTGTGCATGGACGGCTTAAGCATTTTTTCAATGAGGTTTCATGCGGGTGAGCTTTGTATTTACATAACTTGTTAAACCTGTTGCGAATTCCGACTATGTTAAAAAAAAAAGCAAGCTAAAACGCACCAAAATATCAAATGGCATCGTTTTAAAAGTGCATTTGAAGTAGATGTATCATTACCTCGTGTTTTCGGGGTTTAGTGACATTATGTAGCGATTTAAATTTGACAGTTTTACATAAGGGCATTCCTTGGAATAAACATTCTCGATCTATGAATCATTCACTTACAAGAAAACCAAGACGTTAGGGAAAACAATCAAGACTGAGCTTGGTATACTTCTGCCTTGAGACGTTTTTGGTATTTCTCATCATGGATTAAACGGAGCTCGACTTCCGTTGAATATAATTTGCGTGTGTAAAAATAAATCACGGGGGGCTTGGGCACTATACTGGGATTTTGGATACACCATTTCCAGGTTTATCAAAAACAATATCCAAATATGGAGGAACATTGTTTTTTGTTCTTTTTCCATCTTGCCCCCATGGTTTAACATCGAACAAAAAAGAAAAATGGGCCCCTATTTAGTTCAGTGGAAACTATTTATTGAGAGGTTGCCGAACGAAAGTAATATTTACAGGTGCAAATAATAATTGTTGCTACAGGGAAATTCTCATTTACAGTTAAAAAAAAAATCGAATTGCTTTTCTGAGGGCAAAAATCGGAAACCACCAATTAAGATAATTAATATGCAAGCCTATTCTGAGTTGAGTTTATACAGACATTTACTACACCTTTGCGGGTTTACACCATGGAAACGAAGATTTACATTCTGTTATACTTATTATATTGTTTGATTGGTTATTTAAATACATACATTTAAATAAATCATTTATATATATATAGTTTTTAAAGAACGACTTACAGAAGTACCCCCCACGTAGTTTTGAAACTAAGTTATATAAGTGGGCCTGCACATAAACCCAAGTGTTCTTATTTTCACAGGGAATGATGACTTGAAGTCAGGCTTTACTAGTTTTACGATTTTTCTTTTTAAAAGTGAGATAAATTTTTAGGCGACGAAATTATGTCCGGAACAAAATTGCAATCGTGAGCAATAAAATTGGCGCTAACTAATAACATTTGCATATTAAATGTGTTTCTTCGTTGCATCAAGTCTTGACCTTTGACCTCCCCGCGGTTTAAGTTATTGAAGCTTCCCAAACTGGTAAAAGGTGCGTGAGCATCACTGATTTGGGCGTTTCTTTTTGCAAAGCTTGTTTATCTAGCAAAGTTGTAGAACGGGTAAAATCCCAAAGTATCTTCATTGTTTATGAAAAGTGCGAAGGGAAATAAATTCAAAATAATTTTTTAAAAACCTGAATGTTTGTGCTAAACAGAAACAATAGTTATATTAACACAACTGTTGTTAATTTCCTTTTACAGCTCAACGTAGTTATGACTTATTTATGCAATACAAACTACAAAACCAAGACTGAAACAAACCACTTTGTTCACTTAAAAAAAAGTCATTTACGCCAGCCCTACTAAGTCATGTCTTACATACTAACCCTTACGACGAAAATGTGTTGTTTAATTTGTTACAATTATTGTTGAATGTTGATAAAGGTTTTAATTGCTTTATGATTAAAAGTAGGTGTAAATTTCCGTTTTTTCTTTGGGACAGAAGCTACCAGATATATCAATTTCACACATAGATGATATCTTTTTAAACATTTGATAGTCGTATCCGGACATTTATTAGGGGGTGGGGCTAATTAGTGTAAGGCAGTCATCAATTAAGATTGCATGGTCTAGATATTCATTAATAAATGAGGTGTAATAGTAGGGAACCAGTCACTGTATCAAGATAGATTCATCTGTCTACGTCAAGATTAGCAGTCACATACACATTGGATATCAAGATGTACTTTTCGCCGCCAAGTGAAACAATACAACATTGATAATAAGGATCGTTTTGTCATTCCGAAGTAAATTGTCATCACTGTGTCAAATTGTTTCCTAACATGGCCAATTTGTCACAGGTGAATGAAAGCATGGTTTACTGGTGCGTAAGTAAGTCCGCTCACTGTTTATGAACAAATATAGGTCAATACATTATAATCTTGAACTATATAATATATAGCAGCTATAGCGGGCCCTGCCCACCGCCCACGCACTGATATAGCGACAAGTATATCTAGACAGTGTTTTGTAGGACTCGGGTTATTATGTTTAATTCATTACCCTCTACACAGCGTACGTTTATATCAAGGGTTCTTGTATCCAACATGGAGGGTTTCATTTGGCCTTCTTATACTGGGCAAGCTCACTTCGTACATCATTTCATGTCGCATGTATATATTGTATAGCATCAATACGTCCACGTTTAGGTTAGATGGGAATCAAGGTACGTTTGTGGGCTGTTATATTATCTTTCTTTTGTGAATAATTCAACGTCAAAAGCTTTCCCAACATTGGCACAGTGATAACAAAAACAACGGTTGTGAAGAATGGTACAAATATCAAAAAAATAATTTAAATTATCTGCATTATTTAGTTATTCTGACATTATACACGTACCTCAATTAAACTTTATTAACCAAATATTATATAAAGAGGTTTCTTGCCATTTTGCTGCAGCCTGCAGTGCGTACCATACCACAATGATATAACAATTATAGGCAGATCTATTGTAAGCCCCATACATGACACGGTGGAAAATTTAATTATGAATTTCATTATCAAAACAAAATTGGCTGTGTTTCTATACAGCCTACTTATAATTATTTCTACACTGAAATAAACCCGACACAAAAATGTCAACAACAGTCAAATTAAGGCTGGCTTCTGCAGTCCATTTAGCCCCAAAGCATGCTAACAAAAAATGTAATTATTATTTCTTTACGCCCCAGTTCACTTTAGAATTTTAAGTCGTAATGCCGGCGCGGCCATTACTGTTCATTCAATCAAGCGGTGCTGTCCTGAGGTGACATTTTACAAACAGTATTTTCCCGTACCCAGAAAATGCCTCGTTTGCATTTGTAGACTTGTGACGTAGATCTTCGAATAGGCCAAGATGCAACCCGCCATCATTGTGGAGAGTTGTGACGCAGCGTTGCATGCTACATGGCTGTCTCTTAAACAACAAGGCGGGCCATTAACAGTTCGTACTGTATCGCCACGCGCTGCTTTTAAAACTCGGTAAATGTTGTGTGAATATCAAACTGTCATTTTATAAACTTAAAAAGCTCTGTTTGGTATACGAATTGACGTCGTGTGAAATATTAAAGACCAAAACAAATGTTTGAATATGGTCTTACATCTCTGTCTTTTGTGCTAAAAACACGGAACTGTTCAAAGTGCTGTTCCCGTCGAGAGAAGAAACGTCGAGAGAAGAAACAAATATTTCACTACAGCTTGCAAAATAAAAACTGCATTGCGTCTGCCGATTTTGTTTGTTTGTAATTTATTTATTTATTTGTTTAAAAGTATTAATTTATACTTTTTAAATTTTTATTTTGTGATAGGGAGACCGCCAACTTAGGGCTGGATAGCTCAGTTGGTAGAGCGCCGGTACGTTAATCCGGAGGTCGTTGGTTCAAGTCCCGCTCCAGTCAATCTTTCTTTATTCAAAACCAAAATTATTTAAAATTTACCTAGCCAGTTTCCCTTGTGGTTTATTACTTGGTATATGATAATAATAACAAAAAGCTATTACCGAGTCATTCTTATTACGATTTTCGTTCAGAGTAACCCCATTCCTGATCCGGATATATCAACTATTTAACAATTTTCAAACAGGTTTTTTTTATATATTTTTTTATTATTTACAAATCACCGTATAAAATGAAACAAAAAGAAAGCCCATCAAACTAAATCAAAAAACCAACCCAACAAACCTAACCTAACCTAACCAAACCAAACCGAACCAAACCAGGGGCAAAAATTACCCAAACAACCCAAAGAAAGCCAAACTTCATCGAACCCAAATCGCCCACCAACCCTCTGCAGCAAAACAGTCACTTTAGGCCTACTAATACTACAAAACTCGCAGAAGGACGATATCGCCACAAACCATAATAGGGTTATCAAGCAGACATCTTCCTCCTGCCATAAACACACACGCACACACATGTTTGTAAATGGCGTAAGCCGAGGACATCTCATGGTTTGGACTTAGTTTTTTTAACGACGTTCCTATTGGTTTTGTACACAAAACAAACCCGAGGACTGTCCCCGCATATATGTCATTTTCCCGGATCCCTATTGTTAAAGTCCTCGGTTTGAATGCGTAGACATGTTCACACACACAAATCCCAACTAATCTTCTTTAACAATATTCACACGCGGCTTAGTACTGAAATGTTACAACTATTTATCTTCAGGTATCTCACTACAAAACAAAATGAAATATAATTGGGTATTATGTGCATTATGTTTTAACCAGATGCTGTGGTGTGAAATTAAGACAATCTGCATTTTCGTTCTAAATATATTTAGGTGACTACTGAACATTATTCACATGGTTACCTCCTCTTTGCACATGGTTACCCTTCAAGCTAAACACCGTAACCTAAGAAAATAAAATCATAAAATAATTCCAGTTATGTATATGTATTTAAACCTAACGAGCAAAACAGACAACACAAAAATGCACGTACAAGCTACAGTGACCACGCTATCAAAATTATAGCCGGCCTTAAAAGAAAGACAAATTGCGTCAAATCTGAAGCTGTTATTACAATTCCGCCATTTTGTAATTCGGATCAACTTTATCAAGCTAAAGGTTAAAGTGCAATGCTTGCCTATTTTTGTTCTGAGAACTTGTGTACTTTATTGACTGAGATGGTCAAAGCATATAACAGGCCGAAGTACACGTAGGCCTACATAATGTCACCTTAGATTACTATCATACTAGGCCCCACTCGTTTGCGTAATCCATTAATTAGGTCTAGGTGAAAATGTCAAAATGCCGTTCGTGATGGTTCCTGAAATTATTTTCTTGAACATGTCCTTTATTGAGCAAGACTTTGTCTCTATGCTTTTATCAAAGACAAACTCATTATAGATAACTATGATCAACATGAGTTCCGGTCTCGCTAACTTGATGAAGCTGATGCATTTGCAGCCTTCTGGATCTGCGACCAGACTGTTTTACAATCCTATTATCAAAACGTCATGTGAAATCACAGTGTACGTCAAGGCAGAAACTAAAATTCCCAATAACGTTCCCAGTGCTTCAACAGCAACAGGGTCATACCTAAAATCAAAAAATCAAAAGATGTTTGCTTGCATATTGCGCCTAAAGCGTAGTCTCACAGGTATCCTGTCCAAGCTTGCACATTTATTGCTCTCCGAATATGATTTAGTCACGTTTCTTAGCGGGGTACCAGCAAATGTTATTTATGTATCTGTGAAATAAACACAACTTTAAGGAAAAGCGAAAATTTAAGTCCTTAGGCTTTCGCCATTCAATTCAGAGCGATGCCAAAAAGACGCCACGCACTTTGATTTGTGTCCTCAATAAGGATATCAACTTTTGCCATATTATTTTATGACAGGAACTAAGACTTTTGTGCAGTTTCAAATGGGAAATTTAGGCAAAGGAACTTAATTCTGTAAATTGAGAAGGGAAAAAGGAAGAAGAATGGTAACTTAAGCACGACACCATAAACTGTCAGCAAGAACATTACGGCAATTATTGCCCCTCCATCCAATTACTTCTTTGAGAAGCACAGTAGCTTTTACAACTCCAAAAACGTTTGACGCTAATGCAAGCTGACCATGTTAATTTGTGCTTTTTCACATCAACCAAGAGAAAAATAAAAAGGAGGGATTTTGTTGTTGTAAATAGTGAAGCAGTTAATTTACGAGATATGTTTTCCAAACAACAATTATCAAACTGGATTAATTGCTGCAGAATAGAATGTTGTCATCAAGTTTGGTACCCTTCACCTTCTGCCATTTTGTGGATGACATAGATATACAAAGTATTATCTGCACTCTATACAATAAGCAGGCCTACAAATCGTCGTACCGCATGGGTAACTGTGAATATGTCAAGACGATATTGCGTCACGTCTTGATGAAATCCACGGCCTCGGTCAATTACAGGTCATTGCGACATCTGTGCCGTTACGCATGGCCGGTAGCAAAACAACAACGCTCCATACAGCTCATCGTAGCTCTACGCAAATGAATTCAGTACATGATACATGGGCCGGTTGTAAGACTCAGTCAGGCCAAGTGCATTGCATATGAAATTAAATTCGGCTGTCTATATTTTAATTGAAATGGAAGCGGCTTATACAATAAAGCGCTATTTTAGACCGACAGCTTGGTCGATTCCTAATTAGCGTCTAGTACCCAATGGTAATATGCCTATTAGCTTTTATAAAGATCATGATCTAGGGACAGTTTAAGACAAAACATTTCGCCAGAGCAGCAACAGTATAGTTACATCAAAACACACAGTATCGCTACTGACGAAATCTCAAAAGGAATTCCTGGCCGTTCATTTCCGTTTTGCTTTAAGTTTGATACTGTTGATGTTAATTAAAGCTTTGTTAATTGATAAATAATGACAGCGCGGTAATCAGTCTGACATCTTAGTATTACAGAAACGACAAATTATGAAGTCAAACACAGGGCTAGGATAAGATCTTTCTACTTTGTTGGTTCGCATAGTTAATGTTAGATCGATATAACTACACATTGATCATCGTAATGTAGAAGTGGCATGATTCTACGTCGTGTTAATCATATTTTATAGTCGCTTACTTGAGACAACGGGCAGTGTTCTTTTGTCATGACCACGTGATATTTGTGATGGATAATATCGTAGCTGTTTATGTTCTTAGCTTATTGCTAATAACTGGTGATTATTGGGAAAATCTTGTAAAAGCAACTTTCACTTTCACCTTAAAATATTTATGAATTTTGCTCGTTAACAACAAAACTATTTTGCCGACACATCCTGTGCTTGTACCGTGTACTTTGGATGTACAATCTGCCCAACAAAAAGCTGAGGTGTTAAAATAATAAAAGTCGAATTGCCCAATGTGAACGCCAGTAGTGTATTTTTAACACCCTAGATCTTGCAGTGTAGAAGAATATAAAAGGAGATTTTTTATCAGAGAAAACATGATCGCATTCCGAGCAGGTCTGTTTCTTAGGTGTTATATAATTAGGACTTCAACGTGGGGCGGCATCAGTGGATTGCATTGCAGTATTTCTGCTCGGGCCCGATTTCGTATGCAACTGCTTAAAGTATACAAATATAATAACCAGGAAAATGTTATGTTTCATTGTGTACAATGGGTTCCCTTTTATTGTTTGATTATATAGCAGGAATATGATAAGCTAAAATATCATCTGTTAAGCTTCTCTGGAAACTGGAAAAAATGTTTTACGGAATTAATTTAAAAAACGTGTTTTAGGCAGAAATAGGCCCGTCCGAATTAGCGGCTATGGATTTATTGCCACGTTAGCATTGACGTAGGGAGGCCAATGCATCGTCTATGCAGCCACAGCCGTAGCAAGTAATCTGGGCGCGTCCTTAATCTAACTCTGATCAATACGGAATGTAGATTTTTTTTTTGCCATCCCAATCTAATTTGTTGCAAAACCTTCACAAAAGTTTCTCAACGAAGTTAAGAGAAAGGAAAGTTAGAGAAATAGGTGAGTCACGGTGACCTCAACCTGTGCTATCCATCCGATACCACTGTACTTTATGCTGAAAAATAAAACCGACAAGCAAAAATAAAACATTAAACAAACAACAACATCAACAAAATAGTTTTTATGTTTTTTACCTTCTTGTTGTCAAGGTTAAACAAGAATCAGCATATTCTAATATCGGTTTAGTTCAACCTGCCGTCTAAAACGTTTTACACGTCATGAATTCCTCATCAAAACATTCAGAATGCCAATTTGAGGCCTAGATGCCTTCACGGGAATGTTTGGTACATGAATTTTAAACATAATTCCGACTCCCCAAAATATGACTAGACGATCTTTAAATCTGAGCTCACATTTATTTTAAGAAAACCTGGATGGAAACTTGCTGAAAAATTGTTGGAATTAAATTTAAATAACGTCACTTTACGGCGTCTTTCTATGAAGTATACCTGCAGGCTTTCAGATTAAAAACAAGTTTGTTATTCTGGCAATTACCGATCCTAATACGTCATTGACGGTGTATTACATCATTGTGTTTTTGAAAAGTAAATTCATTATCATCTTCTAGTGTCTATAAACACAACAATACAAGATCCAATCAACCTGTCAACATTTTAGACCGGGTTAGGATTTGTCAGTGATTTATTGCCAGTGAGCTTTGACATTCAAACTAATAGTTTTTGTTTCGCTATTTACCTGCATCTTTAAATAAAACAAGATCAAACATGGCTCCTTTAAAAGCAAAAATTCGTTGATACTTTGAACGGAACATTGAACAGATTACCCAATTAAAACGGGCTCACGTGAACTCAGCCCAAATTCTAAACACACTTGCTCAATAGACATGTTATAGGCCTGTTTGTATACCAGAAATAAATGTGTAACTTCAATCAAGTTTCGGGCCTAAAACCGGTCATTTTACTCTGAGGTTACATAATTTTCTATAAAACATTCTTGAGATCCAGTCGTCGATTATAATATTGTCATGAAACTTAAATGAGTTTTACAATTATTAAACAAAAGATTTGTTTTATGATTGTCTGTTGAAAACTAGAGAATTAAAGTTGCGAATTGGGTGTTTTATTCTATCCACTGCTACTGTACCATTCTTTTGCTGGACACAGTACCTCTACATGAAGTGCTCATAGCCCGTGGATGCTCGGTCTTAGGTCGTGATTCATGAGCGCTTTAATTAGTCATTGACATCAATATTTAAACTTGTCTGTTTGTATGTGTCGTTTTAAACGGGGTAAGGGAAATCACTGACAACATTCAGTTGAACATAAACCATGAGATCAACCTGAATGTTATACCCTCCCTCTATCCTAACATGGTTTATCCAGGTAGGTATACAAAAACTGATCCAATGCTAATGAACTTACAGAAAACCAATATGGAAAGAGTCACGTATCGTATTGTGTGAGAATAAGACAGGACATTCTTTCGTTATTATAATTGCTTCCGTTTGTGATTTCGAAAGAAAGGGTAATATAATGTGTGTTACTTGTGCCCTTACACACGCCAACCTTAGGGGTACTTTTAACAATGATACCCAACAAGGTTGTCTTTGTTCTAGTGGTACCCCTCATAGAATGTCTTCATCTTCAGAAAAGGGGAAAATAGATCAACCATAGAAGTACCCTACAATGCCATATTGTGTGTGTGCGTGTGTGTGTGAATTTACATAACATTAAAATCCATTTTTGAGGAATATTATTACACCTTATAAGTTCATGTCATACTGTAATGTGAATATTTGATATTTATTTAGTGGGGGATGGGCTATTATTGAAGTCAATACAGGATACTTGTGTCAACGGAGGACATGTTCAACTCTACGTATTATGCTATCTGGGTTCATTGGAGGAAATCTTGGGTCAAGAGAGGCTATTTGGAAGACAATCCAGGCCATTTGGAGGTCAATGGAAGATAAAAGTTCGCTTGAGTTTACATTGAGTTTGCATGGGGGCACCAATGTTACTGTGGTTATCTGGGGATCAATGGAAATCATTTGGAGGTCAATGTAAGGTTATCTGAAAAACGTACGAGACTATCCGGCGGATGTGGTACTCGTTAGGCAATGGTACAGGGAGGTGTTGGACCTGGAGATCAGTGTCTGAGCACTTGTATCAGAATAGCATGGGGAGGCCAATGACGCTGATGGTAAAGAGACCCTGGTTTTTTTAGGTAAAGGGAACTTTTGTTAGGAGGCTTTGAATCTGGACGTCATCAGCACTAGGTGTCAAGGCTCTGGATCTGAAGGTCAATGGCGACTAGGATGTTTGGATTCAGGAGGTCTAAGATAAGGAGGGTCTGACTCGTGAGGTTAATGGCTCAAAGAAGCTATGGATTTGTATAGGTCAATGGACTTCTACTTTTGATATGTAGGTCGTTTGGCGCCAGGATAAGGAGGCTCCGAATCCCAAGTTTGATGGGCAATTGGGTAAAGAGACCCTGGATCCTTAGGTCAACGGGCAACGTGGAAAAGGGGGATGTCTAAGGTCAATAGTGACGGAGACGAAGGCTCTGGACCTGAAAGTTAATTAGTACACAAGGATAAGGACGTTTCGGATCTTATTCGAGGTCGATAGGCACCGTGGCAAGAAGGCTCTACGTCTTGAGATCAATGGTATTGATGAGTAATGGTGGTGAGATCTTCAGGTGTATAGGCAACATTGAAAGGAGGCTTTGAATCTGAAAGTTGGTTGAAACAAGGAAACTTGCCGTTTTTGAGGTCGATAGTCCCAAGGCAACAATGCCCTAAATTCTGAGGTTAATTTAAAGGGGTTGCTTGATCATCAGGTCATTTGGCAATATGGTAAGGACGCTCTGGATCTTGAGGTCAATTGAAAATAGGGAAAGAATGTCATGGATCAGGAGGTCTATGGGCAAAAGGGTAAGGAAGTTTTGGATCTTGAAAACGATGTGTTATGATGCTTGGGATCTTTACGCCAATGAGTTATATGGGGAGGAAGTCTTGATCTTGAGATCAGTGGGCAAGATGAGAAGGTTCTGATCTTGAGCTCAAAGGGCAAGTAAGGAGGGAAATTTTGACCTTGAGGTCAGTATATTCCATAGTGAAAGATGGTTCTGATTTTGAGGTCAATGGGAAATATGACAGGGAGGCTCTGATCTTAAGGTCAATGGCAAATATGAAGGATTGTGATCTTGAGGCAAATGGGCAATATGGGGGGTCGTGGTATTGAGGTCAATGGGCAAAATGAGGAGGTTCTGATCTTAGAGCTCAAGGGGCAATACGGGCATGAGGTTCTGATCTCGAGGTCAATGGGCAATATGGCGAATATGAGGGGATTCTGCTCTTGAGGCCAATGGACAATAACGGGGAGGAGGTCGTGATCTTGAGGTCAATGAGCCAATTTGAGGAAGTTCCTATCTTGAGCTCAATGTACAATATAGCATGGAGGTTCTGATCTAAAGGTCAATGGGCAATACGGGAAGGCAGTTCTGATCTTGAGGCCAATGGGCAATCTGGGGGGGGGGGAGGTCGTGATCTTGAGGTCAATGAGGAATATAAGCAATTTCCACTCTTGAGGTCAATGGGCAATATGGGCAGGAGGTTCTGAGCTTGGGGTCATAGGGCGATAGGGAGGAGGTTCTGATCTTGAGGTCAATAGGCATGAGGATTTGGATTCTGATTTGAAAGGAATATGTGTTATAAGGTCTGGAACTCCGGGTTTAAATGTTAATTGACTGTATTGACTATAACGTTAATAATCTCTCAAATGTCAGACAGATTGCTTAACCTTCACAACAAGTAATATGGTCCTGTGTCTCCCATTAGCTCTTGTTGGTCACTTGGAGCTTACTTTACAATGATGTACAACGTCGTGACTCACATAAATTAAGATGTTACAGAAATGATAAAAGTCTTTGTTAAATTTACTACTGATACGTACCAATCGAAGAAAAAATGTATCAGTCTAAATAATCCTGGTTTTTTTCTTGAGTAAAATGTGTTTGAATTCGATCATAAGTTATATAAAGAGCATGTTCCGACAACAGCCTAAGCTTGCGAAGATCTACAGTTACTTTCTGCAAATTTCCACAATCACGAGTGTCTTTCCAATGAGTTATTCCCACTATATGCTTTATGGTGTGTTTTATGAAACAAACATCGTTTAACCATTGATGTGAGACAATAGACGAGTGTGTAAAGTTTCGCGCATTGTGCCCTGATAAGTGCGTGATTTTGTATACTTTAGGCGTGTAAGAAAATGTGCATAGAAACCCAAGGTTCAAAATGTTCAAAATACGCACGTGATTTCCACCGGGTCTGTATTCAGCCAATGAATTGTAAATGATTGTACTCAGAACAACGACAGCTAAGTACAACTTGTTATTTCAGAATACTTCATTGTGATGAGCAGCTAGCTCCAGTGGTGAATTACAAAATATTGCAGTCGTCCACTAAATAGGCCTAATTTGTGCCATGTGGAACTGTTTCTTGTCCGTTAAATATATATTCCTTTCCAAAGTTATGGGGAAGTGCACAATCTACCGTGGCCTAATTGGTTATTGTGCTGGAAGAAAAACATGGGAAGATAGGAAATATAAAGTGTTTGTGTTTACATATAATCTGAGATTTTCACATTTAATATTTTGTCTTTACACAACTCTAGGTCATTACAGTTGCGTGGCCCAATTTTCGCCGACTTGTTTGTCTTTCTTATTTTTCAAAATTTTTACCCTGAACGAATTTTGACGGATGGAGCTCTGTATGAAAAAACGAAAACGTTCGCATCATGGACAGTATACACAACATACACATACATTGCACACACACACACACCAACACAAAAAGGGGGGGGGGTGGTCGGCTGATGGACGTGAATTACTCGTGTCGAGATCTGGATAATTAGTAACTGTTTAGTTTTTAAGTTAACTACCACAAATAATTGGAGGATTAATTTCTGCAATACCTTTAATTTGTACTTTTCTCGAATCTATTAAAAAAGCTATTCGACCCATTTACCATCCCTATTAGAGTTACTCATTCAATATTTACTTTCTTAATGAATAAAATATGTCACTGGAATTAAAGGGATTGGGTTTAGCTTTCTTTTAAAATTAATTAATAAATAGTCGACTACATGAAACCTATTCAACTGAACAAAAGAGGGATTCTAAATCGTATTGATAATTCACTCATTAAACAATTTGTATCTGACATCTTTCTGTATAGGCTCATGTGGTATCATTCTATGGCTGCCAATAGGCTATCATTCGGGGTTAACATCTGACTGAATCATTTTATAACATTCGATACATTTTTCACTGACTGTGAACTTTGCTACAAACCAAGGGTGTCTCAAATTATAATACATCATTGATGACCTAAAGGGAAGATTTGTGTTTAATACTATAGGTTTGTAATAACGTGACGGCTGAGTGCGTTTCATTAATGAAGAACATTGCTTAGTGAAGCAGATGCTATGCGCACACTGAAAGTTTGTTTCTTTGCAAGAATTATAGGCCTAGAGATTTCTAGAAGTGCTAACAATAAGTCAAATCTATAATTTTAAATAATTTTTAATATTCATAGGGCAAGCTTGCTTATATGACTCGATAAGTTTACTCTGTTTGAATCAAGATTTTGCACTTGAGTTACATGTACAATGGATGAGTGTAAATGTTGTTTCACACAACCATTTGGTAAAGTGTACAACTTTCCAAAATGTCTTACCCCCAATTTAAGTTGTTCTCTTTTATTTTAGAGGATTTAAACAACAAGACTTAATTACATAAGCATTTCATTAACAAAAGCTACACACTTAGTGCACTTAGCTTTAAAATTTGACAAACGTTTCGAGATTTATTATAATGGCGTAAAACCCTTAAAAGATGAAAATGTAAAGTTGAAGACGGTTTTACGTCAAGCCTAAGGCCATAAGTGTATCCTGTATGCAATTCATTCTATTGTTCAGTGTCAATATGGAATTGGAAATAAACAGGTCATCCTAGACGGAAATGTTTTCATTTTCAAGCCGAACGCAATCCCTTTTGAACCCGACTGCATGTAGTTTGTGACATTACGTGATATAGTTCGACTGTGGCACGAATTGCATATGTAATTATAATGAGGTATTCATAACGACAGCAGCATGAAATGCATTTTACGTTCTCGCCCATGAAAACTGGATCCAAATTATAGTCCCACAGTATTGTGTCAATATGTCATGTTGTGTTGATCTGAAAAGCCAAAGGTTCGATGCAAAGATAACCCACAATACAGCCTTTCAGATAACCAACTCAAATCCAAAATTACAGCTCCTCTTTTTGTGGGAATGCATTGTGTCAATTATTTTACCTAGTACAAAAAACTGTATTATCATATTTTAGGTCAACGTACAAAGGGCAATTTGGCAATTATTTGATTAGGTATAGAAATTGCTAATAATTTTGAGGGAATGCTTATACTGTATGGTCCCTAGGTCAGATATCCCGGTTGTATGGTAAATAACTAGGCTGGTCGTCATGTATGCAAACGATCGGTGTATGCCAACACAAGGAAATGTAATATCGGAAAACCGAGGCATAATAATAAACGAAGGAAGGAAAGGGTATTATGAGAATGCCGTGGTGGAAACGTCATTGATTTCACGATGAAGTGAAAGATTATAGGCTGAAAGAGTGTACGGATGCATGTAGAGTCTGCTACTGCTAGACATAGCTTCATGCGTGTGTGTGTATATGTGTGTGTGAATAAATGAGCGTAGGATTTACTCTGTGTTTGTTTAACAATAGTGTTATAATGATGTAGCCGAATTAATTTATGAATGCTAATAATGATGAGAAACCTTACACCACTGACGGCGGAACAAAAAAGAACACGAGGCAAGCCACACACTGTGCGCTGCATGACAGATCTATCTCAATTGAAGACTATCTTTGGCATAGGTCGCCATTGTTGGGTTTCCGCCGATCGTGTCAGCCCGGCAAGCTTGACCCGTTTTCTAGCTTGCGGGCACCAGTTGGAGGGAGGGGCGCTGGCCGATGTGTCTTATGCACAATACAACCGCTCTGACATCTAGACGCGTTATACTCATCATCTGGGTTCACATTTCAATCATTCATGCCGATATTTTACACCCGGATTTTGTTTAACACACAATTTTAGAAATGAACAATCGGGCTCTGACTTACTTCATTTGTTTGACGATTGTGCTTTTCCCTGATTCCCCGGCACCTGTAAAACGAATAAGAAACGGGTTTAGATCCCGGCCCCCATAATGAGGTAAAATGTTAATGGAGCGAACGAATTTGACTGACGGCCGAGCAGGCCATTATAATACTCGCGACCACTTGTAAACATCCTTGCTTGCAATGGCAAGCAAATCACTCAAATCCCGTGGCTTTGAATGGGCTGAAACATCCTTAGTGGTGACTAGAACACTCGACAACACAATGCATCATACAAGAAAAATGACAAGCCCACTTGAGCAACAATGCAATATGGACAATTAGCCAGGTGGCTGAAAAAGAGTCTTGTATAGCGGCAGCGTGATAAAAAAAAACGTCGTGAAGACTAACAAGTGAATACCGCGATGTGCTCAAATCATTGCATGAATATACAGAGCGTGTGAGGTCCGGGTTGATTTACGGGTTGGTTTGTTAACTCACCCAGTAGTAGTAGCTTAACATCCTTGGCTGCTTGCAACCCGTCATCTTTTAGAGTCTTGTCAATTTGCCGGCTTTTCTCGGCGGCCTCCCGATCCTCCGCACTCATAGTACAGCCCATCTTGTTTAGGGTGAGGCACAGAGCAAATCGTATGCAAGAAACAGCCAGCGAATTCGGGCCGTATTTTCTCCAGTACGAGCCGCCGTTAGTCAGCCCTGTGACGTCTAGCTAGCCTGTCCAACGCGCGTTGATATCTCGTAGGGTTGTCCTGTGACGTAAATGCCGAGTAAATGAGTTTGGTTGCTGTACACACAGCCGTCCGTATGGCGAGAGGCACGTATATAGCAAGGTGTGGTGCATACTACGACTAAACTGTCTTGTTGATTGGCATGACAACGTCACGGCATACATCGCCCCGACCGCTGCTGCTGTTCAGAATCCTAGATGGATTATCACAGACAGTCATTTTTTCACAATATACTGCACCTTCACAACAGTCTAAGAAAATAACATCACTGCTGTGCACATCTCCTGGGTTACTTCTGTTTATTGTCTATTCTCCAGTATTTCTCGTCCATTTTACCGTGTATAAAACTCCTCAGGATGCCTCTCGTCCGTCTTTGGCAGGAGCAGGTCGACTGTGTATAGGAAAAGGGACGCAGTGTTGCCCAAGGCAGCCACTGGATGATGTAGAAAAACGTGCGACTATGCTGACTGATATGAATGCACACACGGGTTACCAACAGACGGATTATCACATGGCATTTGTGTCAGTTAAGGCACGTGCCTTTGGCATATCGTTTACTGCCAAGCAATACACTCAACTACAGACAATGGGGGAAATTATACATGCTGGTGAGAGCACTCAGGAGAACGTCACTGATGTTGGGCGTTTGTTGTCATTATGAATATCGTTCATTATTGTGATAATCATTTATGACCACCATCTTCACAATACTTAGTGGTATCACCATCACCATCGCAATCTCCATTACAAGATAACTTCACCCCCTCATAATCCCATCACCATTGAAGTCACCATAGTCAGAATTGTCAACAATGAATTAGCAGCTTCACCACCTCCCCATTCCTCATCACCGTCAGTCCTTTTGTTGTTACTATCTCTAAAACCCAGTTATTTGATTTTAATTATTGCGCCAATTTCCATCACACTAAAGTTTTTATAACCATTGCTCTATTACCATAGTCATGTTTTGTTTTGTTTTTGTTTTGTTTGTTTGTTTGTTTGTTTGTGTTGGTTTTTTTTTTTTTTTTTTTTGGGGGGGGGTTGTTTGTGCTTTTGGTTGTTGATGTTTGTGTTAGGCTATTAGTTGTTTTTTGTTTGGAGGAAATGTGTATTTGTTTGTTTGTCCGTCTGGCAGTCTGGTCGTGTGTCATTAGGCCCCCTATTATTATGTTTTTAAATAAGTATTATTCGTTTTTTGCCCTTACACCGATGTGTACAGTGCTTACTACACATTGGTGGAAGGGCAAAAAGAGAACAATATTCTTAATTCCCAATGCAAACAATAACATCTATTGAAAGTTTTAATAATTGGTCATGCTTGTTTGGAATCTATAGCATTTTGGACAGAGTTGATCAGTCAAAGTTAGTACACGCACTTTATTTCCTTGCTTTATGGCTCGCGAAGATGAAAAAGGTGGAAACATCTTTGGATAATCGTTGCTTGTACCAGAGTTTTATCATAGCATTAGAAACGTCGTGGTGCAAATTACTCATCTTTTCGCTCATTTTAACCCCGTAATCGTTTGTGCAGAAAAGTACATTACAAACATTGTTTCGTTAGTAAATAACATCATGAGTTAGAGGTTCTATAGTCAGGAAGAACCGTTTCACAAGTTAATGAATAGGAACGTCTTGCAGACCCTATGGTAGACCGTGGAGGAAGAGGATAGACGTTCCTTGATTGAAGAGGACGTATCGCTGGGCTATAAAGAATGACATATTCAGCACCGTATAGGTTAGGAATTATTCCCTGTCACTATCTAATACAAAACCCGACAGGTCCATAAAGGCAACGGAGCCAACAGCCGGAGCCATAAGACTAGGCTGATGTTTGAAAAAAGGCCCAGTTTCACATCTATATAGACTTGGGCTCCGGCTCCAGTTTGGGCCTCCGTCAACTCATTCAAATTGCCTTAAATTACAATTTACATTGATAAGCTTCAAACTACTATACAATCAAAACTATTGGCCTCCTTTTCATCAAGAAAATCTTTCTTTTCTTCAAGAAAAGAAAGAAAGAGGATATTAAGCAGAATGTATAGCGTAAGCCTTACTGCACGATCAGACACTCTTGGTATCCCCCCAAAAGTACCTTTCTTCTAATTTATATGCAATAAGCTCCTGATCTGGTTCCCAGACGATCAATCCATTTATGGTCAATATTAGCCTGGATCTTAGTTCACAGACTGATTCAACATCTGTGGCAAGACTAAACTGGGATTTTGGGCACAGATTCCGCGTCACAGAACGACCTCTACACAATCCCATGTCAAATTGGGACTAAACCCACACGACTCGGATATAGATGAATGACAAGGCCTGCCCTGAGCCTTTAAATACACATCAAATGTACCTTTTTAATGAAGAATATTTTGGCAGTTCCAGGTTTAATGGCTTCTGACTGGCACCACGAACAAAGATAGTGACAAAATAGGGAGACCGCCAACATGAGGGCTAGATAGCCCAGTTGGTAGAGCGTCGTCACGTTTATCCGGAGTTCGCAGAATCAAGTCTTGTAAATTTTTCTTTATTTATTTCAAACTTGAATTAATATTTCACCATTCAGTTTCACTGTGGTCTGTTACTTGATATTTGAAATAAAAAGTTGCATCCCATAGATGTGACCCCTGTCCGGCCGCTTCCCAGGTTGTATCGTAAACCTGTGAGTGATGATACCGAACTACAAGGCAGTTTCAGGTGGGATGGCTTCTGGCTGGCAACCCAAAACAAGAATATTTACAAAATAGGGATACTGCAAGCATTACGGCCAAACGGTGCAGGTTCAAATCCTGCTAATGTTTTCTTTGATCAACCCCAAAATGCAGAAAAATAAACCAATAAATTCTCAAAACAAAAGCTACTGAATATTCTGCGTAAATTTGTTTACGACATCTAACCAACAAGTAAAGTACAAATTACACGCAACTATACCTAAAAACAGAAACAACCGGGAACAGTTTTATTTATACAAGGAAAAGTGAAAACTCGTTTTTCAGTTGTTCTATACTATAAAAGGTATGCTTTGTGCTTTTTCTACGGAAAACACAAATTGCCCGCAAAGATGAAAAACTAAGAATGGGAATGAAAAATAAAGAATGGGAATGATGGTCAACTTCACTCTAGTATAATCATAAATTTTGATCTTTATGACTCTCTATATTTCTTTACCACTCCTTTTTTTTGGCTGGCTATTCAAACACAAAGTATCCTATTTTTTCCTGGGCGTGGTGCATTTTCCCCACAAATAAGTTCCTCACAGATAGTTATAACAAATATAGTTTTATAATGATGGAAGAGGGCGCCCTGTAAAATGTTTTCGAGGGCAACCTCGAAAATTGATATTCGAATGGCCAATATACAGTGCAAAATGTAGTATATCGGCAAAACGTCCGTTTTTATTATAATACAACCCTCATTATACTTAATATAATTTTTTGTAAAGAATTTTTTTTTTTGTACGCTTGATGTTAGTTTTTTTTGTATTGATATTATTAACTTGATTTGTTTACCCACATAATTATTTCGCTTTTATTTAATTTCCCATTTGCTGGCTCTTTTACACTATCAGGACCAGGCTTTCCTGAAATGAAGAACTGGGGTAAGGTGGGGGGGGGGGCTGTTTTTAATGTTGTTTTTCAAAGTTCACGGCCGATCTTCTTAAAACTTTCCACGAGGCAAAAAACGCATTTACATTCTCTACATGAAAATAAACTAAAATGAACTTACAATGCTTCTCGAATTACTCGGATCTTTCCACGTTTATTAATTCATATCAAAAAATTCAATACTCATAATGGGTTTAATTGATCTATTTTACATGAATGAAAATAATATATTATATACACTTATCAGTAAAATATAATGTTATTGCTTTACATGTACGAGTTCAATTAACAAATACATGTTTTGTAGATTTTAAATGTCTCAGAATCACCATTAGGATCAAAATACATTCATGCTTGATTTGATCTTACAACTACATTTGAAATATTTCATTGCTCAATTTAAGATCAAAAGAGTCAACTATGTTTTCCACAAATAAAACAATGCAGTTTACAAAACATTCAAACACAACACACGCACAAAAGTGAGAGTTTGTTGAACAGGTTCTGCAAAAAGTATGGTAGTTCAAGTTTGAATATAAGATTTTGTTAAAGATTTTGTTGATGCAGCATTGTATTGAGCGTTTTTCGAATCTTACTTCACTTTCAAAACAGTACCCAGCTTGGTAGACTGTTTTGAGACCCTAACCTGGTAGACCGTTTCTGGAAAAGTGATCAGACAAATATTGACGCTCCAAAAAGAGTGTAATATTTGACGTTCGAGGCCATTCGCAAACTAATGTTTTGTTTACCCTTGGTAAAACTGAGATTCTGTACAGGGGTAATTAAGGCCTAGTTGTAAACATATAAAGTGTTATCTGTCCGTCAGGTATACGCCGAATCGAAAATAACGTAAACTATCTAACAATAGGGTGTTCAGTTATTTTTCCCCTTCAGATATGTGCGTAAGCAAAACCTTAAATACGTCAACAAAATATTTGTTGTTACTCTACAAAACAAACGTATGCGTATTCTTAATTTGTTAGCAATACCCCAACATCTAATTGGCACAGTCAACCACAAAGTATCCTTGTACACTCAGGGACAACCTGCGATTAAACTTTGCCTCTAACCATGACATTTAAGGGTATAAAACTGTACTTAAAATTATTATAATTTTTTTTAATAGTGAACGTCCATTTAATAAAACCCACATTTTTTGAGAAATTAAAATTTTCAAGCAATTCTTTTTCAAACCTCCAAATGAGGTTAGATTGTTTTTCCTTACAGTCTCACTTTGGCTTCATAGACTTGACTGGAGGAAAAGCAAAATGGCTGCACAATCCATACTGCTTATTGGCCATAACAGATATTAATAATTTATAATGCATTCTAACATGAGTACATGAATACATCAATGGAAAACAACAATTCTGTACAACTGAAATTCACGCCAATGTTAAAAGCTAAAAAATGTTGAATTGTAAAGACAACTTTGGTTTCTATATAATAATGGCCACTAAAAACATTCATACATCTTAAAAGTAAAAGAAAAACATTATTTGGATTTGTACAACTTACCTTTAATAAACAAGCATCGTAAACAAATGCCATGTTTTAAAATGTAAGAGCTTGAACCTTGACCTCATAAAAGACAATGTCAATCCTAAATTGTCAATTTGATCCACAGATCACATTTTTAATTTTGCAAGAGTCACGAGTCACCTTCTAATTAGCAGTTGATCTTTGTGGGTTTGTGTGCTTGATAAATCGGGAGACTGCTTGGATAAACAGTTCACTTTTAGACACACAGGAAATCTGTACTTCTTGCTGATAAATCAGTATCATTCAATTCACGAAGTAGTTCCAATTCCAATCTTGTAATTTGATATCATTCAGTGAATTTATCCAGTTACCATAAACAGAGCACGAGTATATAGTTTATATCAATGTTTCTATGACAGATTGCTGTAAGTTTCAAGTTACATTCAGAATCCAAACATTGAAACTCACAAATGGTACTTATTAACTTAGTCCACGTGGTATAGGAATGACTTTAACAAGATGACCCTTACAAGTTGTAAATGCTCATTGTTCCCTGGAGTGCTAGAACTCTACCTTTTTCAGTACTGATTGTTTGTAAGGTTGTAATGCATGCACATTGTGCTTCATTTGTGTATACATCCATATAAATCTGTAATATGTCCAAGTGTACAAACAAAAGGTGACCCAACTGCAAGGGGATTCAGTCTCAGTATCAACTCTCTGGAGCAGTTTGCCACAACCCATACCTTCAAACACTTCTTTCTCAGCTTTCAGACATTTCTTAAAACCTATCTGTTCCGGGAACGTTGTAGCTGCTTTTACTGTATTTCATAAATAAAATAAAAACAAGCCAAGATTCTGAGGATCTTGTCTGAGAGTCAGTGGGCTGGTAACCTCTCCACTTTGGGTTTGAAACTTGTCATTTTACTTTAATTGTACATGTAGTCTGCATACTGTTTTTTGCTTGTGGATTTATGTATTAAATGTTTGTTGGTATATGCATTTTCTGTAAACCGCTTTGAGGCCTTGCATAAGGTGCTGTATAAATGCTTTTCTTCTTATTATTACTATTATTATTAGTTATTGGTTTATGTGTTTATTACATACTCAAAATGTGCCACCGTCAGCAGACTTCTAGTGTTATGCATTAAGTTGTGTTGTTTATTACAATTGCATGCTAACCATGTTTAATTCACATGCATTACAGAGACCCTTGATGTCTACAGCACATGATGCGGAGAAATAGAAAATTGTCTAGTTCCCTGAATGAAATCATAGATATTAATGCACCTGAATAAAGAGTACAGACTGTTTTTCCTTCCACCCTTGGATAAGTGACATTGATTTGAACGGGAGTCAGTCACGATGGCTGCACCATCACAAATCAATAAAGTACTGCTCATCACACATGATTCAATCTGCACTTGCTAAACTCATGTTATGTTATCTACAGGTATTCTAAAAAATATATAGAGACAGTGAAAACATCCGACTAGTTCTGACTACAACTGCTTGGTAATATATTCCAAAGAACACATTTTGACTTTATTCAATGCATAGCTGGCCCCATGCCTCATAAATCAGTCACAACATACCCAGATGGTTGCCCCCCATCCTCACCATTACCCAATGCAGATGGGTTCCTGGACGGATAGGAATGTTTACCCTGGTGCTCAGGTTTAGCCCCCCTGTACTGGTACTCTCTTGGACCAGCCCTCTGGGTGGAGGGGTACATGTCCCTCAGAGGGTCATGTGGGGAGTATGGTGGGGGATCAGGTGGGGGAGTTCCAGGCGATGGATATCTAGCTCCCCCAAAGGGGGTATAGTTTGGTGGGATCATTCTTCCGTTAGCTGAAGATGTCCTCTTTGGGTACTGGGTGCCTCCTGGAGTAGGCTCTGTGGGGGTGTCTGGTGGAGTAGCCGATGTGGGAACTGTGGTGCTTGGTGATAAGACTGGGGAGAACTGCTCAGAGGGACTTGAGTTTTTAGGAGAGTAAGGGAAAGCACCAGGTGATAGTCGCTGGATGTGACAGGTATAACAAAGAAGATCATCATGTAAGGGGTAGCATCTCCTGCCATCTTCATCTGACAACTGAAGCCCACAGTCCTGTAAAGTGAAATCAACCAGAGGGGGATTTTTAAAAAAGATGGAACTTAACTTGCATAAAAAAAATCCCAAGACACTAATTGAAAAAAACTTATTATGTTGGAAAATCTTGAATATTAAGGGCTCAGTTTTGTGCCTCAGCATTGTACATACAGTATGTTTCTCACTACTAGTCTTTGTCTCAGTAATTTTTTTAGGTTCTGAGTTACAAAGATTCAGCAATAAAGTTCCTTTCTGACTTAAACAAAAATAAAACTATGTTTAAAAGTTTGAGGCTTTGCGTGTTGAAAGTGCACTGGAGCACCAGTAATATTACTATAGATTATCCGCACTCGCAAGTGATGCACGCCGCGCTGCCATTGCTGGGATGCTGGCAGTGCAAGATTTTGTATTTAATGACATAAGAACTTCTGTCTTTTTACTTTTGATGCAAATTAAGTGTCTTTCTCAATGATTTACACAATTTCCCTGACAGGACAGCATGACATGATGCTGTAGAACACCGACCATAAATAATTGCAACTAAGCAGAAACTGAATCCTGAAAACAGCGCACACAAAAGGTGAGTTTAAATGTAATAGACACAAAAACTGCACGGTCGGGTTTAAAACGCATTACATCAGCAAGTTTTTCTTCTTCTGAATTCCAGTGTTCACTTTCTGTTTAGTTGTAAATATTTAATAAGTATGTTCTACATCATTATGTTAAGCTGTCCTGTCAGGAAAATTTTGTAAATCTTTGAAGAAGACCCTCACTGGTACTTCGCATATAAAGTAAAAAAGGCAACAGTATACCCATGTCTTTGTGTACAAAAGCCGGCGCTGCCAGCATCCCAGTAATGGTGGCGTGGCGTGCGTTACTTGTGTGTATGGATTGGTCTATATGGTGGAGAAAACTTGGATCGTGATTCCAAATTAAGCGCAGCTGCCTGACTCAAGCAAAACATAGTAAATGTTATGGTGAAACCCCAATTTCAACCCTACTCAGTAACAGTGCGAATATAGTTGAGTAGTCAATTTAAAAGACCAAACCAGTGACCAGCGTCATTATACTATTATTGGTATTTATTTTTGATACAAGTTCAGATCCGAGTTAACAATGATATAGTGTGTCATTCTCACACAACACCTTTTGGTCCGAACAAGTTTCAAAGTACTGCATTACAAATTGATTTAAAAAAATAACAAACCAATTAACCCAACCCGAAAACAACACACACTCAGCCAGGGCAATTCCTTCTCTTTCCCAACATTACTTGCTCAGGAGCTGACACTTTGACCATGATGATATGTAAGGGCTCTTGAATTCTCCTGCAGACAACTCATCTAATAAGACAGGATTTCCCATCTGAGTCAATCATGCATTTGGGTATTCCATTAACCTTAACTATAGCCCAACTCCTTCAATATCCTCATTGCCGAAGGTGAAGGAATTAGGAGGTCTTGATCCAGATTGATTCCTGGGCCATAATGGGTTTCTGCTGTGAACGGATTTGGAAGGAATTGGGCTATCAGGTACAATAGGAAATAGGAGGTATTGGGCCGTATGCAGCTTGGCCAAAGTGGGATTTGGAAGGATATGGGCTGCCGGGGGATGGAAATGTAATGACGAGGCCTGTCACAGGAAGATTTGGGTCAATAGTCATATTGAGGAAAACCAGAAGGATTTGGGCCCTTTGAGCTATTATTCTCCACTTCTGAAGGATATAGGAGGATTTGTCTAGTCTGTTGGGGTTAACTGAATGTAAAGCCTGTTTGAATTGGCGGCTATGGCTTGTCCCCAGCTGGATCCCCATGTCATTATGCACTGAAGTATAGAATGTCCTTAGCAACACCCTTACCAACAGTCATAGCCATAGCCGTAGCTGTAGCCACCAATTCAGATGCGGCCTGCGGGCCATCAGTCAAACAACAAAAACTCCTCTAACCTTTCAATTTATCTGCCAGATCAACAAAATTCAAACCCAAACAGAGTGCTTTCATGTTTTGACTGATTAGTTTAAATCTTACCAAGCAACGATAACATTCAACATGGAAGTCCTTATTCATTGAGACGACTCGCACTGTCTCCATGGTACCCTGTAAAAATAATCACAAAGCAACTTCTTCATTATTTGCATTAATATACCTTTACTGTGATATAAATTGTTTGATGTAGATGACCCGTGCAAATGATCCGTGCGCTTGTTAGAGATGAACATGAACGAGTGGCAGAAGAGGAAACACATCAAATAAGGAATTCATCAGTAATTTGGTCATAACTGACACACTGTCATTTCTGAGGAACACAGTTTGGGCAGTATATATGTACCTTTACAAAAGTGTTAAATGTTTGAATAGAAGTTTTGCTAGGACTATCAGAGTTTGTTATTGTGCAAGTTAACCATAACTTCCCCACATCATGGCCGCAACATCATGGGCTCAATTTCACAGGTCTACTAAAGTTCACTCACCCCCCAAAACATGATGAATTTACTTGTTAATTAAAAGACAAAACCAGAACTTTGCAAACCAGATAGTATACACGTCATTAAATTGGGGCTGATGTTATTTTTGGCCCTGTTAATCTTCTCCATGCTTGACAGATCTTTGTTTGAATAGAGGATCAACAAAATAAGCCAGATTAACATAGGTGGTTGTTTGCCATCCAATCCCAGCCCACTCAATTAAATAGGTCAATAGCTCACCAGTTTTACATGTATTTGTTTTAAATATCAAGTAATAAACCACAAGGGAGACTGACTCAGTAAATTCTAAATAATTTCGGGTTGAACAAAGAAAAATTGACAAGAGCGGGATTTGAACCAACAACCTCTGAATTAATGTGCCGGCCCTCAACCAACTGAGCTATCTAGCCCTATGTTGGCAGTCTCCCTATTATAAGATCACATTTCTGGTATAAATTGCAAAAGTTTGAGAAATGGTCAGTCAGTTTAAGCTTAACTGCTGAAGATTTGCCCTCTGCTTCTCCCCAAGTATCGATAAACAGACAGAGCAACTGCAAATTAGGCATCCAACTCCCAGTTCTGAGCCATGTTGATAATTTAGAAGATCTGAATGAAGTGATTAGGATTAGTACATGTATATGTTTAAGCATTAGAGGAAGGCTGAAGCCCAAGCACAGTTTGACTAGAATCTTGTTTACAAATTAGAACACATTAATACAAAATAGCGGCATACACAAAGCTTCTATTCAGATATGCCAAGATTAACAAGTTGAAAAGCTAGACAAAGTTGATGTTTCAGACTTTTTTTCGTGTTCTTTTCTTTTTCCCCCGGCTGTCATCATTTCATGACAATTGTGCATGTAACATGTACAATGGTGAGAGTTTTCATCCTGTTTTCAAACTGAATGTAAACTTTTCAGAGAGGGAGGGGGAAGGTAGACAACTTCTTGTAGCACAATGTTAGTGTCTTCCACACAGCCAATGTAAAGTAGTGAAACCATGAACATGAAATAGTGAGAATTGGTGACATTGTGTTTGACCTAGAAATCCTTTGCTTCAGGCATCTTCTCTGTCCACATGTTTATTGATTGCTCGAGATAAAACACTTGTCCCCCAAGTAGCACAGCAGCACTGAGCTAACGATGTGATTTTGATGACATTATTTAGGTTTGTATATTATCTCATTACTGTGTCATCTTCATGCAGTACACACACAAATATTTGGAACCCCTATATATAATGTGCTCATTAATTTCAGTTTTATTTGCACCCCCCAGCAGACAGAATAGCTGTATCATTTGTATGTAAGGGTGTCTATTACCACAGTTGACAAACCATGTTGGATCTTCTGCTACATGTTAATGAATGAGGGACTTGGTAACAGGGGAATTGGGGAAGGGGTGGGGTTGGTGTAGTGATGGGTTTCAGAGAAGAATGAGTAGAAGAAACAAAGGGTGCGAATGAAGGCTAGGGTGGTTCCACTCTGCAGAATGATGTCATGACATGATGCAGAGTGGAGCAGCAAATACAAGAAATACCTCTACCGGAGTAATGGCATCTAGGCAGGCTGCACACTTAGGGGCGAACATTCTGTCAAGGATACAAAGCAAACATGTATTAGTCAAATTACTCTCTTATTCAAATCAATACAAATAATAGAATCCAAGTTGATTCTACCATTATATATGCACAGACGTTGTACTAAAATTTCTACACAAAGGCTCCCCACCCAAATGGTACTATGAAGTTTTAGCTCAAGGTAAAAGACAAGGTACAGATACAAATGGACAAACACAAATGAAGCATCATGGGCAACTAATGAGAATCACTCTGCTACACCTTTTAACTTCTGTCATTCTGTTTCAATTTCACACAGTGTTCACACCACTATCACCACCATGTCAACCTACATGAGAAACTCTCACAGCAACTGTTTTTGTTTACCTCAGTGAATGCCAAATTGAAGCCCATAAAATGTGCATAAGTAGAAGCTTGTTGTAAGCCAGACAGACTTTGTGGTAGCATCAAGTAAAAGTACTACATGGCGCTACCACAAGGACCCAATTTCATAGCTACTTACCGTGGAATTCAGCGCTTACGGTCCATATAGCATGATTTAGAGGGCACCATAAGAACAGAATTTTGCGGTAGGCAGAGCCATGAAATTGGGCCCTGCTTGCTGGTATTACCTCTGAGCAAACTTTTAAATTCTACCTATGGTCGAAGCATAATTCCATTGGTTACAAACTGTCACTAGGAAACTTCTCCCATCACTATTTCAAAAACAGTCTGAGGGAACAAGAATTCTACTAGTATGAGACTCCAAATGAAGGAGTGAATGATATAGGCTACATGTACAGCCTACAGGCTTGCTCATACTGAGCATACTTGCATGTACATGTGCTCTTATGAATGTGAAGATGTCAAATAATCGACTCCATTTACAGAGAGTTATTTTGAGATTCTTGTAAAATTATGCTTGACACTTAGTATGAGTATAATCAATCTTTTTAGTCAGTGTGTGAGTTCCAATGTATACAGAACAAAGTTGCGACACCATCTCTTTTAGCAGTTTGCGAGGATATGGTGTAGATTGGTTTTATACAAACTTTGAGTTTGGGTTTATAGAAAAGCTGCAAAAAGATCTGTGGAATGTGACACAGAAATGCATGCAACACCATAACACCAATCCAAATGATTACTATCTGTGAATTGTTCAACATGCGAGTCTTTCTTAAAGCTGTCAACTTTTACTGTCTGGAGTTTGTTTGGGATGGTGTGATAGCAAAGCATATAATATGAAAATACTTGCAAGTCAATTCTAGTATTACTTTAAAATCAGACAAAATCAAAAACCCAACTCCAAACTCAATTTGATGGAGAAGCAAAATACCACACCAGCAAAAAATAATCAATTCCAGAGATGATCTTGAATCAAAATACATATGACTAGATGAACAAATTAATAGGAAATACATGCAAGACTTTCCACGGCATACAAGAGCCAGACAGCTAATAGGGACAAAACTTAATCCAACTTGAATACAAAAATACAGTTAGAGATCAAGAGACCTCATTGAAAATTAACACCCACACCTTATGACAATGTTATGGTTGGACAATCAAGTTTGAGACAAGACACAAAATTCCACTACAAGTGTTGTAGAGGAACCAATAATGTGCACTTTACGAAAGTATAGGTACACTGTACATGGTTAAAACAGGGTATTTTTGGCTTAACAGAACTGTATCAATCCAAATCAACCAAACCAGTAGATCAGGCAAACAGGCATGCAACTGTAGTTTGGCAAGAAATAGGAAAATTCCAGGCACAGCAAGACTTTGTACATTTTTTTCAAGGTTTCAATGGCACAGCTGAGAAACCCAAAACAAGAAAGATTAGCTGAGAAGCTGAAAACTTGCATGTCTGATAGCTGGGTTGTGGAGACTTGGGGTACATGTAAACAAGAAGTCAAAAATACCACTGACTAGACTCTAGTGAGTCGACATAGCACACAGATCATGCAGGAAAATTGGAAATCATCTTTTAAAAAAGGTAATCATGCAAGCACATTCATGTAGTTTGATTTTTTTGTAGACCAGACCGACAAATAAATAACATATAAACAAAACATTAAGTCCTTTTCACCACATGTAGTAAACAGCTTGATAGGTAATAAAGAACATGTATGTATACCTTCTCCTGAATCAGTTGAGATACAGAAAAAACAAACAAAAAACTGTCACATCTCAATTCAATTTAATTTTTATTAGAAGAAAGTAGTGTAGAAACTTAAATGAGTATGCCAATTTGGACAGTGTTGATAACACTAAATTGAATCAAAATGTAGGTGTATACATACATGAAGTAATAGGGAAGGTCACTTTTGTACCACTACAAATTGTGTTTATAATTTGTAAAAGTTCTTAAGATTTTGAGAAGGAGTAATGAAGTATTATTTTGAATAAAACACGTTGTCAGCTAACAATGTTTGACAATGTTGACATGACATTAACATTTGCCGTAGTCTGAATGCACAAGCAACAAATAGGATCAAACATGTACACTGTTATATTTCAAACTGTTTTTGAAAAAAGTTATCGCATGCTCTCGAGTTTGTATACCATAAATCACATACTCATAAATTATGTTATGATGCAACTTTTCATTTTAGATCAGTCAAGGCATTCCGAACACTTAATTGAATTGAACATCTACTGTACACTGTACAGTCAATGTGCATGCATTAGATATTTCCTGCCATTAAAGTAAACAGTGAATGCATTTGTGTATTATCAGAAATAACAATAAGATTTCAATTTAGTGTACACCAGCTGATGTCCTTTCAAGGTTAGTTTTTCACTGACCACACTATACATGTATGTACATGTAACCTGATAAACACTGAAATGCCATGACATGCAATGGAGTACCCCAAGCTGGTTGCATTAGAATAGATCTACATGTACATGTACATGAAAGTATTAACCAAATTGATTTAGTGCGTTAAATTAATTAATGTATACTTTAGACTGCCTGAGGCTTGCATAATGTCCTACTCTAGTACATCAAAACATATGCGCTTATTGTACAAATATTGGATGCATGTGAGTGCATTAGCGCATAATATAATCTGGACGTGTCCATTTCACGAGGCGAAATGAAATGCATTCAATATTTGTTATATATAACTCACACATAGATCTTTGTCATTTGATTTTTTAAAACATTTTAACAATTAACACGAAAAAGAAAACTCTAAAAACTCCTTCTAAACAATGTTGACGACACCATGTAGACACCAACCTTGTCCACCATGACACGACCTTGCCTCGTTTGGACTAACAGGTAAGGCTACAAACAGGTGGGGAACAATTATTTTGGAAACGATGCTGCAAAGCGTCCAAAGCATCCTGTAATTATCCATACAGGACAAATATTCAATTTTGGAGCGCCATGGCAGTATACTTGGCAAAATAAAGGATGTTCCACCAACCATTGACAATCAAATGACAAGGACCTGTGTGTGTATACATTACATGTAGTTGTATCATCTTCATCAAATTGAATGCGAGTAATTTGAATAATTCATTGATACAACCTTATTGCTAATGTATGCTTGATTTAACCTCTCACTCAATGCTGTGGATTTATACAGTTTGACTGATTTCAACATGGAGCATTGCTGCTTTCAAATTGTTTTCTCAGTGATACTATGTGTACGCTCGTATGATAAGTATATCTCATGACCTTCATAACACAAACATCCAAATATTAGCAGCGCAAACAGACCCCATACATGGTATGCGGTAGGCCTACTGTTTGTAAATTAAGCTACCTGTGTATACATTTTGATTTTATCAAAGTGTCATAGACACTGGTTTTTCTGTAGTGTGTAAAAGTTCTCGCAAAAATCTTCATTTACATCATGTACATAATGTATACGTCATGTAAGGATCTTCTGAGGGAAAAACCAACAATAAGATTTAAGGCAAGTTCAATCAAATTCAACATGAACTTGACTTATGAAATGGCACATTATGCAGTATTGGCTGAACACACTGGATTTAATGTGTGAGGGATAATCAAGCCTGGGGCCATCAATAGATGTACAGTATGTTATGAACATACATGTACATGTAAACATTATAAGTAATGTATTCAGTGTGCATATACTGCAATTATGAACTAACAACATCATAATCATAGTATATATGAAATCATCATATCACTGTGAAAAATTCTAATTTGTAATAAATGAATAGTGGCCTCAGATTATACAATTTAAAAAAACAACCCAATTTTATGTGTATTGGTCCCATGCTTGCTTGTTAGTGTATGTTTGTAGGCCAAAGGATCTGTCATTGATGTTGGCATTGCAGTTTTGCTTTTCTGGCCTAAGTTAATTTGCATGTGTAATGATGTCATAATGTTGGCCACGCATATCTGGTATCTGAATACAATTCCATGTCCTTAGATTAGTATTAATAAAAATAACAAGGAACTTATTGCTGTATTTCTATGAACATATACCACAGTATATCGGTTGATTGTCTAATTGACAAAAAAACAAAAATGATCATATATAGAACAAACAGTTGATCAAATTTACAAATGAAAACAGGTTAAAAAAAAGAGTATAAAATACGAGACAGAAATTCAAGAATGGCCAACAGTTACCTTCTCCTGATAGCATGTGAATAAAGGATAGCATGGGGGAAAGGAAGAATGGGAGAGGTTAGAAAAGCTACATCACAGTACATAGGACGTCTAAATAATACGTATCATTCAAAGCACAACAATTTCATTAAGTTGTCTCCTTCAGTGACACAAAATCTTAGTAAGATTGAGAAGGATAATGGTTAAATTACATATTTTGGAATGTTTGGATTCTTACTTTTGTTTCGAACATTCACAGAAAATAAGATTGTCAAAGAAAGTCTGTAGTTTTAATGTTAATTACTTTTCAAAGAGTATAACAAAATGTATACACTGTTTTTGTTATGGTACCATAAAAAAACAGAACTTCATTCGATTCAAAGTATCCACAAAACTTGTGCACAGTTTAACTTTAACAAATTCCTCACCACAAATGTATAATGCGCAATTCACCTAGTAATTGCCTTAGCATTGATTAAGAAACGACCTTAAGATAAGGTCTCAATTACACTTATTACATCAAGATTTATACATGAAACATTCTGCATATAGACTCATTACTACAGACGAGATCATCAACATTCATTTATCAGCAGGCAAAATGCACAGTGAATTCTAGAAACTGCAGAATGCTTTCTTTTTTTCCCCTTTTTTTCTAATTGATAGCCCACATTTATTTTGAAAAATTACTTGTCAATAGTGACATTTTATGCAGTGGATCGCAAAGAAAAGCAACATCAAATTGAAATGCCTAAAATCACTAGTCCTCTTCAGGCAACCGATGAACTGCTTGGCTAGCTCAAATCGTTTTAGGAATTTTACTTTCTTTGTTTCTCTTATTTAGTTTCTAATTATTAACTCAACCTTAAAAGTTGAATTGTTAGTAGGGGACAGACACATACACAAGAATCCCTTAAAAATTAATTGAAAGATCATTGTTGGTAATTTCAAATAGACAAAGCGAAAAGAAAAAAAAACAACAACGAAAAAAACACCCCAACACAACACAACAACTTTTTACTTTGTAGCACTTTCTTTGGTACATTCACACACTCACACAATCATCACTTTGGGTTAAAAAGGTCCAAAGAGTTATAAACACATTTTCATCATCATCAAATTAATTTGGATTAAATTTAAACATGCAAAAACTGATATCACAGACAGAATGCCAACTCCTGCTTTGCTATCAAAAGACATCACGAAGAAAACAAACCTGTGAATACAGGCTCAACAGTGACAAATCACTTCCACAAATCAAAATCTCAACAAATACAAACCTTTTCAAATTGGGAATATCATATTTTTTGTTTGGCGTCTTTTCGAAACCTAACATGGCCCAAGGAGGTACATAAGCATGTACTGCCATTTGAAAGAACAACTCCTCAAAAAGTCATCACAAGTTTTGATTTGAAAAAGTCAGTGATAATGTACTCTCTTTTTTAAAATGATGAAAGCACACATCTTTCTCATATGTTTGTAGCAGCTGGTACTTACTTATGGTAGTCTTTGACACAGTATATCTTATGATCCACATCAATGGTGAATGGGACACCATCAAGACACAAGTTGCAGACTACACAGCGGAAACAGCCAGGATGGTAGGATTTACCCATGGCTTGTAGTATCTATAATACAATAGTCATCAACATCATAAATTATCTCAGGATGCAGGTGATAGTGCGCCATTGGTGTAGTAGGACTAACACAACTGTAAATCCACACCAAGGGCTCGGATTGGTGGTGAAGACTGCAGGGATTTCTTACAAATTAAGAAATAAAAACCTATTCACATTAATCACCAATTATTTTTTATTTGACAAACACCAAGAGAAGATTTATCTCTTTTGTCTTATATAGGCAAGTATACTCCAATATTCACAAAAATTGACAGCTATTTTTCAGACTCAAAGCCAACATTCAAAATTAAACAATATATTATTGCACAGTGAAGTATTATGATTCATTTGAAAAACACAAGACTGCTTGACTTGTCTGGTTGTGACTTTGCTGCCCAGTGTTATTTCCACAGGGCTCACCTGTGATCAAGAGTAAATTTGGAGCCCTGCGCTCCATACATTACAAACATTCATGAGGGAAAAATGCAAGGGTGGTAAAATGTGTACACTCCAACCTTGTTTCCAGATAGCTGATAGACCTACCATTCCAAAAAGGTCCCTGCACATAAATCACACCATGAATACCAAAGCCTATTGTTTGAATCCATTCCATATCAATCACAATCCTTCAGCATCTTAACTCAACACACACTCATGTAGTTGGTTTGGTAAAATAAACCTTTCAAATTCAGGCACAAGAGGGAGTTATTTTATGATATGTCATAAAATATTAACTGCCCTACCTATTTAGTTTTAGGGCTTGGTTGGGGTTCAGGATAAGATTAAAGTAGTGATTTCATCAAGCTCGGGCAAACTTGTGGCAGGATTTGAGAGTATTGAGTAAATGAGTTCAAAAGGATGGCCTACTAAATCAATCAAACTAAGACATAACCAATGTATAAATCTTAGGCATTCAAGGCAAGGGCAATTCAGAATAATAATTGTTTAAAAAAAATGTCTACCTTTTATCAAAACAGAAATAACTGACAGTTGAAGTTCAGTTTACAATTAAATCAAGAAAGAAAGAAAAGTTGTTTTTTTTAAGGTCTAAAATAACTGCTTTATTTGAGGCATTACTTTGTTCTTCAATGTTCTGGGTATAATAGTCTGTCAATATTTAAAAATTTAAATTTAGGTTGGGTGAGTGGGTCAAAACAAATCTGAAAAAAAGATAACAATTTCTAAACATTGATTACTCTTATTGGCCCCCAAAACTTGAAAATTTTCATAAACCAAACATTGATTTGATAAATAACTGAAGTTATGACTAACTGTTTTGTTTCTAATCACAAAAATGCTCTGTTCACATGATTCAGGGACACAGTCTTTCCCAGACTCTGCCATAAATACCTACAATATATCTCCTGGGATGGAGAGCTCCACCAATATAAAGTGTACATGCTCTGAATAACAAAAAATTAATGCTAAATTTATGTGTACGTGTACTTTTGCCAACAGATGTTTATGTACATGGTACAAGTTCACACACACGTGTACTGATGGTGTATCACATCTCTAGTGTACACTGTACACTATCAATCAGCAGAGCTGGGGCTTTGGGTTACGCTTCAGTTATCTCCATTCCATTGGTATGTGTACATGTTGCTCTATGTGTGCATGTTTCTCTATGGGAACTGTGCAATAAGTGGACATGTCAATCTGGATGATGAGTTGATTTCATTTTCACTACCTTATGGAGACCAAGAACAAACCAGAAATGGAAACACAAAGGGTCTCCATAGGGGAGTTCTAAAGACTGGGGTGCTCCACAAGGAACAAGGAATTTTGTGTACAAAGTCTATAGGAAGTTCTTAACTACAGGGACAAAGGAAAAAACAAAAGATGTCTCCACAGAGATGCAAAAAATCAAATGTGTGTGTTCTTGTATAGTGTGTCTGAACTTTAACCTTAAAGGTACAAAACAGTTTCATTTGAACTAATCTTACTACAAAATTGAAACATGACTCTAAAGTTCTTCAAGGAGTATAGTAGAATGGAGGATCCCTAAAGGAAACAGTCAAATTTTGCCGTTTCCAAGCATTTTTCAAAAAATTTAAGTCAAATGATTTTTCTAAACGTGATTTTCAGTTCAGAAAATCACCTGATCTTTGGAGTTAGTTTTCATTCCAGCAGTATAAGGGCTAATTACTGCACCACATTCAACTCTGTTATTTTTTAAACAATTATTCATGAGTATTTGACTAAGAGACTTTGTATTCAGATTATGGATAAAAGTTTAAAACAATGAAATGTTGAACGTAAGGTGTTAATTCAGAGAGTCCGTGCAACATAAAGGGTGTTCCACAATGTGGTGTAAAACTTCCAAAATTTGTGTGGTGTGGTAGCGCTATTATTGCAGTGTTTTTAACTGTTCTCTGATGTTAGTTGTTGTAACGATAGTACTGTTTATCATCTTTAGATTTATCACGTTTTTGGGACTTGTTACTTTTACTTGTGTAAATATTTTTTCTTTGTGATGTTTTTGGGGGATGATCTTTGGATGTTGAAGGAGTAGTCTCCATGGCATCGAACCTTTGTCGGACAAAGGAAATACAGTTTGGAGTAGATCAGACTGATGTGTGTACATATGGCGGTTGTTTACACAGGACTTTGTGCTTGATGGATATGCAGACTGGATCCTCATGCCTCGCCATAGTTATAATATTCACATAAACAGAGCACCAGTCTACTTGCAACATTGCACAGCAATGTAAAATAAATTTGACAGCTGCAGTGACTAGTAAAGCGTATACACTGACTTTGACTGTGTTTTTTAAAAACATTTCTTGTTAATTGTGTGATATTTTGATGATTTACATAAGCCGTAAACCTTTAAGCATGATCAGTGTATTTTTAAGAAGGCTGTTTATTCAAATTCAGTACAGGATAATACCCATTACAAAAATCCCCATAAATGTACAAACATGGCTTGTGTCCATTTACCGCATATGCTTCATTTCCATCTGGCTCTATGTTCATTTCATAATATCATAATAATTACTTTGTGTAAGAAAAATGGTTTGGAGTTCCTCTACTTGTTCTCATGCTCAGAGTCTTCCAATGCTATTCTTTCTAAATCACCAAGAACATGTCCTGAAAACCATTGACTGTGATGGGAGAAGGTTGGAATGAATGTATGTCTTGAATTGAATCTAAGGCCACAGTTGTCCAACCCCTGTAAAGACTGGTTGGCATTTCTAAACTGAATCTCCATATTGTAGTAGGTAGTAGAATTAGCCACTGAGGCTTGTACTTACTGTATCCATAATGAGGTGGCCGCATACTGCACATTTCTCTGCCGTTTGTTGGAATCCTGAGTACTATCAACAGAAAACACAGTCATCAAAATACGTGCTGGTACTGCTAAATATAACTACCCACAACATACACACAACTATTAGAGGAGCCATTGCAGATGCCGATCACAACAGCTTGCATTTTAAATACTTTTTAACAATAATGGCTGGTACACAAATCGTCACCGTTTCCACGTAGTGCCAGAAACATGAAAAATTTGTTATAATTGGAAAAATTTGGTCATAATCATTCACAGGAAAACATTCCCAGGACCTCTGGATCTCATGTCAGTATTCGGTACAATGACATTGCTTTGCTGCTCATGATAAACTGCACCATTTCTAATAATGTAAATTATACTATAAAATAAGTGCACAATGTACAAGGCTGGAATGTCATCTCTGGTGCTATAAAACAGAAAGCTAAACGTACATGTCATGCACAATTGTAAATGCAGCATTGTTGACTTTTCTTAGTTGAAATGTTGAAAAGAAAAAGCTAAAAATAGTTGGTAACCTATTACATGCATACCAAGTAATCTTCCTCACAGTACACATTGCCATGAACATTGTAGAAAGCTTTCCCTCTTAACGTCCTCCCTGAAAAACAACAACATTTAAAAAAAATAATAATTTGCAGAAAAAATGTAATTCGTAAACTTTACTGTTTTAATTCTATGGTAAAGCAAAACAACCAATTGGCTATGAATAAATAAAGTTGGCGCAATGATGATGCGGTGATCATGTGAGTGGTCGAATGTTTGTCTGACATCCGGGTAGTTTGAGCAAACGGGACTACATTAGAGCAGATTGATATTCTGTCAGTAAACATGGTACAGGATTAACATGGGATTACTGTAATAATTAACAATTTTGGAGAGTACTTTGCATTAGTGAGATCTAGAATGTTTTTGTTATAGAGTGAGCTGATCACCAGGTGTTTAAGCATACTGGACGTTACAATCTGTTATGTACAGTATTGTATGTGGGTGGGGGTTGCATAGAAATTTTATCTTGATTGCTCAGTTATTTTTTGGCAAAGTACTCAATAAATTAATGCAATGTACTGTTAAATGCAAATAAGCACGTACTTTTAAAACATACATCACATAGTAAATGTAGATGATTGAGATGTTCATGATTTATCATCGTTGTTTACAACCTGCTCAAGGAAGTCAGGTGTAGTTTTAGAAACCTGTAATTCCATACCATAACTTGTTCAACAGTTTTGCATCCTGTATTCACTGCCTAACCTTCAAGCTTTGTATATTACACAATACAGTAAAGAACACTTCTGCCATGATTGCACAATGCTCCGATGAACAACTTGAAAGGAAGCTTAGAAATCAATTCATAACAGTGTTCAGTTGTGGTTGCAGGAATTGATTAAAGCTCAATGCACAAATCAATAAAGGGGGAGACTACAAACTAACTTAAAAAACCAAGCCATCAAAAGTGAAACCTTTCTGTGCCAAAGTTTACAATAATTTATCTACCAATCACAATCAGCCCATCTGAATTTGATGGATCTGAGGTTATTTTTATGTTTTGCTAATTTTAAGTGAATTGTACGAGTGCACGCTCCAACAATGTTTGAATATTAGGGTTTGCGGGCTAACAAAATGACCAATTTCAGATGCCTTCTTGTACAACACAAGGGTTTGCCTGTACACCTAGAAGATACCTATGACATTACACAGACCTTTGGACAAGATGGCTGTTGTGAACTGTCAATATTTGTTTTACTCGTGGAAGAGGAAAAATAACAGTGCCATAATGGAAGTAGTAAAATTGAGTGGGAAGTACACACAGCGATCACACTGACTCATTATTCAGACTGTTTGACAGTCACATAGCAGTGATTAGCAGTCTCACTATGTTATCAGTATTCTCATTGTGGTATTATGTATGGCATTGACATGATCACAATGAAGTATGACTGACTCTGCGTACTTGACTTCATCAAATGGCAACACTGATAAACTGTGACTCTGTCAGTAAACACACAAAATACTAACAGGGGTAGACATCTTGTCTCCTTATTACATGTACTGTCCCTGTACACTCAAATACGCAGTCCAACACAAATTCCATTCAATGTCAGTCACCATGGTAGCACATTTACCTTTATTAAGAGTGTCATTAATTACACACAAGTTAAAGGTCTGTTCTTTCCATTTTCAATTTTGGTGCAATATTTAACAAATGTTTAAGCCGGCCTTCACAAAGAGAAAGTTTGATCTTGCATCTTTTGAAGAATTGAAGCAGTTGGGGGTCCTACTAAACTATGATTGGTTGATTTTGAAGGATAGAGGCCGTTGGGATCCTACTAAACTATGATTGGTTGTTTTTTTTAAGGTTCCAGAAAGTTCGGGACCTACTAAACTATGATTGGTTTTTTTTAAGGATTGAGGAAGTTATTGTGACAGTTGGCTGCAATTAACACCCAGGGGATGAAGATTAATTGCAATAATGTACTTCATTTGACAGTCTGTCCACACATACACTGTAACGATAAATTTACTGCACATAGTAAATGGCAGCTGCAAGCAGATGCGATTATCCCATTCCGTGCATGTTACATCTACCTATACTGTACATTACATGCAAAATTGTAGGACTCGACTCAAAATTAACACTGACCGCTCCAAACCTGATCTTTAGATTTTTAGATTAGGTAACTTTGCTTATTTATCAGGTTCAAGTTTGAGTATTTTGTGAGCGGTGACTTGAGAATAAGTCACCAACAGATTTGACTTTTGGTCTTGCAAAAATGAAAGTTAAAAAAAGGGTAAAATTCCTCCTTGGCCTGCCAGCCTTGTTAACTTTAGATAAATTTAGGTAATAAGAAAGACTTATGACAACTGGAGAAGTTGAACGAACATAAATCCCCATGAGCAGTTGTGTTTGGATGTTCCAGCATATTGAGAGAAATGTGTATGACCTTATGACTTTCACAATAACAATTTATCATGGGAGTCTTTGCATGTCATCACAATGAAATATGGGGTCAGAGAACATCTAAACAGTTCTAGAAATCCTTTGTTGAGGAAAACCAGATGTGTCTCACAGATATCAGCATGATAATACGCATTTTGTTTACAATGACAACAATATCACTGCAAAGCTAATTCTGTTGGAACAATCAATGCCACAGTTTTTACAGGATCATATCAAGTTTATCAACAAGTTAACCAATAGGGGCCTATTTGTATGCAGGACATGAGCCATTAGAAATACAGCAGAAATAATGAAGGAAAAAAAAGAAAAAAAATGAACAACCATGCATACAATGTGTTATGCTGTCTTATACTTTTTCTACATGTTTGAACCTTACCACAAGAACAACATGTGAAGCAATTTGTATGGTACAAGTTTCCCATAGCTTGACAGGCCTGCCCTGCACCAGTTACCTTCTCGCCACACTTAACACAACCACCTGAAATAAAAGGAAACAATTTATAAGTTAATTGTGATATTTTATTGAAACTGTCAGTGTCAGCTGCTGTCAAATGTGTGTTTGAAACCACTCCGAAGTCCGGATGAAAAAGGTACTAATTATGCATCTCACTGTTGCTGTGTTCTAATGCAAAAAGGTATACTCCTGTAAAAAGGGGGGATTATGGTTAAGTGCATGATGTCCAGGGAAAAAAGATATGAATATAAATTTTGCCGGTGTAACAATTTCAGCAATCAACACACTAGACTCAGTGCATGTGTTCCGTCCCAACTTGACAATTGTCCCAACCATAGTTGGGACTGGTTCCAACTTAAGTGTTAAAGTTGGGACGTCCCAACTATAGGGTTCAGCAGGACACCATGATCGATCATGCGTGGATTACTGTGTAACACTTACTGCAAACTATGCACAAGCTGGTGCGATCAGCGTTAATTAACAGGATTCTTTATTTTAAACTCAGGTCTCGGTTCTGTAAACAAACTCATGTCAAAACTGATGATCGAGCTAGAGCCAGTTGCGAGCCGGTGCCCAGGACGAGGTTTGGAATGATAGTATATTGCTCATGGACCGCAAACTCGGTGTAAATAGTGTTTTTAGAGGGTTCTGGCAGTGGCCTCAAGCTCATGCTGGGTGATGAGCTTTCAGTCTCAAAGTAGGCCTAATGCATTTAGTTTCCCTTCTCTCGGAAAACCAAAAATCTAATTAATCTCAAATATTCTCAAGGGAAAGTGGTCTTAAAAACTTCATAATTTGATACTTACTATTATTATGTTTATAGTTCATTCATGGGGTGCTTTGTGTTTACTGCGATCTCAATTACAGTTGGGCCGCCCCAACTTTAACACTCAAGTAGGGACCAGTCCCAACTATAGTTGGGACGATTGTCAAGTTTGGGCGGAGATGCATTTAATTCGCAAACTGCCCCCCATTTTTTTTTAAAGGTACAAACCACATCAAACCCCGCCCTTCTCTCAAAAAGACCGATACTAACAATTATTACTATTTGATTAGGCTTTGTGAAAACTTCCTATGGGAAGTTGTTAATGGACATCCTAATGCTATTTAAGAGGAAGTTGTCATCCAGTTCAGTCCACGACTCTAACCAAATAACTGACCTACATCATGGTAGATCTCAGATTTTGTCAAATTATCAAGTCCAATTGTATAAAACACAAATCCATTCTAAACATTTGGTTTACAAATTAATTAAATTAAAAAAATACATTGAGTGGCAAATGCGGGTTAGAAATAACTTGTACAAAAAGGATGTGATCCGATCCATTTGCACTCACCAAACTCCTCTCCATCTGGATTCTCTGAAAGTTCTATCTCTAGTTGACGAGTAAGCTCCTCCAATTTACGCTCTGCTTCTGAGGGGCCACGTGCCTTTGGTGGAACCACATCGTACCTCAGGAGAGGGTTCTTCTTAGGCAAGGGCACTGATGTAACTTCAGGAGACACTCTTGAGGTTTTGGTTGCAGTCGAGACGGGGGCCGAGGCATAACCCTTAGTCACTGCATTCCCAGTTTGTTTCATGTTCCCACTATTTTTATGGCCAGATTTTGTACTGCGTGCTGTCTCTTGGCTCCTTAGATGGGGTAGGGGCGCTGTTTCCACATTCATTTTGTTAGCTTTGGTGTACTTGGTTTCTTGGGAATAGTATCCTGAATCTACTGATGGAGACTTTTCTGATGACGATGATCTGTAGGATGAACTCTCCTCTGGTCTGGTTCTCTCAGCTTTCTCTACAAGTCTGTACCAATCTTGGTTGTCAGGATTATGCTTACTGAAGCTGGGATTTCTGTACTCTTCGGATTTATTTCTCCTGTTACTTTGTCTTTTTGTCCAGTCCCGATCTTGTGAATGACCAGAACTGGTGTCAGCTGAACTGCTGCTAGTGCTGGTAATGGACGAACGATTGGAACCAGAACTAGAGTGTCTTCTCGTTGAAGAAAGTTTATTCTCATGCAGAGGTTGAAACGCAGATTGTCTGTCAGATGCCCTTAAAGATTCTGACAAATTGTCAAAATGCCTTGATGCAGCATGTTCTTGAAGATCCTGTCGAGTCTCTGGACCATAACAGACTTCATGTGATCTTGGCTTGTCTTGTGATCGACGTGCACTGTGTTGATGGCTGCCGTTCCTTTCAGCACGAGGAATTCCCTCCCCAACTGCCGCCGAGGAATGCAGGTAACTATTCCCCGGCAATTCTGTCCCGTTTCCCCTTCGATCCGCCTCGCCGGTACTGTACGCCTCGTGTCCGGGGTGATACTCGTACTCGTTGTGTTTCTCTGTTGAAGATGACTCGCGGTTATCCCGCGTTATTCCTGATGAATGTTGAGACTCCTTGAAAGAGAGCGAGTCAGTGTTACTGTTTCGATGACTGTCTTTGTAGCTGTGTGACTTACCACTACTGCTACTACCACCAGTGACTAATGGCAGTGGCATCCGTGTTGTACCCTCTGAACCCGTGTGCCATCGGCTGCGGTCGGCTTGGGGATTGGCTGCGGTGTTTGACCTCTCGCTGCCGTATTTGGATCCGTCCCCGTATGGCGCGAAGCTGGATTTTGAGGTAGAATTGTCAGATTCTTCTCTGTCATTCCAAGGGTTTGCTCTCAAATCTTTCCCAGAGTATTGGTGATCATCTACGTTGTGGATATACCCGTCATCTGCGTAAAAATCGCGTGTTTGTTCCTGATTTGGTGGGGTGTTTACGGGGTGATACGGGGCGCTGTATGGAGGTGCCGCGTCGCGCTGGTTACCTTGGCGATCCGAAGGATATGGGTCATTCCCGAGTAAATTTTCTCCCATATATCCACGATTGACACTCTCAATGTTCAAATCTGGATCTCCAACATAATCGACATAATCCCTCCTATCATTCTGAGACAGACCTAGTCCGGAAGAAAGGCCAGAATCCTCATCAAAATCCGAGTAAGAACTTCCATTATTTTCACCAAGTTTTTGTGAGTGATATGGTTTCGGTTTTAGCGTCGTTTCCCTCTCTCCGGACCAACTCTCCCCTTCCGAATGACTGATACTGTCTTGTTGTCCTTGAGCCTCTAAAATCTCATTGTATATCTTGTATCGCCATGAAGAATCTTCCATATTTCGTGAAAGAAGAAGTGAATTGAAGCGTGTCCAAATCAAAAAGGTGTCAAGGTGTAAACATTCTTGTGTGGAATTGGATCCGCATTCAACACCTGTTAACTGGTTCAACGTGACCTAAATGCAGCAACGCGTGCAATGTGATAACATAATGCAATGGCGAGGCCGCGGAGTGATACTATTTACGTCCAATCACACAAAATGCAATCATCATAATGAGGCGGAGAGTACCAATTTGATGTATTTCTAATAATTTGAAAGTAACACGAAAGTGCAACCCCCTTTTTAGAAGTGCCCAATGAATTCCAAATTAACTTTTCTAAACATTTCTAAACGTTCGGATCAGAAACAATTACGAACTATCTGAATTGACGCATGCATTATAATTTATGAGGGTATAGAACCACGAATAAATTAAATAAAGCCGTGCCTTCGTCCAATCAATGGGACTCGTTTTTTGTTTATTTTTCTCTGTTGATAATCAACAAACTGATTTCGCATTGAGAACTCGATAACTGCACGCCGCTGCTCTATAAAAAGCAGCTCATAGCAAAAATACCATAGGCCTAATCATGACTTCAAACGACAAAGTTGACACTTCCATCTCATCGGGTTCCATAAAATCTTTCATCGCAAACTCCAGAAATTGATAACAGAGCCCGCCAATTTAGTACACGCACTCTTCCTTTTTGCATACCACTACGTCACCATTTTTGACCCTCAAGCTATATCAGCGTGAATTACACTTTTGCAAAAATTGAAAACTGACCAGGCAATGCCAATACACTTGAAGCGAACCCATAGAGCTATATAATAAGATGAGCGAACCCAACTATACTTTAAGGGTTGGTCTTAATCAGGCCATGGAGGAAGGAAATACATGATCAGACCATCCCACCGTAAGCGGACATCAGTAGGCTTACCTATTTGCTAAAGATTGATCTGATTAACACGCCCACTGAGAGCTAATAATAGTGCCTATATCTATAGGCCTATATAAACTCAAGCCTACTTGCCAATTCGTTAAACATCTTTTTGGATTCCCCGATGGAAAAGTAACAAAACACCGCCCCCCACTGATGCTTATTCTTTAGAGTCTATGTTGAGAAAAATAGAAGGGGGAAAATTGAATAATTAACACATTAGAGCTATGTTCGAACTCGTCCAAGATTTAATTGAGCGGTTTCTTTTGAAGAGTCTTAAAACAGCAGACAAACAAACCCTCTCATAATGGTTAAAATAAACAATAATCCCATAATCCCATAAATTATTTGATGAACACGCTCTTCTTCAGACACACACCCTGAAGCTTATCAGTTTAGTGATATGGGGAAGAATTTTAATCCGGATTGTCACGGTAAGGCCTAAGAGTCGGATAAAAAACAAAATACTCGTATTGCTTCACAGTATTTCAATTTACACATTCCCTTTTGTATTCAAAATATAAACAATTCAAAGATTTCTGTAATTCAATAATTTATGACAGGTTTGTCGAAAGAAGTTAACTATGGCTCCAACTATGAGTTTAATCAGTGCTCTGCAAAGTAACTTACATGACTTTGAAAGGAGAACTTTGAGTGGCAACGCACCGGGTAATATTTGATTGGGTGGGGTGATATTCGTTGTAAAGGCACTGAAAACGATTTGTGGTTGGGGGGGGGGCAATAAAAGGAAATATGCTTAATATTATATTAAGACAAAACTGGTTTATTAAGTTTCACCGTTATGTATTAAATCCCCATGAGGGGAGTCACATGATCAGTAATTCCTGTAATGGTTTTGAAAGTATACTGATGGACAAATTATGCTTTTCACTGAATATGGTATTTATTCTGCTCAAGTGTACACCAACAAATAGTAAATTTAGTAAATTCAGAACATGATATATGGTACATATACATAGGCTTCACAAATATTAACATGAACAGTGCATGGGTATGGGTCTAAGGCTCGACTTTTCAATCAAAGTTTAGGGTATGAAAGCATGATACTGTTCCCTGAGCTTTGTAGCCAAACATAATCCCCAACAAACAGAAACTCTAAATCCCAAACAAATTCATTTTGTAACTTATATACACAAAATAAAGACTTTCAAAGACGTATTTGAATATTTGACATTTTTTTCAAACAAAGGGCCCTGTTTTCCTTTGAGCACTAAATAAAAAAATACATTATGTAATAATAGTTATGTAACATAATCAATCCAGTAAACTGTCATGATTGAACAGTTCCATTCCATTGTCTGTAATAAAAAGCACATCCCAAATGAGCAACAGCTGGTGAACAAAAAGCATTGGCGACAAATATATTTCAAAAGTTCACTTAATGTCCAGCACCATTCAATTGAACAATGAAACTGAAGTGCTTGGGAAAAACTTTAATAGTTTCACAGCCTTTTCCAGTTTCCTTATTTTGCAATTACTTTTAGATTAGTAATCAATTCTATGAAACAATGAGATTGGAATGAAGTTGTGTGAAATTTCTTACAGGTAATATCAAAAAACACTTTGTGCAAAGTGCTGTGTAAGTACTACCAATCAACCTAAAATACTATCAACCCACTTGAAGTGGTTTTATCTTAAAAAAAACACCCCCAAAACCCTCAAAATAATAACTAAATAAAATAATAAAATTACAGTAGATAAATTTTAGGAAAGTTTCTTTTCCTCCGCAATAAAATGCATGATATCATGCATCAGAGCTTTCTTTGACTGAATCTTACTAACTTTTGTAATAAAAATGTGAAATACTGTGTTTTTTTTAATTTGGCTGAACAACTACAGTTACAGAATTGATGTCCTTGTGTGCCTGAAAACTATTTTTGTCAGTTCCTTTCAGATGAAATCCTTGTTCATACTTCAATAACCCATATTGTCGTCCCAGTGCTCAAAGGTTCTGGGTGAAATCCTAGTCTAAGCAACACTTGCAACCATCATGGCGGGCTGATTTGGAAGCAATGCGGTACACAGTCATAAAACATGGCAATTAAAATAGTTACAAGTAAGCTACAGCATGGTGTCCATCTCAGCAGCTTGATTTTTGTTTTGCTGTACTCAGTTTTCCAAGATGTGTCTGTGCATATTGGCTTTTGACCTTTTTCATAGTTCCCAACCCCCTTTTTTGCTGGTTAGGCCACTGGTGACCTCCACCAGATTTTGTTGATATATTTGTAAACCATTCTCAAACAAGCCTGAAATGTGGAATAATCAACTCTACCATTTAATTCATTAACTTCTGGCTGAATTTGCTAAACTTGTACATGTACTCCACTTGATATAATTTGGGAGCAATGATTTGATAAGGTCATTAAGGTAGCTTATTCTGGCCTATTTCATGTCCTGGCATTTTTACAGCATTGATGTAGCAGACGATTACATTCATTTTGGGGATCACTTCAACCCAGGAAGGAGTTCAGTTGACCAGTTCATTAACTTTTCGTCCAGAATTTGACATTTTTGTCATCAGACTGTTCATCTATGTAGTCCATGAAACACTCCTCACACACACACAAAAACAATGTAACTACCAGGCTGGTAATCATTGTGTACAAAATCACAAGTTGATGAGTTACCTGTCATCAAATATTTAGCTTTCCCTTGATTATTGGATTCAATTTGAAACCGTTGATGATGAAGGGGCTCAATGGGAAAGAGAATGAACAGTCTTGCAAATCAAGAAAAAAATGCCTCTCTATTGCTCTTTATCTTTTAGTCACTTACGACAAAAATACTTGCCGAGTCCTTTATAGGACTTTCAGAGGCCCTTTTTTATATCAGGCTTGTGGTAAGATTTGACCTTCTGTAGCTGCAAACTGACCCCTGCAACAAGTCTTTTTATGGGTCCCCCATCCCATCACAGAGGCTTTCCCCATGGCTAGTAGAGACCATGGGCATTCTTGTGTATATGACAAGGAGTGTTTTCTTTCCTGGATTTCAAATAATCCCCATCATTTTTCCTTTTCCTTGCATCACTTATTGAGTCATCGATGCCCCAGAAATGCCAGGACAGTCCGATGTACACCCGTAGAAAATTGTTTAAAAGAAATATCAAAAACATGAGTTAGTCACTGTCCAATTTTTAAAAAAGTTTAAGTGAGTTGGTACAAAATGACCCATCAGTCAGGTTTTGATTTGTTCTGTTCAATTTTTTTACAGTACAATAATACACTTTGTAGCAGTACATTAAGAGTTTGATACCTGATTAAATGTCTAGTAAGAAGTCTTGATTGGCGATGCTTTTTTTTGTATTAGTCGCTGGTAGAGGGCGCAACATCGGTTGGCTAAGAGGGACTGGGCAAGTCTACATATCTGGTTGTTTTAATCCAGATGTCTGTTTGATACAGAAATCTCTTCTCCGATAATTTGTGTTGAGATAACGCTACAATAATAACAAAACAAACCTTGCCAATCAAGACGATCTAGTGAGTAGAACTAAAGCACATACTGCAGGATCTCCTAAACAATAAACTTGGCAGCTTCATGAGGGTTTGCAGTTTGAGCTTAACGTGGTACATGATTTATTTGCAAGTTCAGTATGGTGAGTATTAGTATTAATTATTAATATTAACAGTACTTATTGGTATTATTGTTCAATTACAAGAAAAGGTGAAGAAAAACCCACCCCCCAAAACACATAGAGCACCCTTAGAGTAAATTCTCAACAGGTCTTCACTCTTTTACATTGTTGAATACTAGATTGTTTAAAACTTATTTTCTAGAAGTGTATTCTACTAGAGTTGAAGTTTGTCCAGAATGATGCCAACACTCGTTGGTTACAAGTCTATCATTCTCAGCATGAGAAAAGAGAAGTTTGTCATTTTAGATGAGTCAGTTGAAGGCTTGGAAGGAAACATTTTGTTCAAATGGAATGAAGCAACATACTGTGAGCAATACCTGGTAACACTGTTAGGCAACGCTTTTTCACACACACATTTATTGGTGAATCGACCACCAAAGTTATGAATGCTAAGAGTCAATTGCTCAAGGAGAGTCAATCAGAGAGTCATTGACTCTATCAGAGAGTCATTGACTCGGTCAACACCTCTATCACAGAGCCAATGACTATGAGAGAGAAAATGACTCTAAAAGCATTGAATCATTGACTCACAGCCAAACTGCCTCATCACTGAGAATAAAGATAAGATTAATATATAAATATAACAGCTCGAAAAAGACTCATCAACTAAGAGGCCACTTAGTGAGTTTACCATCAGTTGAATTAATGTAGATTTAAAAACAAGCGCTATAGAAAGTTTAGAGCAAGTTTTAAGCTGCAGAAGAAAATGGAACGGAGAGAACACAAGGAGAAAAGAAGAAATGTGCTCCTGTCAGAGTCAAGTTGATTTAGCATAAAGAAAAATACGCCCCCTACAATTTGGGTAGCATCTAATTAATATGTACAAAGTATATGTAAATAGTAAAAGCTTACAAAATAAGATGCAGTGTTCAGAGTTCCTTATGATTTCATAGAAAATACCAGAGTCAGGAATTGTTCATATCCAATCTCAATCCAACCATTGCGGTTTGTGTCAAAGGCTTTGAAGGAATTTGTCAATGTCTGTAAAAGAGAAAAAAACAAACAAAAACAAAAACAAAAGAAAAACACATTTATTTTACATGGAAATAAAAAACTCTTTACAATCAAAGATTTAAGTTGATTTCAATGTAAGAATAGGTTTAATTGGGAGACTTCTGGGCATGCTAGGTTGCAGCAGACTTACCAGGTAAATCCATTTTTCTTGGAAGTGTGCTCAGAACTATGTAAAACAATTGAACAATACCTGAGCCCAATTTCATGGCACTGCTGACAGTACAGCACACAATTCTGCAGTAAGCATGCCATGAAGTAGGGCCATGGTAAATCAGCTACTACCTACATGTAGTGTCCCCAAATTTCCCATTGGAGCATGTCCAAGTTACTCACATTAGTTTGAACACAAATTTCCACTTCTGAATGAATTTTCTACCTTGAAATGTTGAAGTTTATACTACAATGATAAAATCATTAATCAAATCTGAACATCAGTGGCATAACCAGACATTTTCATTTGGGGACAAGCAGGGGGCAAAGACATAACTCTGGGGGCTGTAAGTTGTATCCAACCATTCATTTGTGTGTTTTTAAATTCTCATTTGGGGGAGGGGGGGGGAGGGGAGCAAGGGTTTTGGACACGGAGTGCTACAAAGAACCCAGAACTATCGTGGAAGAGTAGGTGTTATCTCTATCGATAATTATAATTTGTATCATATAAATTCTTTGGTTTTCCGGTATTGTTCTGCCCGCCATCCCCCCTTATTTATTGTGATCATGGAATCTCCGGTATTTACTTTGTGTTAAGCGCTTTTGGAATGCCCGGTA
>CM021529.1:8809329-8830540 GCA_010994315.2 Pisaster ochraceus
TGTGGTGTTAAGGTTATGGCACTCAAGGTGTATGGTAAACTGTTCAGTCTGTAGTAATTATGCACAGATAATCTACCACTACATGTACTGACTGCATATGCTTGGTTACATGGTTTAAGTTTAATTTAAAATGTGATCACAAACCTGTAACAGTGGTCATTCTTAGGTTAGCATAATCTACTCACTTATTGGCACAAATGATGTTTTGTTTACCAGGGTGCTGTTGCCTTAGTTGGTTGGGATCATCTTGTTATTCTATCATTAGAAGATGGTCATACGATTGCACATCATTCTCTGCCATGTCAGCCAACTGCACCATTAGTGATTGGAGACTTCAACTCTGATGGTTACAATGATGTTATACTACAGTGTTCCACAGGGTAAGGCATTGTAAAATGTGGTTATATAATGGTTACATTAATACAAACCGTGTCGTCCCTGGCTGATGAACTGAGTGATTGAAGCAAAATATACACAGTCTGCAGACTGACAAGAATGCAGAGCTCTCACAAATGCACGATGGTTCCATTTACGCATCCAAATTATGAAATCTTGATACACATAGGTTTAGATATTGGCAACAAATTAGCGAGGAAGTAGTGAGGTGAGCAGGTACAATAGTAGACGTAAGTATTTTGTAAAATCTGTCAATACTTGTTCTCAGGCCATTTCGTCAATGGTTGTGCACACCGTGTGCGTTATAGATTTTATATTGAGTACTGTATGTATTGATTGCTTATGGCATTATTAGTGCTGCTTAAGCTTGCACATCAACACGCGCATAGCTGTGAATGTCAAATGCACTTTAACTTACTGGTCTTAAACAGCTCCAGCTATGTCTTTATCAGCTGTTTAATACCAGGTAAACATGGTCATGTGACCACCTATCAACCAATGGGACTGCCTAAACTGTCTGAAGTATTTATGAATGTCACTCAAGTCTGTTTCATTCTCTTCTTGGTTTCAGAATATTGGGTTTTCGTCTGGAGTTATACTCTGCCTACTGGTCAACAGCCATCATTGGTTTGTGTCTTGTGGCTGTCGTACTAGGTCTGACCAAATTATGCTCATCTGAACATCACTTTTTTGATGAAGACCCATCGGAGGATCAATGTCCAGTTGAATATAACCACTTTGCAAGGTGACACCTGATAATGGCTGCAGTTGACAGAACTAAACGCCTGTTGAATGTTTTGTTTAATGGACTGTGTACTTTCTTCAATGCTATGATGTTCATATTAATACTGTACATTAGCCTGGTTGGGTTTTACCTCATTGTGATGTATGAGCGAATGGATGATAAGAATGATATGGCATCCAGACCATAGTGTCACATGCAGAGCTGCCAACTCTTCCTGATTCTGCAGAAAGTTCCCTGAAAATAAACCAATCCTTCCATGTTCTTATGAACAAATACAAAAATTTTCCTGATTATGGAAACTTTTTACCTATTAATGTTGAATGTGATTCTAAATATCTCCATGATTGTTGTACAAAACCTCCCTGCTTGCAAGACGCAAATGTTGGCAGCTGTGCACATGATGGACATTTCTTACAGAGAGGTATGTGATATGATCTTGTTACTTAAGAACAAAGACTAATTTCATAAGTGTCACATCAAAGACCAAGAGTGGATCCTGAGCACCAGTTGAAACTCTAAGCTGTTGCTGAAACAGCTGGTATGCTAGAAATGGCTTATGGTCTGTACTGAGAATGATGTACTATGCAGAGTTGTGGCTTGGCAGTAAAGAACATGTTTGTGTTTCAAACATCCAGCCACCGTCATACAGAGCTGAATATATTCGGACCTAGCTCATACAAATTTGGAAATGGAATGCCCATGTGATATCCTTTACAAGAGGACATGAAGTAAACTGTAGAGTTATAGCTGTGGTGTTGCCAAACTAAATTCATTTGAGGTCATTAAGCCGTAGGTCTTGTGCATTGCGTAATGCATGTAAAAGAACCCAGTTACATTTATCACTAAGAGAAGGGGTTTGCCCCAGTGTTTCTGGCAGTGGCTGCTGAGTGCACGGCATCACCTTGTAAACGCTTATAAGGTGCTACATAAATGTGTCTCACAATTCAAAATCTTCATAACCTGTCGACAACCTCAAACTGCTCATGACTTTTGTGTGAACTATAAGACCATTTATATAGTACCTTGCAAGGGTTTACAAGTTGATGCAAGAAACAGTGGGGCGAACACTTTATCTTAGTGATAATGGTTTCTTTTAAGTACATTACACAACACATTGGATCTATAGCTTTATGTCTCATCCGAAGGAAAAATCATTTATGGTTAAAGTGTCTTGCTCAAGTACACAAGTGTCATGACCAGGACCTGAACCCACACTCTGCCAACACAATGGTGTGAGTTCGGTGTAGTTTTTCTGTGTTCAATAAAAATGAATGTATTGTATCACATTGTGAAAAGAGTATAAACCACGAGGGAAACTGAGTGGGTAAATTTTTGTAAACGATTTGGGGTTGAACCAAGACAAGTTTCAGTGTCAGCACGTTAAACTGGAGGTCGTTGGTTTAAACCCAACGACCTCCAGTTTAACGTGCTGACACTCCACCAACTGAGCTAACTAGCGCTATGTTGGCGATTCTCCCTATTAGTCAATATCTTTGTTCGGGGGTGCTAGTCAGAAGTCATACAACCGTAACTGCCGTGTAGCCAGGGATCACACCCACGTTTACGATACAACCTGGGAAGCAGCAGCCACGGGATCACCTTAAGGGTATGCGACTTTTTTATTTCAAATATCAAGTTATAAACTGCAAGGGAAACTGATGGGTAAATTTTTGTGAAAAGAGGGTACCAGTCTAAAATAACCTTCCAGCCACAGCTTGGCTTGATTCCTTTCAATGGCTTGTCAATCCCAGTTTTGGCATTGTCTCTGGGTTTGGCACTGTCAGCCATGTTTAAAGCCCTCTACTGAAAGTTATTAAAAAAATTACTGACAAAGCTTTAGCCCTAAGCAGGAGAATTGGTTTAAAAAATGAGAGGACGAACAAAATGGGAGCACCAATGGTCTAAATGAAGTTTTGGGGAAAATATGTATATGTAATAGACCTTTCCAATGTTAATAAACAAACCGCCCTGGTTGGTTAGTTGGCCGAATGTTACCAAAACATATGACCAAATTCAACACTTCTGCATCCCATGACACATCCCATGATTGGTTGCTTTGTTTCCAACAAATTCAAGACAGATTTTGATTATTTGCGTGACATTGTTTCAAACTGTGGCTGTCTGTTTTTGCTTTGCACTTATGGCTTCCCATAGTTTTTCAACATTGGTTGGCAAAAACTTGGGTTGTGACATTGCATTAGAAAGGTCTATATATTGTGTGTTACAAACGGATATTTATTGTACATGTCTAGTAGAATGCATTGACAAACTCATGACATGTTATGTACCATTGTACCATCACATGAAGTGTTAGAATCAAAATTAATAATATGTCAGATATGGATGATGGAAAGGATGATGGACTTCCCATCCATTTGAAGTGCCTCAATTGCTGTGAAAATAAGGAATATAGAAGCAATTGCTGTCTTATTTAGAAATTGATTGGTTCAGTTTGAAATCCAATTTACCGAAGGGGTAGTAGATGGAATGGCTGATTCTTTCCTAACATAAACCCAATGCCATTATTAAAGCTATTGCTCAGTGCTGGTTTCAAATTGATAAAATAAGTCTTGCGAAATCTCACTTGAAGTTGGTTGGATTTCCAATCCCCCTGAGAAATGTTTCTGCTTGAATTGCTTTCTCATCTGAAGAAAGAGGTCACTGAATTGGCCAAATTAAAAAAGCTGCCTGCAAGGCACAGGCACAGACAAATCATAGCAAAACATGTAATCGCCAAATCTTAAAGAAGCACTTCCATGAAATTTCCAGGTAGTCGTGCTGTTGTGTCATATTTTTCTTGAAACTGATGGACAAATACAGGATTGGTAATATAAAAAAAAATTGTAAAGAATTAATCACTTTCAATATGAAAGTTCACGGACAGTAAAGGTCGTAGCAGTAACAATCCCCTAGTGTAATGTTTCCATCTGAAATTCATTCAAAGTTGCATAAATAGATTTAAGAGCCCTCAAATCACCATTTAAATAGCAGCAATCAAATTGAACATGTAATGTGAATGATTATGCACAAAATTCTTCAGAAAACCTCATTTTGTTCACTGAAACATGATCACTACATTTGATGAAATGTAAACATGTTGGTTGAATCGTGAGTTTATTGAAACTGGAAGACAGAAATTAATTTACTCTTCCAAAACCCAGTGGCACAGTGAAGGGCATTTCCCCTCGTTAACAAACATGGACTGTCAAAACTTGGTGGTTGTTGAACTTTATTCATGTCCTTTGTGTATTGCTAATGTGGTCCTATTTATCATTGGCATTAGCTTCGTTTTAGATTTCTCTCCTCTGTATGACCATTGAATTGAATACAATAGAAACAATAAAAATTCATTCTTTTACACTTTTTTGTACTCTTGAAAACAGAAGATGACAATCTGAAATATTCCATGGTTGATTGTCTATTACCGTTATTGCACTAAATCCCAGAAGCAGCAGTAATCAAATTTTGACCACTATACGTTAGCTCCATGTATTCTTGTATTATTCGTAGTCTTTATATACACATCTATCTACTCACAAATTTGTTATTACCCCTCCTAAAAATAAATAAACAAATAAATAAATTATTAATAATAATAAGTAAATCAATAAATCAATAAAAAAGAAAGACAAAAATGGTTTGGGGAGATAGCTTTCATAAAAATCCACAAGTTTGAAGGAACATTTTTAAGCTGTTATGGTCACTTACAACTTGGAGAGAATAAGACTGTATCCAAAATGGTGGCTGTGGCTACAGCTATGACTGTTGCTCAGGGTGTTGCTATGGACATCCAGTACTTTAGCTCATAATAACACAGCGATCCAGCCATAGCCGTAGCTGCCAGTTCAGATGCTGCCTTAAGTCATGCCACACAGGCATTTTTGCTATGTACTATACTTGCTAAGATTAGTTGTACCATAGTAAGCAATTGTTTTAGTGTGGCATATTCAATCTAATCCTTATTTCTTTAATAAGAGATGAGAACATTTGAAAAGGTGGATTGTCTCAGTGTGATTCGTGCTGGTATTGGTATCAAATAATGAGGTTTCAACTGTTTTTATCAGAGCTGATTTACAACCTTTTTCCCTTCTCAGATATTGTACTAAGTTGTCAGTGGCAACATTTTTGTGCTTGATATTACATTTGGTGTATTTCATAAACTCAAAGTTTGCTACCTCCCTTTCCCCCTCTTTTTGACTGTGCGGAAAACCTTTATTTTATTTTATCAACCTTCCCTTTAAAAGCATTGAGGCAAACTGAACATTCTGGGCGGGCTGATCATCAGAAATCAGTGTTATCAGGGAATTTATGGCACATTATCCACACAGAAACAGATGTTGGAGTTACTCGACCGATTGCCAATAAACCTGGGACCTTCTTCGGGCTATCAAGTCATGCAAATAATAGCGCCAGCTGCACTCTGAAAACTGAAATGTTAATATAAGTGTGATTATCACAATATGTGGTGTTGGGGTCGAGCCAACACTGTGTGGCCCTCCCCATCTGTACTGTTTCCCTCAACTATTATGTTATTTCATTCAGTTGTTATGCAAATATTGCTTGCTGCAAAAGCCCTATGGCAGTTTAACTAACAGCTGACTTTGCTATATTTCTTAGATTGACATTTTATGTTTTCATTTTTAAATTGTTTGTATGTGCAGGCTTTCCATCTCTCTCAGATTGAACATGTGTTGAGTCTTTAGATGGCCTATTTCATGAGTCCAATTCATACAGTCAATCGTAAAGTAAATCCCAAAAGTATCCATGGTCATTGTAAAACTTTTCATATGATCACCAAATTTATTTTCTCCTTCACTCAAATAATTGCTGATACAATGCAAGGGCGCCCTCTGTGTTCTCAAATGATCTAGGTTCAAATGCAGTCATGACAGACACATAATATGTTACAGCAAAAAATATAGTCATTTTGACAGCTCAGACTGTATCATGACTTGGTTAACTTTCAAACATTGACTATGATGTTACTCATGTTGGACTTTCCATTATCTTTAGAATATATCTGTAAAATCCCCTCAAACAACGGCTCACATTTTGTTGCTTAGCTTATGATGAGTAAATGGTCTTTGGTTTAACGTTTTGAAAAGGTTACTTTCTGACAACTTCTACACTATTTCAAGCCATCTTTTTCTGAGAAATCAAAGCACTTGAAAACAATTTGTCCATGGTAAATGGTACTTAACAAATTTGACATCGAATGACAACCTAAATACAACACAAGTATGTTTTTATGCCAAGTTGGACCTTTCTTTTCCAAAGGTCTTACTGACATGCAGTGCAACTAACAAGATGAATGCCCCAGTGCTGCAGAATGGTGACCATTGCAAATAACACCCTAGTTGTAACTGAAAATTTGTCAACAGCTGAACGATGAAGCGTTAAAGCATATTGGGCTTAAATTTATTAAACATCAAATTAATTTGTATCATTAGTTATCACATGCGGAATACAGAAAAATATAGCAATTCTGCGTCCCATATCCAACGAGGCCTAAGGCCCAGTTGGCTATGGGATGTAGACACACTTAACTTTCCATATTCCATGACATGCGTAAGATAACAAATTTATCTTCAGACAAACTTGACGTGTAGCTTAAAATAGCACGTTACAGAACAGGGTTTAGTATAGGTTTATGTCACACTCTTGTTGCTAATCGACCAATCAGAATCGAGGATTCAAGTTTACTTGAAGATAATACATGTATAATCAAGCTGAATTTAACCTAACCCCATGTGTGTATTATGATAATTGCTGTCTATTCGGCCTCCCCAATCAAGATTCCCCTGGAATCAACTCACTCTGTAGGTCTTGCTTGTGATTCAGTTGTTTTATGTCATTCAGCCAAGTGAATAACAGTGTTAGTAATTATAATAACTTATAGTTGACAGATAACTTTTTACCAATGTATGTTTACCAAGTAATAGGCACAGAAAACATCTGCAGGGCTTTGTAGAACCACAATGCTCCGACGCAGAAGCAGTCAAACTTGGTGACAAATTAAAGCAAAGAATTTAAATGAATGAATCCAAACACTGAAAGAATATGCAAAGAGAAACGGTAGCTTTTTATAATGCATAACCATATGTACAAATAGTTTTATTTCAAACAGCAGTAGATTACAATGCTCATTTGATAATTTCAAACCAAAAAGCCCCATAGTGGACACATTGGCCATGTGAAGATTAGTACATTAACAATGTTTGACATTGTGGCATTTTACTCCACATTTTGTAGTGCATTTTGGTAATACAATTAAATAAATGTACTCTACACGATTACTGCCAAACGTTGAAATAAAGTTCATTTTAGAAGGATTGACTCCACTCTATTAATAATCCATCATTTCCTCTTGTTTCAGTGGTAACTGAATAAGCAGAATTTGAATTCAAGTATTTTGATAAATGTGCAATTAATTGTTCATAATAAGGAAAAAATAACATTATTTACTAAAGTATATTTTGCAAACATGGGAATTAAACACAGCAGTCACAGTACAAATATTTCACGTCAGACATTGTTCAATTATTCATTGGTCTTTTTTAAAGCAAAACACATACTGAAAGTTAAACCTAGTTTCTTATAACTTTTTTGCCAATTTTATGTCCATGATGGTTTGAGAATCAGAAATAAATCCCTCCTCTAATAGTGCAATTTCTTTGTGAAAATGAACAAATAACCTGTGCAAGTTTGTAACAAGGACTTGTAACAAGCTCCTCAAGAACACGATCAATTATTTCAGAGTATTTTAAAAGGCTGGAAAGTTAGTTTGCCTGACAGAAAATGGAGATTGAAGTTTTATTTACATATGACCCTATCTTTAAGTGACTCAGACATTGAATGCTTGATAACAACCAATTTGGATTTCATTCGTATTTTCAATGGGCATCAAAAATACAAATTCATTAACATTTTTAAAATTTGTATTTGTTATTCCTAATGTACATTTAAAAGAACTGAAATCCTTTAGAGTTTAAAGGAATTGGTAATAGATTGGTAATATACCAATATGGTAATATACCAATGTCTGCATTTTGCTTCTGGCTAAAATATTGCACTAGTAGTCAGAACACCGTGAACTATTAACATTTCTAGTGTGTGAATGCAACATTCCCAAACAAATTGTTGTGGGTTTTTTATGTGAAAAAGGAAGGAGCTAAACTTGATCAGTCACTTTTATAATATCAAATTTATCAACATAATAATATAACTAAAACAAAATGAAATAATTTTAAATAAAATAATTGTTGTGACCAAATTCTTTATACCAAAATAAAATTGTGCTCAATCACTAGGAGTATGCTGTACACATTTTGATGCAGCGTGCAGCAAAGTTTGGGTTTTTACTTGTCTTGAATTAACCCAAATATGGGCCAAGTTTATGCCCTTCACCATAAACAGCATGAGCTGCAAACAGCTGTCATTCAATTAACACCTGGCAACAGTGAACACAGCTGTACATGAGTGTTAGGATTATCATGTAAATAGAATGCAAATACAATGTTAAGTGACCTCCCTTCTATACAATACCATCTGTTTGCAGACACGTACTCACATCCAAACAATCTTTTTATTGATGTGTACAACCAATTCAATTATTTTTGATAAATCTTTTGTAAACAAACCACAATGGGACAAAACATGTCAGTTCCCCTGAAAAAAACCACAAGCTACCCCCCCCCACCAAAACAAAAATAAAACCTAAAGAGAGAGACACCAGAGTGCTTATAACTGTATGACCATGGAGCTCCATGGTATGACCCACATTCAGAAGAATGCTGTAGGACATAACAACAAGTCAGCTGGACTCTTGTTAAAAGTTGCAAGGAACAATAGTGAAGGGTGAATAAAGGCCCAAGATTAAGCCCACCCCAGTATGGTCTTAGTGTAGGGGTTACAAGTAGAGATAAGAGGAGGGCAGTGTGCAGCTGGCTAGACCAGCAGGTGGTGTTAAACTCCATGTCCTGACATGTCTATCATTTGATAAAGCTCTCAAAAACACACAATACAAGTTGAGGCAACATTGAATGGCAAGGAAACACATGTCTATAATGAGAACTAGGCAAGGAAAGCTTTGCAATACGAATTGGTCATGCCATACTTGGGGCAGTTGGTTTTCAACACAGATTAATCATGTCCATAACCCATGGATACTATCAGAGCCATAAGCAGCAGTATGTAGTCAACATAAAAATGACTTCAATTCAATAGGATAATTTCATCATTAAAAATTATGTACGGTGAATGAAATGTTAACACCCTACACAACAGTAGTAAAGATCGTATTTACTTTTTGAGCAGGGACATTTTTTTATTTCAAAGATAAAAGACAATTGAATAAAAAAAAAGAAAAAAATATATTACAAGCTACGCATAAATAAAAATATATGGCTCAGTTTTACTGCGCTAGAAAGTGTACCTGCTTGCAGCTAACATCCTGAACATTTTAAGGACAGCACTAGATCCTATTTAAAATATAAATGAAAATCTCTCCTTTTTTTAACTTACAAAACATATGGGGGTTTTTTTTAATGGGAAAAAAAAACTAAATCAACAGAAAACGCAGAAAAAAACTAACTCAAGGAATTTGTTATCAGTATTAGTCATTGGATAAATGCTGATTTCTTATCACCCAATGCTTCCGGAGATCTTATCTTGTGAATCTAGCTGTAGTCCGCCTTTGAGAAATAGTCTAACTATTAGGACACTCATGACACAGTTGGAATCAGGCATAACATTATATATGTAAGCCCCCAACCATGGCCTATACAATGTATTCTATTTTAACAAGCACTCAAATTAAAGTCTGTTGTTGGCTGTACCTTCCAATATTAAACCTCATCAGTGCCAATATCCAAAGGTTAACGACCTAGACTACAGAAACCACCCCCTCACCCCCGGGCTCTTACAGACTAGTCAGGGTGTACCATTTTTTATATTTTCATATGGGTAAAAAACGGAAGCTGGCTTATAACATTGTATGAGAAATGGTTTGGCCCAGTGACGGCAGCACCTGTCTTGAGTACAAAGGGTCGTGACTAGCCTATTGACTAGGCTATAGGAAGCAGGTGCTTGCTTGCAGCTGCACAGGAAGACGTAAGCTAATGACTGGCGGGCTGGCGGGCGGGCAGGCGGGCAAGGGGGAGAAGGCACAATCTAACCGCTTTACACGTGATGGTGCGCTACGCTTGCCTGGATGTATGCAAGATGTAGATAAGAAGAAGGAAACTAGCCTTGCAGTATGTATGCAGCTCATCTGCCTCTGTGGGGAGGCAGAGAGGGAATGATTCTCTGCTCAGCTGCTGTAAGGTGCAAAAGGGACCAACGTGTATGCAAGAAAATAAGGGCATGTAAGAATAGGCATAGGGCTCTATTGTAGCTCTTTCAATAGAAGAATAGGGTGTAAGCTTCCACTGTGCACTGGTTCAATCACTGCTCCTGGCTAAAGTGTTATTTGAACATACTCAAGGCCGCAATCCACTCACACTTCATCGCACAGCCTGGTTTTTTTCTTCACAAACCTTTTTCTGCATTGAATTAATTTATAGCGGCAATTTAAGAGACTACAACAAAGTGGACAGGGGGTGGTGATGATGGAGAACGCTCCTCATTATATTCAAAAACATTTGATGTAAAAGACAGCATGCATCTCTGCAGCCTTTACGAATGTGTTAATACATACAAGCCTGGTGCACAATACCAAAGGGATTGAAGTATTAAGAGAGCTTTTATCATAGAATTTTAACAACCCCTGATTCTTTAACTTCCAAAACTAAGCTTAAATTGACATGTGTAAGTCCGGAATGAAATTATATCAGCAAATGTTTAACCAATTCCAAAAGTTAGGTGCAATATATGAAGAATTATCTGTCATTTTGAGGCAAGGTACTTTATTGGTGGTGTCATATGTACTTAATATAAAGGTATATTTACTCTCTGAATTAAATTATGAGTTACTACTTTGCCATATTTTGATTTGATACTTTACAATCTTCCTACTTTAGTGTTATAGGAAAGAATAAACTTTCTTAAATGAACCAGTCAGCTACATCACTCCTGTTTATATTGATAGAACCATATATTCATCCAACTATCAGCAATACAGTTTTGGACACTGTTCTTCTTCTCTCTCTAAACAACTTATGCTGTATATTCCCTTACACTTAAATGTATATCACCAAATACTGATTTTTTTGCGCACATAGTCCTGAATATTCTTGTCCAAACTCGACTATACAAATCAGTTGAGTTCAGATATAAGGTTTTAAAAAACCAAAACATGAATTTACTATTTAAAAAAAAGATAATGAATTTCCCTGTTTTCAATATTTTCACCTTCTGAGACGTTTAAAATGTAAAAACAAATCATTAAAAAACAAACATAGATTGGACCCAATTAAAATACGTAAAATGCAGAAGTAATGTCACCGTATTAAGGCATATACCCCCTGTGCTTTCTCACTGTGGTCTTCTTAAACTATCCCAATTCATAAGACATGTATTTCACATTATTCCAGACCATTTTGTTATTTTAGTAGACATCATTTGAGCATCCATCATTCTATTTCTATGTGTGTAATGACAGCAGAACAATCTTCCTGAAGTAAATGAGGCATATCCAAGCCATTTCCACAGTGTTATATAGAAACATGTCCTGCTTTATTACTGAGTCACACTGATAGGTCAATACAAACCATATTATGCACGGCTTCATACGACACTCTCTCCAACCACCCCCTCCTGCCCTACCCCTAGGTCCATCCCCTGGGAAAGTTACAAGAATAGACTACATCCCAGTATACATGATACATAGACACAATCAATCCCAACGGAGGAAACAATTAAAGAAGAGCCATGGCTTTAGGTCAACTGTTATGACATAGCATCCAAAACCAGTTTGAGACAATATCTTAGATGAAGAAGGGATGTGGTAGGCTACTCAGGAGGAGAAAGGTGGGCTAGTAGACATGTTTGATCAAATCCTTCATTCTAGAGTAGTTTTCTTTTATTGTCCAGGGTGAGTTATCAAGAACTATTCTCTTGAAGCACAGCATGTGGATGACAGCCTACAGCAAACACAAAAACTCTACACAAATTAAGCCAACTTGGTCAGTCCTATCTCCATCCATTACATGGGTTGCCAGACTTGGAGATTACAGCAATTTTATACACAACGGTGAAGCTGGCAAGAAAGCAAAAATATTCTTTCCATATATATATATTTATATATATATATATTAGTTATTTCTCTGTATTTACATAGTACAAAATGCAGACACAATGCGCAGTAGATGGGGAAAACATGCTGAGATCCACAAAGGATTAAGTCAAGTCTTAGCAATGTCTTGAGGAATATACACAGAGTCATCAAATATGAAGATGTATATCTCATCTCCAATGATAAACCATGTTGAAGCATCAGGTATCCATGTTTTTTTACCGCGCTGTTTCAGTAGTAACTGATGGTATGGAGGCAGGGGGCGATCCTGCAACAGCAGAGATGTTAGAATGATTGGAGCCAGCAGGGCTTGCTGCTGCTGATGATGAAGATGCTGGTGTAATTGCTGGTGGTTTACTACCACTACCGCCTGCTGCTGCTGGTGTTGGTGTACCATCAGTACGACCTGATGAAGAAGCTTGTGCTGCATATTGTCCACATACACGATGGTGTGTTTCCCAGTCTTTATGCTGACAGAATGAACCGCAGTACCGAGCAGTGTTACAACCACTGCAGGTTTCATTTGCCTTACGTCCACAATTCCAACAACTCTGTAGTAAACCAAAAAATGACAAATTAGCAAACAGGGAACAAATCATCTAATTGCAATAATTCCGTAGTGGAATCGTCTTGAAACCATGTTAAGTAAAATTTATTCAAACAGCCAGAGGAAAAAACAATCAATCAAGGTTCTCAATCTATTAAGTTTTGTACATACAGATCCACAATCTATCGACATTTTTCAATTATTGTTGAAGCCAATTTCACTGTGAATGAGAGGACTCATTGGGCTAAGCTTAGCTATCAAGATATAGAGTGAAATAGCACCACTGTTAACATGCATCATTTGTTCCGTTGTATGCAGTGCATGTGGCCGATTCCCACATCCAAGCTTTACTGTCTGTCTCTTCCCATGAAATCCTTATCAGTTATCAATAACTTGTGTTGTTCCAAGATAAGATGCAGCATTTGTAATGCTATTAACAGCCTCTTTGTGTAGTGTATGCTAAATGAACTCTTAAATCAAGTCAGGATGTAACCAAAAGTGATGTTACCAAAAACTGCTGATTTTACACAAGCACATAAATTAAGTTACTCTCCAGATTTGGCCATGTTGGCTTGAGCATGGGTACCATGCATGGCTACATTCTTTGATTGACGATCAACAATGCTCAACCAAAATGTGCAAGTTTAGACCAAAAATGATATTCTTAGTATACATGTACAGAATAAGAACAAATCAAGGGAAGGGGTTGGGGAGGAGGAGGGGGAAGAGGTTGGGGAGGGGAAGGGGTTGGGGGAGGGGGAGTGAGTTGGGGTTGGGGTTGGGGGTTGGGGATGGTTGCTTACCTCACTGGAATCTTCCTGGTGGTTTAGCATAGATACCACATTATCTGCTGCTTGCCTGCGAGCATCCACCACAGCCTGGTCAATCTTGGCTCTCTCTGCATTCACCATCTCATTGGCTTTCTGTTCTGCAGCTGCAACTGCTTTCTGCAGCTCGGAGACGGCTTGGCGCTTTACCTCATTCACAGCTTCTTCTTTTGTGATAACAAGGCACACAGAAAATAAAAGAAATTGCAATTATAATTAACAAATGCAACCTTCAATAGTTTATTTTATACATTTAACTTTTGTCAAAAAAAACAAAAACTAACAATTTGTATGTACTATTTGGGATGCCCCAATATGGCAAGGACCATATGGTAGTAATATCTGCACATTGCCAATAAACATGGCTTCTATTTTAGGCAGGGTGTTATGAATAGCCTTAGCACATATCAGTTCAGCCATAACAGGCTTGATCTAACAAAATACCTGCCAGCCATATGCCTCACATGCCTCATCTTTTTACCTCTTTTTTTCTGGGACAAGTGGTCCAAAAACAAGAAATCTGGACTGTGTGAGGCAGTTGTCATCTGTGGAACATTACAGTAATTGCCAGTGGGGTGTTTTGTTACTAAAAACCTTTTTTTTAATCCATCACTCTGCATCTGAAATCATAACATGTTGAAATTCAGAGCTCAATGACTGCCAGATGTTTAGCATATCCCAGGATGCCTATAAAAATGGCCTGTCAGCTTTTCAAGTTATTTTGTCCCAAAATGATTGAATGCACAGCAATGAGTGTTGATGTGCAGCCTGGCACAGCTGTGTTTCATTTTACTGACAGCAAGGAATGGCTTTGGTGGAAGACTAAGCAGTGCATGGGTTATGGGGTTCATGCTCAATACTAGTATGGTCTGCACCTGGGTAAACAAACCTGACCCTGTTACGCTTACCAGGGACAAATTTGGGCCCTTTGTGTTTTGTGTTGAAACCAGGCATAGCTTTGGGCACAGCTTCCAAGGCTCTGCATTTCAATCATTGCATTCTGCAGTTTTTCCACATTTTATTAATGTTAATTAAAAAGGGTGGTATTTTTTAATATCTTTAACGGCATTGGTTAATTAAAGTGTGTTGATCGATGTGTTTACAAGGTGAAAACATTTCAGCCCCTAAGAGGAAAAAAAGGTCTGCCAAATAATTTAGAACTTTTGGTGGATTTTAGTATCAAATAAAATTAATAAGCATGACTGCCTACATAGCACATATGCAGGTAGGCTTATTTTATAATGAAAGAAAAAAGATCATAAGACAGCGTAAATTTGCATTTTGTGAATATTACAAACAGTTTGAATGTATTTGTTCTGTTTGCCAAAGTGCTTTGATGATGTAATAAGCATGGAAGAGGAATATTCTATATTCAAAATTTCTTTAAAATTCATACAATGATTCAACAGAATTGAGTTACCTTGTTTAGTCTGGAAAACTACATGGTTAAATACTTAATTTTATGATAAACATATTCATATGATTATGAGCAGTAACATGCCAAGCTTAATATATTAAAATTATTGTGTTGCACAATATTGACATTATTGTTATTTTTACTGACAGTAATTTTCTCTTCTAGTTACATTTGCTGATTACAAAAGTATTTCAGATCAATTATGGAATGATTAGGACAAACTACAAAGCACAGCTTCTGCATAATCTGTTTGTAGCTGGACTGATGCCCGTAGCTTTTTAAAAACATATGTTACTTTGTTCAAATTAGTTACCATTCAGCAATAAATTGGTCAGTAAAAATAAAATAATACTGTTTGATTGTATGGTAAAGATGCCATATGGCATCATATCCAAGGTCTTATTCAGTCATACCAGGAGAACTACTTTCACAACCATGAGTAAAATGGCCAAAAAATTCAGGAACGCTGTTTGTATTTTATTTGTATGATTATTAGTAATAAAAAATATACATATCATCAAAATGTTTTGTTGAAATGAATTGTAACATGGCTCCAAAGTGTTAAACACATTCAACATGCAAGATGTGTCTGTAAATAACAGGATCAACCCGCTAAGAATGTCAGAAATCCTCCACCCTTATCATCACACAACACTTTGAAAAATGACAAAACATGCACTGATCAAAACTGGACGGATCAAATAGTGCCCCAAATCCTTCTTTTCACATTATATTCAAAGGCTCACTTGGGTCATGGACCATCTATGGCTTCATGAGGAACTAGCAAGGTTGCAAATTAATCAAATAAAAGAATCGTGTTCTTTTTTCCTATAAATGCACTTTATATTTCAAAAGATATTTAATTCTACACAAATTGTATGAATGCCTGGCGTAATGGTTGACACTGTTTTGATCCGTCATTTTCAACCCAGACACAGACATAAGAAAAAGAAGCCTATTCTCTTAGGACACACACCGAATGAGAGATGGGGGAAAGTGCATTCACCGAGTCTGAGAGTGTTCCTGGACATACCAGCCCTTCGCTTCACCTCCGAGACACGTTCTTCATTCTGCCGAAGGGAATGGGACATTATCTCTCCGGCCCGTTTCTTTAAATCTTGCTCAGTGTTCTCGGTGTGACGCCGCGCCCATAGAGAGAGCTCCTCGCGGTCTTGAATACTGCGCTGGTGCAGCACAGCTAGAGCACGCTTGGTCTTTTCTACCATGCCAACAATGCATTGTAACATCTGAAACAAAATGAGATCAAACAATACCATTCATGAATCAGGAATCTCCACAATGAGGTTCATGTTGCCATACAAAATAGATGCTAGGTTAGAATCTACTTTTTTCAATGCAGACCTTGAACAGCACTGAACATGGACAGGGGTGATGGATAGGAAAATACAATTTCATGGCATGGTTATATCTGTCAATTGAATCAATAAAGGGTAAGGTAAAACACCAATACTCTTCATACAACTGCCAACTGTCTACCAACCAAGGTCTATAGTTCTCTGAAATGGAAGTGTCTTAAGCAATATATTTATTCAAAATATCACTTCCATCCACTTTGATAAATATTACAAACTATTCATATATGAATCTCACAATGCTCATATCAAATGTTTAATGACCCTCAAATATTAATGCAAGACTTCAACCTAAATGGTTGAGGTCAGAGATAAGGACTTTCCAGCACTAAACATTCCCATTGCATGTGGACACAGAAAGAAAACAAAGTGAGATGACAAATATCCAGCCCTACAAAATAAACCTTTGCTTTACTGCACCTCTATGGCAATGATAACCCCTATTCATAGTAACCTATTGACCCAAGCTAAAGGGATTGGGTATTAATTGGCATCTAGTAACCTGATATGAAAATATCGATAATAATAGTCTAGTATAACATGTTGACTTCTTGAGGGATATCCTGTCTCTATGCTTCACCAATCAGACACTAACAATGTGACATTACCCATTGGGATCAACCACTTCCCACTCATTACAAACACACTTGGCCACATTAACTCCCTGTATTAAGGCAGGCATTTAAACCGCTCAATTTCAGTGTCAACAATTTCCACACAGTGGTTTGCCTGTAATAGGACACTTCCCTCGGCTCTTGAAAGATGAAATGGCATATCTCCATCCCCTATTCATCGTCGTCGGATTGTTGTAGCCCAGCAGAAGATTCAACAGGGGAAATCTGACAACAAATTGCAAGATCAGATTCTACAATCTTCCCTGATCATCACACAGGAAGTAGTGGCATTGTTTCGCCTCATACACAGCCCAAAATAACAAAGTTTTGTCTTCTAGTTCCAATCCCTGGAGACATGACTCACCGTGTCAACGTGTTTCCAGTCGTCCTCTATTCGATCATCAAGAAACATTTGGTCAGGGTAGACATGCTCCCTCGCTGGAAAACCTGTACATTAAAAAACATTGAAACTACATGAAAAACAAACAGTAAACACATTTTAAGCTTTTCCTTATATCTTAAAAATAGCCCACAATTGAAATATCTTAAATACATACATAGGTTTATTGTTATTTTCTAGTATTATATGCTACTGTAATTCAATCACTACCTTCACTATGTACACCATTATGGATATGTCTTTATGTTTTTAAAAAGCCTAGAGGAGAAAAATGCATTTACCGAATAAGAACAAAAGTGAATGGAAGAAGGGGAAAAGGGGGATTAAGTACACCAGGGTTAAATGTGATTGTGATAGCCGCTTCTGAAATGACAATACAAATAGCAAGTCACTTCGCTCTGTTCACTAAGCCTAACTCAACGTATAAACTTATTTCAAGAAAACATGCCAAGAGCTATCTGTGTTTTAATTAATGGATCCAATGGATGGACTTAGCACAGTATAAGGTTCCAGACATGCAAGCCACGTGCTCTTTAGCAGGGAATAGCCACATGAATAGCTGTGAATCCAACCCTGCAGGTGTGTACCTGGTCTTGTTAATTTGAGCCCCCCTGATCCGGTTACATCTTCTATATAGGACTGCTATGACTTGGTCTATTCACGGACCTATTCAATGTATTCATGACTGCCTAGGCTTGTAATGAATTCACAGCTTTACTTACAGCACTATTAATACTTTATTGTTAGATACCGTGTGTCCATAGCTTTCATAGCGGCAACAATTTGGGTTCTTTTGTGCACAATTTTTAAAAATTAACATGCTTTCAAAATACGCAGTTGACAGGAACAATCAAAGTTTATAACAAATTGTATAGTTATACTTCTTACACTCTTAAACTGTTGTTTTCAAAACAATATTATCAGAAATGTCCCTATTTAGTCAGATTTTTTAAACTATTGTTTTTTATTCTCTAAAACATTTAAGAAACTGTTTTAGAGTAATGCAAAGAGCTGTTTTGACTTGTAGAAAGTGTGTTGTTAAAAGCAGGGTATTCTGTTGGTAATTGTCAAAGACCTGTTTCGTCACTTGGTGTATCCCAACATATGCAAAAAATAACAAACCTGTGAAAATTTGGGCTCAATTGGTCGTCGAAGTTGCAAGAAAATAACGAAAGAAAAAACCACCCTTGTTGCATAGAATTGTGTGCTTTCAGATGCCTGAGAAAGGCTTCATGCCTGAAGCCTTCCTCAGATTCATTCAATTTTTGTGTGAAAAATTACCTCTTTCTCTAAAACTACATTACTTCAAAGGGGGCATTTCTATAACATTGTTTTATAATATCAACAGCTCTCTTGTGTTCTTAACACAGTAAGTTTCTACGGTCATTCATTTTTTTGAGTAAATACAAAAGGTGTACCTTCCCTTTAAATGCGATCTTTGCATGCAACCTTAAATATTTACAACTTCATGGACTTCAGGGACCTTGATTTCAATATTTACTCACTTTAACTTAGAAATTATTCTTTAATTTGTAAAAAAATCTTTTAGCTTGTCCATCGTCGGCATGACAAGCTGTGACATCGACCCCGGAAATGAGAGATTTTGGCATATCACTTAAAGATTTATGCTGATAATTTACTTCACTAGTTGCAAAAAAGATAATTGAGAATTACCTGCAGAGGAAATTGCCCGATCAACATAGCTTAATTCCCTTCATAGCATGTATAATGCATGCCAAGCATATGGGAAGGCACACGTGCACACCTCACCTATGACCTTTAGATGACTAATAGACTTTTTCACTAGGTAACTGGATTTGCAAAAGGCTGTTTTAATTGCTAACTCAGTTTTACAAGTTTATCAAAAATAACCGCTCATAGAAAAAGATCTAAATGGTCCAATCAGATTAGCTCACAAGTCAGATGGAACTCTGTTGGTTCCAAAATTGACATGCCACTTCCAAGCGGATGGTTCTAGATTAAATTCCAAGCTCCCCTTTTATATCGCAGGAAGGATACAGCATAAAAGAATAAAAGACTAAAAATCTGGTCTTTATCAAACTGTAGGGCAGGTCCAATAATAGCAATCCTTTATGGTCATTGTAAAAAACTAGGCCTTGATTCAATCCAAAATTACATGTATCAGATTTCAAAACAGGGATACACAAGTCCAGACTGTAACCAGACACACATGCAGACTGAAACTGATCAACTGTTCATGTTTTCAGTTCAGGGATGAGATTGGATGAACGTGGAAATTCCTGAAAAGTGGCTTGAGCCTGGGTTCGCCCTTAGTCTGGACCCAGAGCCTTCCAGATGTTACAATTCAGGAGGTTTACAGACTCTGTGTATCACCAGGAGTACAAAACTGCAGGTTTGGACACAATGTGGACTTTTTCTCTGTCCCTTTGTTGACTGTTTGATTTCTTTCAAGAAAATTTGACGGATATTTTGGAAACATGCTGAAATCAGAACAAAGCCCGAAAAATCACATGCCCACACTTATGACATTATTTCTCCCCTCCCACCTGACTGCAAATTGTCTAAGATGGAATTTTCGACTGTCTGTACAAAATATGCATTTTACAGACTACTTCTTAAGGGGCCGTTATTGTTATGCATTTGGATCACATTCAGGTTATCTGAAGTATAGGCTAAGCCTGGTAACACTCCAGCAGCGAGTCACAGATAAACTGCCACATTTGCAGCATAAGTTGCTGGTTGAGAAAAGCATTGGGTGCATATAATTTATGAGAAATGTTTGCCACATACATTGAAAGTGTAAAGAAAGTAGTTCATTGTTAGATGAAGTCACCAGCTTATGCAAAGACTGTCATCCACAACCGACCAGCACATAATACTCACTGTATCCAGGGTGTCGTTCCCGCTCTCTCTCGTATCTCTCTCTAGCCATCTCTCGCATCTCTCTAGCATGAGCAAGGTCCTCCATACGGATCTGATGATGAGGCATGGCAGCGGAGGGGTAATGGTTGGGGGCTTGAGGTGGGGTCGTTAGATGAATACTACCGGGACTCACTGTGCAGTGTCTCTTAGGAAGAGGCACCTCTGTCATGTGATCTGCTCCATTCTCCTTGGGTCGCCCCATTATTCTGTACATAATGAACAATTTAATCACAGTGAAGACGCTGGCAGCTCAGAAGCAACAATAAGAGGGAATGGTAAGACATGTGGTGAAAGGTTTACAAGGCAATCAGGAAAATGAACATAGGCCAATCCCCATCTCATCTGCCTTATGTCAATATTTAGTACGTTGCCTATATCATTAAGAGTGTCTATGCCTCTGATCTAGAGAACAACTTAATAAATCAAGCTTCAGAAGCTGCATGTTACTAATAAATTCTCATTACATTGTCAACTTTAATCATGTTCTTCATCACATTATAAGCTGAAAAAGGAAATAAAGTACAGAGACTTCCATTTCCTTTATTATCTTGTATTGAATGATCCATTATGAGGTATCAAATTTCAGTTCTGCAAACCTTACAGTACACTGTACTTTCATCATCTGACGACGAAATCAATGAAACATATACAAAAGGTTTACCCACACTATTGTATTTTCTGAAAACAATATTGAATGTTCATAAAACAATTTTCAAGTCAGTATTAGAGTTGAACTATGATAGTATCTTTTTACA
>CM021529.1:8835128-8908347 GCA_010994315.2 Pisaster ochraceus
GACTACAGCTCTGCACATTCACACACTAACACCTTTTCCCACACAATGGAAGGCTATTTAAAGCTTAAGCAAAAAACATGTTTCTTTTAAATGCAAATTATATGAAAAATATTAAATGAAAAATATAAATTGACTATTCGAAAATACATGTACAAATGTATGTATGACCACTTGTAAATTATACCCTTGTTTTGTTAACAGTCAAATAAAAATGTAAAATTTATTTTGTGACATAAATTTCACTCAAGCCGCAGCATATGTATAGTCAAGTACGGTCGAGTATTAAGTACTACCGAGTATTACTGCCATCGAGTATGAGTACAAATGTCTGAGTACCAAGTACTCTGATATCTGAGTACAGAGTACAAAAGCCGAGTACCAACAACTTGGATCTCTGACTACGAGTGCAAGTACTTTTTGAAGAAAAATACTACAAAATTGGGTGTCAACACATTTCTTTATTTTTTTACTAATTTCTAGATTATATTGTTAGCTTGTTATGATAATTATCTTTTAAACATGAATACCAAAGACAAAGCTCAATTTTTAAATAGCTTTATTCCTATATTCCTTGGATTGCAGTGGCATAAAACTACTTAAAATAGTTTCCGAGTACATTTTCTGTCAAGTATCTAGCTTTGAGAACAGATTAACTTTTCTTTTGAGTAATGAGTTAGGATTTTGAGTGCCAGTATTTTGCTCGTTGAGTAAGAGTATGAGTACCATCAAAAGGTTACTCAAGTAGATTCTAGCATGAGTACCGAGTACAGGTACTAGAAAACTGCACATAGGCTTACAGTTACAAATTGTAACCATGTCAGACCCAACTAAAAAACAAATATCAAACACTCAGACATTGAGGTCAAGTTATCAGAAACAAAATTTGTTTTTGTGCTGGCTCTATCATCAAGGAACAAGAAATCAATTTACAAGTGACATCAAACTCTCTGATGAGTAGAGGATGTACTGCACATCACAGTAATTGACATTACTTAGAGTGAGTATCACTGAGACTACACAATCCAATTCAGGGGACAGATGTTCAAGTCTGGGGCCAAGCACTTGACTGCCACGATAATTTCTGGCACTACTGACAACTAGGACAGGAGGTCCTCACTGATTCTCTTGTATTTACACACTGAGGAATTGGCTGAAATACAACCAAGCTACGATGCAAGTCCACAGACAGCAAAACAAAGCAATCACTGTGCAAAATCGGTGTTTTAAAATTGAAATACATGAATTATAAGGGGAAAAGAACCAGTACATTCTGATAGCTTCATTGCCTAGCTTCCCCTTTTTAATTTAAAATTAAATCAAAATAAGAATTTTCACATTAAGTTGACAGACTTTTCCTAAGGCAAACTGACATCATTGTGGGTAAACTGACAACAGAAGTAAAGGTTATTTGACAACAGAACTGAGGCTAAACTAACAGAACTGATGGCTTTGCATTCACAGTTGCAGAACGGAAATCTTGATAAACCCAAATAAATTCCCAATATCACAGAATAAACATTCATCTTTGTCAGCAGTGCTTTAGCTTACTCCAAAAGATATAGGCCCCCTACCATTGGAAATCAAACAAGTATCTTCTGGAAGGATGAACTAATAAAACAAATGGAATAAGTTTGGACACAACTACAGTGTTTGGTTACAGGTTAATTCTCTCAAGGAAATCTGACCTATAGCCAGCTGTATTTCCTTCAAGGTGAAGTCAAACTTTGGTTGTGTTGGTGAAACCATAGTATACAATGTAATAATCATACTCTATTTATTTATCCTACAAATATTACTTAAACATGAGTACAATGTGACCTAATAGTGACCTCACGCACAGAAATCAGGACTGATCCATTTAGAGTAAAGCTGAAAGAAACGATACAATCCAGATTAAGGACTGCTCCTTCCAATCTTGATGACAAAGTAACAGATGACACTTGAGGTTTGTCTTCAAATCACTGGCAACTGAGCTTTGCTAAACCATTATGACAATTCCGTTATGACAATTCCATTATGACAATTCCATGAAACTACTACAAACATCAAAGAAATCTAAATCCAGTGTCAATCTGTGTCAAGATAAATGTTGGGAATAGTGTTTAGTAAAATTGTTTAGCTTTTCTACAAAAAATTGTAGCATTAAAGTGAGAAATATCCTTGAGACACTCTCAGTGGCTCTCCAAGAAATATTTTCCATTTAGATGTAAGCAATTTACAAAAGGATGCAGGCGATTTGATCTTATTTTAGAACCCAGCCAAATACTAGGATTTTACTTTCAGGAGAAACTGGTACAGTTTGAATCATGGGGTGAGTAGCCAGTGATTCAACGATGGAGAACTAAGTGTAATTGAAGACATCAGCCCCATCAATAACAATATCAAGATCAGTAGCAGCTAGACATCTTAGTACTTCTGCCTCTGTATCAGTGGTTAAAAGTAAATCTCACACAAAATGTACACCAAAATGCAAATAAAATATCATAAACTTGTGCCATTAAAAAAAATTGTTTAAATAACACTTAAAAATAGGTATTATTAGCCTTAAGTTTTGACACAGAGTCTTTCTCAAAAACTTAAATCAATGCTTTGACTCTCTATTTGCAGGGGGGGGGGGGTGACTCAAATTTAGCATTCTATGGGCAAAGAAATCTTGAAAATCATGAATTTTAAATTATTATCACTTTTCATCCCTTTCTCTGACGTGTGACTGTGAGGTTACTCTGTTTTGTACTTTTGGAAAAGAAGAATGTAAACCAGACCTTGTGTTTTGTAGAGATGCAGAGCTGGGGGAGAGAATTGCCCTTTAAGGTGTGGACTTGCTCTTCTGCATGAGTGCTTAGATGACAACCAGGCAGGCAGGAGTGCGTGTAGCAGATGGGTTGTCAGCCTGTCATCAATTAATTTACTGTAATGGACAGGCCAGGGCTGGGCAGGCTGTGTCACAAGGGGCATTCAATGTTTCATTTCCTCTACTATCTCATTAGTTAATTTGCTCCCCAAGCTCAAAGGAAAGTCCCCCCCCCTTTCTTCTCTCCTAATTTCATAAACTTTCCTTTGCGCACTGGACTTAATTGATCGTCTCTGTTTAAATTATCTTGTTCAGCAGACATGCAACTGTCATTTTTTAAGAGTATCAATGGGACAGAACCGAGGAAATAATGCTAATTGGTCATAATTACAGTGTTAACTAATATCAGTTTTTATTCTGTAATTGCTATGGAGGCACTCCTTCACTGTATTGTCTCTGACAAAACGAAATGAAATAAATTAGTTCATTCACATAGTATCATTGAAAGCGTACATGGGAAATTAACAAGGCTGGTTCAGTTGTAACACAAACTAATGTAATATGAGTATCTACTAATACTTAGATCAATGGCTACAGCCATGCAATTTATCCGTCATCCATTTACTGAATGTTGACAAACCTGGGGGTAAATTTACAGAGTGGAGAATTCCAGTTTCTAGTTTAGCTATTGGCAAGGGTTTTGATCCAAAAGGTGGAAGGGAAGGGGGGGGGGACCTGGATGCAAATTAATTAATGGTGTGACAAAGAGCCTGGAGTGATAGTGCAGTGTAGTGGTAAAGACCTGTCATGTCTTGGGGAATGCTAACCCATGGTTAGAAGCAGGCAGATGGTCCCCACTCACTATGTCCACTATGGCTTGTCCACCTACTTTTCATGAAGGAACTGATGATAGCGCAAGGCCCAACCCATTGCCTTTATGTAGCACTTAACCACAGGGGGGTACATGTACATAGAATTTCAACTTTCCCACTTATCCCAAGAAAGCTCAGTTGACCCTGTTCCCTGTGACTAAAGGATAATTATCTGATTATGACATCTGTTGGCTGGGCAGTCAGTCTGTCTGAGTTGTCATTCATTTTACTTAGTTACACAGTTACTTTTAATATTCTTGCAATACACTAACAGCTTGGACCCCACACTGCTGTATTAGTGGTAATTTTGGGGTCCAATCTCAGCCATCTGGCTTAGTATTTGGTAGGATAATAATGATGAGTGAATACCATGGAAACGCATAGCATATCAGGCTTTCCTTTTATCTGAAAAATGGTTGAGTCTGGACCAGCTGGATGGTTATAGCTTAGTGAGCTCACCATGCTACGTGAGTTACACTGAGCGCTACACTGCATGTTTGATCAAGCATGTTTAACAACACTCTATATCTGACTCTCTATTACTGACATTCACTTGAATAACTTCTTTTTTCTCATTGTTTAATCAACAGTACACATTTTGTGCCATATATAACAAAACACTCAACAACAGTGTTAGTTTATTACTGTGTAAAAATACCTTTCTGAGATATTTGTTTTAATTACATGTGCAAGAATAAAGCCTGTTATGAAACTCATTGCCATCTGCAAGACCAACCAAGAGCACTGAGCATGTTCTGAAAGCCTATAATACCAAGCCTTTATGCATTATGCTGCTTTTAATCTAACAGTTAGAAAGGACAGCTGATAAAGCAATTTATGGGGAATCTCTTTTCAACCTTGCCTTGCAGATTTGGTTTCCTGAGTTGTACCATTGTAGATTTCCTTTGGGCTGACTACTAATTGATACCACAGCAGCTGGCAGGGAGGATTTGGTGGGATTTACCAACAAATCCTGCCTACAAATCCTCTCTACACTCAAGCTGATTTCAACATCGTGATTGATTACATTTTGATAATAAAAAACATTACTTGGTACATTATTTACAGTATCTGAAAGAGTACAGAAAAATCAAAATTTCTTAGAAATTTTGATCAAGAATTCCAAACTATCTCTACTGTTCACACACTTTTTGTAAACTAACAAATCATCCTACAGGCACTCAGCTTACCTGTCTGTAGACCTACTCTTTTTAAATCCTCTCAGCTGCTTCTTCATAAACATGGACGTACAACATTGGTTAAGAATCCCAATTGTCATTTAAGGTGTGTCACGACAATTGTTCTCTGATTATCAACTACATAATTGTTTTTCTTTTATATACATTTTGAACTACAGTATGCATTTGCAATAGAAGTGTTTCTAAATAAAGGTTCTGATTGCGTGTTGTGAGCTTCATACCTTACTTCCTCCTGACGCATTTGGTTTCAAATTGTCTCAAGAGTACAGTGACCTTGCACCATTATGACTCTAACATTCATTGTAATTCTTTCTATGTAAATGATCTTGACATAGAGGTCAACTAGAACTACCTGGTTGGATCTGATAAGGATAGGTAATTCCACAGCTTCCGGAAATAACATATTGAAATAAGATGATGTAATCAAAGAAGGAACAGAAACCCTATAGTATTATTTTAATTCGTGGATGGCACTGCAATGTATATGTCATGTTGCAGTAATACAACTTTCTTTCATCATGAATATAGATCTTCTATGTAGGTTTTTATTTAGCAGTGGCTGATGAAGGTACAATGTTTAACGGATAATGAAGTTACTACAGATTGTATCTTTAAAAAACAGCCTGATGCCTAATCCCAATACACATTTGTGTCATTGCCTGATTTTACTTGAGTGGTACAACTGCTGACTGGTTAGCCATTGTATAATCAGGAAGGCCCTCTCAGAATGATCAATCTTGTTTTAAATCTAAGTCTTTCTCATGAGTTTGACTCCAATAAAATTGATCAAACAAAAGGAAAGTAAAAGGTCCCTATGTAGAAATAAAATATTGTTTATCATATACTGAGTGAATAGAAACTGAATAACAAGAGAAACCATTTTCCTAGAATACTGTCATTGTTCAGGAAAACCGCAAAATATTACACCTACACAGGTACACAGTATTCAGCAGTATCAACTACAGTGTAAGTCATACAACACCCTACCACGCAACAATACAAATAAATGCTAAATTATGTAATGTGCTTCATCCTCATAAACAGCACTTTAGAGCATACGTTAATGAACAAGTTTGCTTTTATTTTTATGGAAGTACAACACATATTGACACATATTTACCAGAAGTGCTTGGGCAGCTTGTCATTGGGTAAATTTGGTAACTATAGTTGCAATTGTGCATTCAATCCAATCCTCTTGCTTACAACTACAACTTAACTGTAATATTCTTACCAAAACAACTGCAATTTCTTTTAGAGAAAGGTCAGTTTAAACTTTATAGGCTAACAGAAACTTTCCTAATTTAATACAGTTATAAACCCATCCACCACCTTCTAAAATCTGTGATCTCTATCTAGACACAACATTTACCAGGGTGGTTGGTACTAATAGTACACCAACCATGTAAACATGTACATGTGCCAACTTATTTGTATAAGAGTTTTTGGATAGCTATTCCATGTGGGAACTGTTGGTTGAAATGGATTACAAGAAAATAATCAAAGAAATGCTTTCAATCCCATCAGAGTACATTTATATTGTCAAGAAATTATTTTCACTTGAACAACAAATTTGTGCAAAGTCTCTATTGTTTTTCTCATGTGGTGTCAATTACCATTGTATCGTCAAAATTATAGCACAGTTGAAATATTTATAATGTACAAATTTTATGTAACATCAACTTTTTAATGTATTTATTTGGATGTCTACATAATACAAATGTCAGTTTACAACACATACATAACAGAGAATTTCAATGTCAGGTCACACCAACTACAACCCTTCGGGGCTGATAATGGTCTGTCAAAAACATTCTTACATTTTTGGGGTATAAATTTGACCGATTGAAAGAGAATTGGAACAGTTTTCTTAATCCATGATAAATCCTACCATGGGACAGACTTAGTGTTCCAAGTGTGCTCTAGTTAGATTGCCAACAGTACAGATCCAAAGCTGAGATACTCCCCCAATATCACTCCCCATCTAACATTATTGTTAAGTAAGAGGCAGATAGAAGTAATAAAAGAACAGCATCTACAGGAAGCATCAGGCATTGATTATAGATAGTGAATGGCAGACATATTGGCCTGGGGAATATTGAATGCCTACTCCATTGATATTAGCAACAGATGGTTGGTTCACATGGTGTCTATGCTAATAATGAAAACTAGAGGAAGCAATTGTACCTCATGGTACAATCAACTCATACAGCCATAACAACTATGGAGTCTTGCTGTTGATTAATTCCAGCTTGGATTGATATGTCATATTGAATATTGTCTGTTCATATCACTCAATCTAAAACATCATCTGATTCATCAACAAATTACTTCTTATCTCAACTAATTCTTGCTGACTTGGGTGTTTTGTAAAGGCCAAATTTTCTATACACTGAATAACTTCATATAATACTACATGTAGTAAGAAAAAAACACAATCAAAAATGGCCTGTATCCTCCGTTGAAGCTTATTCACTCAGTTGCAGTGTGCATAGCAGATGTGTGGTTTGCCCACATGTGAAGTAGATATCTAAGGTGGTAAATAGGAGCCCATAGCCAAGGGAATAAACCTTCTGCCAGTCCTATACAGTGACCCACAAGGTTGTTCAGTTAAGTGTATCCCCTTAATTCCCCTTTAAGTTTGATGAGTGAAATTGTAAAAAAAATATAAACAAACTATAAATACAAGGAAATATTAATCATATACACACATACATCGCATAATCCCTGTCTATTCCAGTGGTTTCATGACCTCTTCCTGCCTGTGGTATTTCTAGTGAATATTTATAAGTGTATCAGCTATCGATCTTACCTTTCATTATTTCCTTAAATAGAGGCTTCACCACCATCGGGACGGCGTACATGAGTGAGACTGAAATCACAATTACATCAACCAATCAAGAAAGATAATCCAAGAGATCCAGTAGTCACGGTAGAGTCGTAGTTTCTAATGAATAGAGCTCCCAAGTATCAACACACTACATCATCTTCCAATACAAAACAAGATGCTGTTTTTGCCTCTTGGAGCGAGTGCAATGTGTGACTCAATTAATGGGTAGGTGGGTTGATAAAGCTTTTGTCCAACACAGAGAAATTAGACTTCACTGTGTAACTTTAAGTTTTATTGCACTGTAGCTAGACACATCAACAAGGCTAAACAAGACTAAAATTTCATGAGACAGGTCAATGCCAGTTAGCTAGCTTCCAGGTGACAGCCACATGTGCAGCTAACCAACAAGCCAAGCGCTGACTGCACATATGGTACAAAGAAAACCACACCGCGCATTGTTGTCCCCATAGCCTGAAATGCCCATGCGCTTCATTGTTGCCTGCAGTGCGTTTCCCTTGTAATTGGTAGCGCTTGTTTGTCAAGCCATGGTCAACCAATTGCACTGCCCCATTTAGCCACAGACCCCCTCTGGATTACTCCACTATTGGTAGAGGTGTGAACTACAAGCAGTGGGTGATGTATACTATTTTTACTCCAAAGACATGGTTGAACTCATGTATACAGTATAGTGATTAATGCATCTAGAGGGTCCGCCAATTACCACAGTTATTCAGTCTACTATGGGCAATATAGTCATGACAATATCAAGTGAATTGCCATGGTAAAGTGGTTCATCTAAAGGACATTGGTTTAATGACTAGCGTCTTTGTTAACACTGTTAAGAGGGGAGAGTACAAAGCAGCAGACGAATTGTACTGCATCATCATCACCACCAGTTCATCAATTATTCATTATTTACTAAAATAGGAAAATGCTGTGATAAAGCTTCATGATAGCAAGCAATCAGAAACCTATTAGGGATTAATTGAGTGATTATTTGTCTGAAACTCTAGGAATTATGTCAATTACAAGAGTGGGATAACAAAGCCTAGCAATGAACACTATTTTGTGTTTCACCCAGTGGGTAGATGCCCTGTCATGATATAGAGAGGATATCATTTCCTTTTAATTTATCTAGTCGTTATCTTGAAAACCAGTATACCATTGGTAACACCCCCAGTTGTTTGATGAATGTAAGCTTGATTGATTGTTTTTTTTAAATACATAATTTTCGCATGGAATACTTGTTGATTTATTGTTCCACATCAGTTTAATTTGGGGAAAATCAACACATTTGCCATTACAAACTTTATTATTGTCAAGAACTGTGTAGACTAGCTGTGCTAGATAAAATCAGCTCAACTCAATAACTAAATCTGTATTACACACGTGAGATTCTACTATTGAGTCAATTGGTGTATATCATACAAAAGTTGTTTATTTTTAATAATTTAAAAATGATTAACTACAATGTAGCATATTTCAAAGAAACCGGTTTCAAGAAAAATTTATTTTAAATTTTATTAGATGTTATATTTAATTTGTTTAATATTCTTCTTCAGTGCTATTTTAGATTGAAGAACATTGAATATGACAAATATGAATTTCCACAAAAATTCTTTAAATTTACAGCACCGAGCCCTAAAAATTGTTGTTCAACAACTTCAAGCATCTGAAGGAATATGTCATCAATCCTTCATTTTGGTCAATGTTTTTAATAAAGGACTTTGGTTCTAGATACTGTGTATTGTATGCACACCAATGTTATTATAACTAGCAATAATTGCTTCATACTTTATGAATGAAGTAAGAATAAAATTTCAGAGGGAAAAATAACTCTTTATAGGATCTCGAGTAACTTTTTCAGAATTGTAAAACAACATGTGATAACAACTATCATGAAGTGCTCATTATTTTTTAAAAACCATCTCAAACCAGTTGCAAGTTTTTTAAGTTAACTTTTATGGTCAGCAAAATATTACCACATCAATTAATTTTAAGAGCAATAATTAACTGGCAACAAATGAAAGCAGTTCCAAAAGGACTTATAGCAAGCAAGCCGTGTGAATAATGTTCAATAATAGTGCAGCCCTCTCACTTTAAGTTGAGCTCCCATATTTTGAAGAAATTTCATTGGTCTGCCAAAAGGTAACTTGAGACAACAAATCCAGATGGAAATACCACATGGTTGGAGTGACATCTGGTTTTGCTTTAACTGTCATAAAGTATATAAAATAGAAGAGTGTAGTAATGACCATGGAGAAATGCCTGATTAGAACACCACACGCAAATCAATGACTATTCATAGCCAAGGAACACGTGTAGGCAGTTTTCCTATAAGAAAGCTAATATGCTACCATGAAGGTTACATGCTGAATGAAGGTTACACAGAAGGATTTCAAGCTAGCAGAGACAATGTCAGTCAGATATTCAAAATTATCAGGATTATTTCAAGGATGCAAAATGCTGTATTTGCTGGGTTTAAATTCTTGATTATTGAAGGTTTCCTTGCAGATGAAATGCTAACTTAAAGGTTTACACATATCAACTTTAAACAAGGGGAAATGGAATAATAATAAAAAAACAAAACAAAGATAAATGTGTTTTGCCTTAAAAAAACTAAAAAACCATATAGAATTCTACAAGAAACATACATTTGTAAATTTTAATGAAAGTCTTTACATCATCGACTAAGAAAAAATACCACTGCAACCTAAATCCTACTTCTACTTTGAATTAAACTCAAATCAGGACCCGGGTCTTTTTGGTGAATAATTAACATATTGGACAATGGCTATTACGATCTCAGTGTACCAACATTGAGTATCTATTGTCCTGACATTTGACATGACAGCCATCAGGTACTATCACTCCATATGACATTAACTCAGATTTCAGGTGATAACTTACAAACAAGTAGGCCCTAACTCTTCTTCTTTCGAAAAATTGTGTATATCCCCGTCTAATCCTGGGTCAGATTTTACCATCTTCATCAACAGTGGAATATCAAATGAAATATGGACAAACTGTTCCCGACCTAGGCAATATCATTTTATAGTCTGCAAAAAGCTCTCCTCATTTCTGGTGGATTATTTCTTAAAGGAGTATCTACCATAGGGAAATGTACAAATGTAACTCACAAACATTCTTTTCCTCTGTTAGTTTTCATCACTCCAAAATGATCAATGTTAGTAAAATTTAGTAGAATAGCTTCGGTGAGGAAATATGCAAAAAGTTAGTTTACTGAAAAAGGCTTTTCCGACTGTTAATGTACACAAAGACACTTCCCTCAAGTTGAAATAGAACCCATGCAACAGAATCATTGTATGTGCTCTATCAATGCAGTTGTATTCATCGTTTTCACAAAGTGACAGATGTGTAAAAAAAAAACACACAAACAAATTTGGCAAATCATTTTTTTGGGGTACAGATTCTTGATTTACTCATTGCCACAACATGTTGACCATGTTTGAGGACTTAACAAGTAACAGTTTTCTAATTACACTATTGAGCATGATGGATTTTTCCTTTATGCGTTTTCTTGGTCAATAGAACTGGCATGGTGCTAGACACACATGGTATGACTCTTGCATTTTCACAAAATGCCAAATCTGGTAACCTAGGCCTACTTGGGTTTAGCGTTTTTACGAAGTGACAAATCTCAATATGTAATGATTTGTACACAGTGCTCAGCAGGCAGGGCTAGTTTTTTGTTTATTTTGTTTTCATTTTCGTGAAGTGAAGTGAAGAATATGTTTTGGAATTAATACCTCATCAAAACAGTTACAAATAAAAAAACGAATTTGACAGTTATGTTTTTAACTGAGGAAGTCAGCTTTATTTGTTCATATTAGATTTAAAAGAACAAACAGTAAGCGGTCTCCGAAACAGCAATTTGAAAATCAGTTCAACTTCAAACACGATGTTCTCAAAACAAAGAATATGGGCTGTGTGACTTATTTGTCACATCATGAAATCCGAACGACTTGAGGTTCTAAATACAATAGAAATAGGAAGGAAGCAAGAATGGTATAGCCAATGGTGGATCATTTCAAGAGTTTGATATTCAGCAAAGCAATTGTTCTTGCATATTGAGAATTCAGCTTATTAGGTAATTGCAGTAAGATGAAGGTCAACACACAGAAATGTCTGAATTTTGGTCTAACAAGAATTAATAGTCATTTACATTCTCAGCCAATTCTTTTATTGGACAGGATGATTTATGAGATCTGATGCCATCAACGATGCAAATATTCAAAAGCACCATCATTTCTAACCAACCAGCAAGTCTGGCAAAATTTCCCATATGGAATAAGTACAGGGTGTGTACACAATCAGCAAGTACCCACATTTAAATAATAAAAAAAAACATTATTTAAAAGTGTACTCGTAAGAACAATACAAGCAAACACCAAACACAATAAGTATTACCCTACTACAATGTATACAATAAATGCCAACAAAATGATTACATTGATAATTTAAGAGGGGCTCCAAGGTAAAATTCAGTTTTGTGAGGCACTCAGTTTCCAACAAATGGAGTCCTCATGAGGTTGAAGAAAAGGTCTCCAACCTCACGTTCAAATGGTGTAAAATGCCATTTTATTTGATACTCTTTTAGAATGAAATTTGAAAAATGACATCATTGAACATCAAAAACAAATGGGTCTACAAATGGGTCACATTCCACAGAGAAATGTTTGTGTCAGTCAAAATGTGTAATTCATGAGTTTGAATGAATGTCATCAGAAATCAGGAAAGAACTACAAATTATCTGTACAAAAGTATATTTGGAGAGTGACCCATTGAATGTTTTTGAATTTTGACAAAAATTGCACTCGAAAGGTAGAAAACCCAGTGGCATTTCAAACTGTTTTAACCTGAGGTTAAAGACTTCCACTTTGTTTCCCCATTTTCTATCCTATTGGAAAAATGAATGGATTTTGTGCATGAGACACTCTCTGACTCATTTTTCTTTTTCCAAAGTGCATTGTGGGCATGAATTCTATAGATAATACTCCAGAAGTAAATTCATGCCTACAGTTTCAAGGCTTAAGTTGATCAAAGACACTCACCAGCATGCCGTTAACAATGTAAAGCCCTCTATCACACAACTCCAGTATCGGCAAATAGCAAAGAGTGATGAAGGCAAGAAAAGGGTTTTTATGGCAATGTGCTATCTAAGAATGCACTTCTCATAAGGGCATAAATGAGTGCATCACAACTTTAAGTCTGTTAAAAGGAGGGTGGGTATACCTTTGGTAATTACTCCAAAAATTAATGACCATAAATACGAATTTAGCCAAGAGCACTGGAGAGCTGTTGATATTATAAAACATTGTTAGAAATGACCCCTTTGAAGTAAATGTTGTTTTAGAGAAAGAGGTAGGTAATTTTTCTCCCAAAAATTTGAATCTGAGGAAGGCTTAAGGTATGAAGCCTTTCTCGTGCATCTGACAGCACTTGGTTTTTTTTTCTTCTTCATTATTTTCTTGCAACTTCCATCAGCAAATAAGCAACAGTTTTCACAGATTTGGCATTGTATGCATTATGTTGGGATACATCAAGTGAGGATACTGACCAAAAGTATACTATGCCTCTGAGCATGGAGGTATTCTATCTCCATGCTCTAAGGACGTATTCAAGGTGTGGGCAGTTTAACATGTCACCCCCCCCCCCATACCAAAACTAACAAACCCCATAGGAAGAAAAGACACAATATTTAATCATTAAGTTATCACACCATTTATAATGAAGTATTATTCAACATCTATGACATGTTGATTTCTAAGAGTTGCTCATTTCCTTTTGGGTCGTATGTAAACTTCTCGGGGGAGATCAAACTTCCAGAGGGGGAGACTTATTTCTTCTTATAGATTCATTCCTGTGTGCACATGTACCAGTAATTTTCCAAACAAATAAACAATGCCTATATGCAAATATACATAAAGAATGGCCTTGGCAACAGTTTGAAGTAAAGTACAATAATGTAACATTTTTTAAAATAAATTATTTGTCAATAGGTCACATGCACGAAACTCTAAATTCTACAGGTAGGTTGGAGGTAATCATGTACCAGCAAGTTGCATTCTGTCAAAGGACCTGCACAAAAAGTAATTTGTATTATTCCATATAAACAGACATGCTACGTGTACAGAGCTTTGCAACACTAGCTCAACATGACCTCAATGGTACAATCTTCAGATATATGATTTAACTTGAAAACATGTGGATAGGATGGAAAGGAAAGGGGAGGGGTAATGCACTTCACACTCCTTTTTTTTTTTTGCTGTTTGAAATTCTTCTCTAATAGTTCAATCGATTTCCCCTCATTTCCTGACACATTTGCACTTACTTTTAATACAACTTACAATTTACACTGTACACACATCCACCACTAACAAACCCCTTCTCACAATGTACTTATGACAATGTGTAAATCTGCACAACATTAAGTTTCAACATAGTTTAACTCTGCAGTGACCAACAGTTTCATGACATGAGCTCTTATAAGCTTTTTAGTGCAATTTTTGTGATACATATGTTTTGTTATGCTATTTCACACAACTCTCACACGTAATGCAAAAAAGACAAGTAATGGCTGCACACATTTTAAAGTGAATGTATAGACACAGTCTTGTGGGGCCTTAATTCTGTTTGCCAACATAGATGAAAAGCCCACTTCAGTATGCCAATGTTGCTAGTTTGCTTTGCTAGTCCACTGTGGTCTTTACTTTGAATAATGCAATGGTGTGTAATATCCACAACCTGATTTGAAAACTCTCAAGTTAACCCACTCCCTCAGCAGTTGGTCTGGATACCAACAATAAGTGAGTGATTTACACAGGTCACAAAAGATTGAGATATTTTGGTTGGAAGTGCAAAGGACTAACATACGCATGTAAGTTCATGTTATTTCTTTTTAACCCAAACAAAATTTCAGGCTGTAGCTTTGATATAGGCCGAATGATCATCTTCAAGAAAATGTCAAGATACATGTAGATGCTTGCTATGTGATGTAGTAAACATAGATAATAAGAAGAAGGAAAGACACCATAGTTTCTTATGGGACACACATTCATCAAGTAAAAGAGATACAACAAGTTTGATCTGATCATACCCGCATGATGAACTGAACACAAAAACATGCTTATTTTGTATCATTCTCTTGTGCTCAGTCTTCCAGAGCTCTTGTCTGAATTCAAACTGAATTTGCTTTCCCATGAGAAGACAAAATGGCTCCAATCTAAATTGAATGCACTAAATCCTAATAACAACCTTTATTTGTTCTATATAATATTTGCCATCAACCTTTTGTAGATAAGCAGCTTGTTGGACCTAGGTCTCTACCCTGACTCTACGTTAGTTTATTATCCATAGTATCCCACTTGACAGCATTATCCAGGAAGCTACAGGTGCATTTAACAATGTTGTCAAAGCAAATTACAGAAATAAGGAAATTCATCGCCTGAAAACAACTACATTGATATGTTTAAACTTTCACAGCTTTTGTGCAACACTACTCACCTGCCATTCTGTCTGTTTGCTTCTCCTATATGAAACCCTCTAGGTCGGCTTTGCTTATATTCTCTCTCCTGGGTCATTACACAGACCGGCACAAAAGATAACTTTTTTAAATGATCACAATTTTACGGCCTCAAAAATTGCTGGTACCAAATATAGAAATAAAAAAAAGAACTCGAACATATTGAATTTTACTGAATTAATTGCAAAATACAATCAATTATCTACTAATTATTCATAAAAAAACTACAATGAAAAAGATTTAACAATGCTGTTTCCTGTCAGTTCATAACATCCCAACTCGTATGCCTCTTTGGTCTTGTAATACTAACAAGAATTTTCAAACAGCCTTATTTATGCTTTACACAGTTAAATCTTTGTTGACATCGTCCTGGTACGTCAAGGCTTATTACGTAGCAAGCTTTTCCAGAATCTAAGAGAGATGTGCGAGTAACCACGCACAGCATTATAAAAGCATCAAGAGTGGCATTACAGGGAGTGACTCATGAGGTGTAGTTACAACTTTAACAGTCTTCACCAATCAATGTTTTAGTCCTCCAGCTATCCAACAACTGAATCAGTAATGCTGTATTAACCAACAGAGCCCTCGACTTGAAGTTGTCGAGTGTTTGTTCCCCTGTAAACATTAAGTTTGTTTACAAAGTTTTAAACTGTTACCGCCCTCAGATAAAATGGACCCGGCAAGGCAGTTTTATTGGCTGTCTTTGGCAACCATAATAGTGTATACTGCACCCTACAAATATGAATTTAAATGAACTTGTACCACAATCTGGTTGTACAAACCATTAAATGGGGCAGTAGTCGGGAGCCAGCAGTCTCGAAAAAGCAGTATTAGAAAAGCAAGAGCCTTCCCCACTACAAACATTTAACGACTTATCAACAAGTCTAACCGAGCCCCATTGATTGAGCAAAAAGTTTGAGCAAAAAGTAGCAGCATTTTAGTTGGCCATGATGTTGGCCTTGTAAGTTTGAATTGATGACAAAAGTACAGCAGACGGGATGTGATCTGTTATAGTTCTTAACTGCTACCCATTGTATCCCTAACTCTTTCTATTATACAAAGTCCTTCCCAAAGACTTCAAAGGAAATAGATGTACGAGATGTACACACAATTGAACAACCCCAAAAGAATAAAAAGAGAAACAATTTTACTTCATTAGTTCTTTCCAGAACCATCACAACTTGTAAGAAATATTTGTTTTTAATGTGTATGGTGTTACCACAAAACTTTTGTACCATGTCAGGTTTCATATCCTAACACCAAACATCTATTGAATGAAATACAACACACATACTGATGTGCCTAACAACCTCCATTTCTGCCAGCTGCTTGGTTAGTTTGCCTTCAACCAGGGGCCCAATAATTACATTTATATATCCCCATTAAATATAATGTACATCGTGTACGTTATATGTGTGTATAAACACCGAAGGAAATTGTACCAGCAACTTTATTGAGTACTCTCAGTTAGAAGTATAACAATTATCTTGTGGCACAGAATTCATATTCATATTGAAGTGCAAGCAAGTATTGGTGGCATGAGAGAAATAAAGATTTGTAGCCAGCGCTATATAAGAAGCCACTATTACTAATGTTATTATTATAAACAATTTGTTGTGACAAGAAAAAAACACACAATGCCTGGCTTAATGATGCTGCTCACCCTTTTAAAGTTCTGCCGTTAGAAAACTGTTGGTTTGTATCTGACAAGTGTTTATGTTGTGGTCTTGAAAGCCAACTACACCACTGTTGCTTTGTTGATCGAATGGGACAAAGAAACTCTTTTCTAGTTCACACAGTAAGCATCTCATATATCCATAAACTTAAAGGCAATTCATCGAAATCACAACATTTTATAGGAACATTGGACATTCAAAGAAGGAGGGGTAAGGCACTAGTAATAAATTGCAACATTTTGATTTTTTTCCCTTCAAATCCTGCACTAATCAAAATTTCTAAAATTGAATTAAAATTTACCGTCAATGCGGTTTATTACTTGATTGTTGAAATACAAAGTTGCATCCCGTTAAGATGATCCCTGTCCTATCATTTCACAAGTTGTTTCGAAAACTTGGTTATAGCAGTTTCAGGTTGAATGGCTTCTGACTGGCACCCGAACAAAGATGTTGACAAAATAGGCAGGCCATCAACATAGGGCTAGATAGCTCAGTTGGTAGAGCGCCGGCACATTAATCCGGAGGTCAAAGGTTCAAGTCCCACAATCGTAAATTTGTCTTTGTTCAACCAAAATGAGTTCAAATTCACCCAGTCAGTTTCCCTTGTGTTTATTACTTAATTTATAACACTTTTCTGCTTTTGGTACACCTTTGCAGATAAACATGTCCATACTCTATAATGAAGAGGCAGGATAAGGTACACCATTGATAATGAAACAAAACACTTCTGGCATCATACCAAACAATTGTCATTGTACAAAACATCGGCTGAGAATCTTTACAGCCTGAAAAACATATCTTTAAAAAAGTCCAGAAATTCAGTGTCTTTGCCATTACAGACAGACACTAGGTGTTCGGGCAAAACAATATAGAATAAAAATCAAACAGGGTTTTGGACCATGTCCTGACCACCTCATCAGTTAAATTTGAAATTGGTCTTTGAGTATTCTAGACAGCTTATATTCTCATATCAGTGAGCATGATGTTGGTGCATCTGTTATATGGAAATAACTCTTACTTAAGCGTAAATATACCAGCATAATATTGAGAAACGTTGAAGTCAGCTATGCAAGTTGAATTTAACTCTAGCTTTTTCAAATTTGTGTATCTTTTGGGTTTCACAATGGAGAGAGAATGCTCACTATAAAGTCGTTTTCAATTTTCTGCCCTAAACACCTGCAACTGTTTGGCAATTGAAAAGAGCCTCCTGTCAAACTTAACTCTTTTCTCTCTCATAAACTTTGAAGATGGTGGTACCTGCTTTTAACAGTAATGATTCACTGGCACCAAAGCTTAGTCACATGCCCAGCAGTACAAACATATAACTTGAGATGGTATCAGAAAATGGTAAACAAGACAATAGTAAAATAAAAGCGGATGACCTTAAGAGACAGTGTATTGGTACCAGCACAAAGTGACTGAATAATTTGAGGGTATCTATACCTCGAGTTTGGAGTTATAAAACAAACAGGAAAATTATGTAAAATTGAAAGAAGTTCAGTTTGTGCGTGTTTTGAAATGGTGGTGGCTGAGGGTAATGATGGAACGAGGGACTTGTTATTACTACGTTTAATTTTCTTCTTATGGGGGGTGGGGTTGGGGTACAGAAATTGCTGTCAGACCAATTTTAGCAATCAAAGGCAAAGTTCATGATTTATAAAGAGGATATAAATAAAGAGGAGTAAAAAAAACATGAGGGTCAAATGTGTGGTTTAGGATAAAAGGACCTGGATGTGGGGAAGAGCAAGGCCATGAAATATATCATTAATGGAATTTCTAAACATAGGAGCCATGTGGCTAGTCATTGTTTATTCAGCTGGGCATCTACAAATATGAAGCCATGATGACACACTGTTCCAAGATGGCCAGACAAAATTCTTGGCTCACTATCTTAATTCCTTCCTTCATGCATGGAGGTTGGACTCCATGTTGACACTACAACAGAATACAGAAGGTATATACATGTACTTCAATCTTAAGTGTACTCAGATGGCTTTGGGTCCTGGTAAAGCGAGTGGTTTGTTTTCTTGGGTGTGGACTGTGGGGTAAGACTCATTCAACTTGAATGGACGCAAGGCGTGCTTGGTCTATTCATGCTTCCCAATACATGTATGAAGTATCAACTTCAGTTCATAAAACAACATGTAATTGGCTGAAATCAGGTTCAATGGTTGCAATTTCTGTTTACTGGGAAAACAAAACTTCTGGAGGCCGAGGACATGTCCCCCACAAAAACTTCATGGACGGGGAGGGCTGGGGTTTCTACCATAGGATACATTTACACCGCGTTTACACTTGATCCGGCAAGGGTGATCAAAGGAGGATCAGATCTTGCAAGGGAGATCAAAGGGCGATCAACAGCTAGTGCAAACGCAAGAGCAATCAGGATCTGATCCTCCTTTTTGATCCCCCTTTATTGCAGGACCTTGCTCAGTTGACCTGTCACACGAGCAGTGTGGAACTTCCGTTGAACCGAGGCCGGGCAAGGGGGATCAATGCGCGATCAGACTAAAGTGTAAACACGTTAGCGATCAGTTTGATCGCCCTTGCAGTATCTGATCCTTCTTTGATCGCCCTTGCCAGATCCAGTGTAAACGCGATGTTATCGGAAAGCGCACCACAAACTGCATGGGGTCAGTGAACTATGGTAGATAGTGATAAGTGCTGTCAATTGGTTAATAGATTACTCTCACTGTGATAAGCAATTGATTCAGCAGAAAATGTGTTTGACAACAAATGTGTTTGCATCCCTCTCAGACAAAAAAAACCCCTTCAAACTTGGCCGATGTAAGGAGAGGGGGTGTACAATGACCAAACACCTGATGTAGGGGGTGTACATCTTGCCTTGAACTCAGTTCATCTGTAGAATTAGAAGGAAGCAGCTTCAAATCAGTCATACAGTGATTTCAGACCTTTATTATACAAATTTGGCATACAATAATAGACAGGCCATAGCTTATTATGAGAACCTTTGTTGTCTTTCCTTTGTGGCAAAGGGAACGATTAATCCAGAAGCTTCACAAGTAAAGGTAACAGGAGTAACACAGCCCCATGTTTGACCTCTTGCAAAAGAGTCGGAGGAAGTGACAGAAATTAAAAATTTACAAAAAAGAAAAGCGTCATAAACGTTGGTGTGATGCCTGGTTCCACAGCAGCTGATGGTTGTATGGCTTCAGACTGGCACCCCCAAACAAAGATATTGACCAATAGGGAGACTGCCAATATAGGGCTGGATAGCTCAGTTGGTAGAGCGCCGGTAGTTATAGGGAGGTCGTTGGTTCAAGTCCCGCTCCAGTCAATTTTTCTTTGTTCAAACCCATTTAAGATTTACCCAGTCAGTTTCCCTTGTGGATTATTACTTGATGTAACAAAGAAACTTTTTACAGATTTTCCTACATTATTACAATTCTTTACTAAAAAAGGGCATTCACAAAAGGGCATAAAAAATAGTAGCAACTTGGTCTCAATCGGCTGTTTAAGACTTTGCAGGTCGAGGCCATGTGATAAAGGACCTTGCCTTCAATCAGCATGGTTTAAAGCAATGAAGACTTAATTCTCACTCTTTTATTCCCTTATCATGGTTATAACCTATTTTTGGTTCTACAAAGTAAAATTGACTTGAGTGGGACTTGAACCTACCCCCAGATTAATATGCTGGCACTCTACCAACTGAGCTATCAGATAGTATCTATAGTATAATCTAGCCCTCAGGTTGGTGGTCTCCCAATTCTGTCAATGTTTGTTTAGGGGTGCCAGTCAGAAGCCATACAACCCATAACTGCCATATGGTTGCTTGAAAACAAACCTACGATGAATCAAAAGCAAGAACAGCAAAACAACAATAAGAACAGCCCAAGACCCATAGAAGACTCGAGGTCACTACTTACCATTAAATAATTGTAAGGTTTTATTGTTTGACCATGAACTAGATAGAATCACCTGTACAGAAGAGAGGCCTTGGTCAATGGTCAAACACAACACACAACTGCAGTTAATCCATGACAATGAAATTAACATGTCAACGAGGCTGTAAACAGCACCCATTACCCATCTATCTAATTCTAAGGAACACTTACTGGATGATTGCTTGGAAGCTTCTGAATGTGATTATGATAATGACTATCAATGGACAGGCAATGTTTGCTTCTTGTTTGCATTGATTGTGGCTCACTTGAATTGAAGAATGCTTAATACGCAGACAATCAGAATTAAAATTCACCCCAGAACTGAGGTCAGAATAAGAATATTTAATCCAAAGACCAGAGTAGAAGTAGGACCACAAAACGCCAAGTATAAGCACTGACAATTAAATCTAACAATGTCTTTAACAAAATGGGTATTGTAATGATATTTTAAACTTACATTACAACAAACAAAAGTCTTTACAGTTACACAGGTCTTCCAATGAAGATTGATTTATTTTGAAGAAAAAATAATAATAATAGTGGATACAAAAGAAGCAAGACTAAGAATAATGACAAACAGTCTAGCCATTTCTCCTCTTCCATTCACATTAATGTAACCAATCTGAGACTTGAGGGGAAAATGATCTGAAGTCACTTTTTGTTATTAGTTTTTAAGAAAGCGAACAAGAGGAAGATGATTACAGTAACGAAAGACCCAAAGTAGCCATGGTATCACAAACAGATAGGCAAGCCCACACGCTGAAACAGAAACCAGCTGATAAAAGGTACCATCAAATGCATTTACTGATTCATGTGTTAATTTATCAGATGATTATCAGTACTTGAACCAGTGAGTTGTAAGCTTGAACCAAGACTGCCAAAACAACAGCTGTAGCATCTTAAAGTAATTAACCTTTTTACCTCCTTTTCAGGATAACTTTCACAATGGGTACGTTCAGAGAGGAGTTAAACTAACCCTTAATCCGAGCACCGCGGGTGTCCACAAGATAAAAATGACTTAATCCAAACTGTGCTTGCGTTCTCACGATAAGTTTATTCTGTCCGTCGGACTAAACTGACCCACGAGGTTGATTACTAGGTCATGCATCGTTGACCCTTTCCGACTACTGGTTCCAGTTCATCACATTGTGCATGCGTAGTTCGTACTTTTTTACCTATGCTGCTGACGTGTCATCATGACAACAACAACGTAAAAAAAATGGCGCCTGTAAACAATAACTTGCTCGAACGCCTTTCGTTTTTCTTTTTTTACTGTTGTCTGTTCGGAGTTGGACCCTCGCTGAAGTGCTTGTTGAGACGACTGAGAGGCCATCGTACAAAAAAATTGGGAAATGGAGACGAAAAAAGAAAGAAACAAACTACGAAGATTATTGAAAAAAGGCGACGAGCGAGCAATGTACATGTACCACCAAGGCTGAACCACTTGCATGTACAATGTAAAAAGGACACGAATGTACATGCACGCATACATGCGATCGATTGATAAACATTAGGACGACGTCACCTTTTCTGGCGCGGTCATATGGAGTAAAATAGACTGGAAGTTGCAGGTCAGTTGCGTTCCAACGATGGTTTATTTGGCCTCGCAGTGGGGGTTGGTTGAAAACCTGGACTAGTCTGCACTAGTCCACCTTTTTTTAAGGACTAGTTTAGCCCAATTCTCTGGGTCAAATTGACCCTCGCGGACCAGATTTGTGCGTTCCAACGGAGGGTTATTTTAGCACTTTTGGATTAAGGGTTAGTTTAACTCCTCATCTGAACGTACCCATACATTCAACAGCCCCATACAGAATCTTTGTTTGCTAAACACAATCTCACCTACTGATTAGAATGTAACATAAACACCCAATCACAGGCTAAAGTAATAGAAAGTTTGTTCATGGTGTAAGCTTAGTTGACAGGCATTTTTTCTCATGAAAAAGAACAGAAGGAAAAGATACACTCAGTAAGGCTCAGAACACACTGATAACGTTCATTTCCAAACATTTTCCAGGGCCTCAAACAGAACAGACCTTATGCCGTAGTAGGCTCTGAGATGCATTGTTGCATACTCCCTTTATTTCTACAAAACTTGTTTTTATTTGTAAAAGAGGGCAGCCACGAGGGAAAAAACAAAATCTGTCCTGACTACTTTTGCCCAAAGACAACCCACAGAGGCTCAGAATGTCCAACAAAGTATAGTGAATCTCTTCAACATTTTCCCAGGGCTCTTTAGCAAGCCCCAGTCCACATGCTGTTACAGCTTTGCGCTCTAAACAGGGGTCCACACTTTGTACTGAAACTATGGTTTAATGGTTTGTTTTACCACATAAGATTGGCAAAACTAAACAAACCTTAAATGAAAACATGACTGTCTGGTACCTATTAACTTACACCCCAATGGCATTTAAAAAGGAGATACAACCATACAACAGAAGGACAGACAACAAATGGTAACAATAAAAAATATTTATTTTTAAACACAATAAAAAGTGGTACCTTGTCAGGTTTTCTGTAGGCATAAGTTGGTTCCTTAAATACACCTTAATGAAATCATACTAATATAAACTACTGACTAAAATTACATCGCAAGCTAACTGGGGTGGTGTTGGCATAAGCCCCTGCCATCTTTGATTGAACAGGTAAGCATTTCAAGTTCCACGAAAGCAGAAATGAGCTGTTGCTTTGTTTTTCCTTCCAATTTGAACCACTACCAGTTAAACCTCCAGGTCAGGGTTCAATTATCCCCCAGGGAGGAAGCACATGTACTGCAGCTGCAATAAGAGTCACTTCTGTTTTTTAATTAATTCAAACAATTTTGAAGTTGAGTGTTTTCAGACTTGTTACTGTTTGATGACATTCATAAATGTTCCTGCAAAAAGCAAAACCAACTAACGATCAACAAAATGGTGTATACTCCTTGTTGCACAGACCTAACCGAACTCCCTGGAGTATTAAAACTTAGTGGCAGCTCTCCCATTGTGCAACGCCCTGCACCTGGAAATGTGTGTCATGTGAGCAAATTGTTTTCTTGTTCTTGTTATAACACCTTGCCAGCCGCCTGTCCAAACACTTAAATTCTTCCCTCAACAGGAATCCTCAGCCTTAAATTACACAGCTTGGTGTCCCCTTGGGCAAGTTATGAACATCAGATAAATCCAGAGTTGGTCTTTATTCCAACTACCTGAGCTTTCAACTCAAAAGATCCTTGCTTCAAAACTCTAAAACTTATCCAAGATTGTTTTTAAATTGGTAAGCATTATTTGTTTTCCAAAAGAAATTTTCTAGGTGTAACATCTTGAACAAGAAGAAGGCAGACTTGGAAACTTCAGGATCAACAAATATCTGGAAATACAACTATGTTAATGTGTTCAACATTTGTTTACATTTTGTTGACAAGATGTAAGAAATTAAATTCTTTTTTTTCAACAAAGCAAGCAATTGATTGCTCTGGCTACTTCATAATTTTACCAAATGACCTGAGAGTTCATGTATTTGAAATGCAACCAACCTAATGTGAACACAGCATATGACATCAACACCATGGGTGACCCCCTCAAGGTCATGATCCAAACCACCATCTGGATCCCGCCAATTTGTAGAGCAATTGAACAGACCTCTCCAGTCTTTCTTCCAAGCCTGTTTGACAACAATCACCTGGGAGGACCAGGCCTCCCTCTATGACTGGATAAGGGCAACTAATTCATGGCCCTACTGTTTGTATACAGGACAAATATTGTGTCTCCATGGTTTGCCCCTTGTGGGTGTTTATAGAAACTGACTGATGGAGAAGTGGTGGAAAGATGCCCCCAAGTTGAGTTCCTTTTCAGCTGTTACATCCCTCAGGACTACACCAGATGAGACTGACAAGTTGTATCCCCCCTGAAGATTGGAACTACCAGGATGTGATCAAACTTGTAACTCTACCAGCAACAGACATCTTAGAGATTGTCCAACTTGATGATTCTCTTCATCATATTTACAGTGCTTGTCTCTTGTTTTGGTTTTGTTTTGATTGTTTAAATGGGTTTAGTAAGAGTTTCCAAATCTGGCTCTTGCAATGCACACCCACCAGCCAGCAACATTCTAGCTTTAATGGCTAAACATTGGAACTAGTTAGGTATTTGGTAATTGGTCAGTTCTTAAGAAAACCAATATTAAATGGCCAGAATTCATGGGCCATTATGATTTAGCTGCTCAGTATGTCCAGACTGGCCTATACAACTGTACTATACATCTTTTTCACTATTTTATTTGGAAAAAGACACACTGAGCCCTCTGTCTACCTATGGCAACAACTAGAACAACTAAGTATGTGGTATTCATTAAATAAATCTAAAGAATGACAAACTGTAATAGAGAAGGGCCTTGATCTCTGGTACAATACACAGTTATATTAGTTTAGTACTTTGACCACAGCTCCTATTATGTATGGTGCACATATTCTCTATCTAATCATATATTATGAAACCAATATTGCAACTCTAGCAAGTAGCAACAAGTACAATACATATTGTATGCATTGCGGCCATGGATAGGAATTTAAAGGAGATTATCATTACTTATACGTCTTTACTCAAATTTGATGATAACACTTTGGGTTAATTTATGGAGGAAGAAAATGTAGGTAAAAATTCCTCCCATTGTTGTGCAGTGCCTGCTTACTTGGAGACCAATGAATAAGAGTGACATAGTACTTGAAGCAGCTTAAGGGCCGGCCATTCACTATTATCAATGTGTTACTTTAAAAAAAAACTTTCTTCAGATTATAAATGTGGGTGGATGGGTCATAGAAAAAGAATTGAAAAATAAAAATTAAACAAATTCAATATAAAACTGAAAAAGAGAAAAAAACTATTTGAATTCAAAAATCTGGGTTGGTCACCAACAAAACATTTATTTAAAGGAAAAAAGAAAAGAAAATGTGGATATAGATTATGAATTGCCCATAACTCAAAAACTGTACCCCATCATGCTTGTCAGATACATTTCTGGTTGTGCTGATTGTTCCTGTAAACATGTCACTGATTCTGTGTATACACCATCAACCAATCACCAGTAAGAAAACCATGCACTTTATTCATTTAAACTGCTCCATTTTATGTACTGCATTATAGCTCCCTCTGGTGGTCAAACAATAAGTATTCTGTCAACTGATCATGTTAAAATCATTTAAGGATTATGCAGTCACAAATATTATATATAAGTTATGGATGGATTGACACTTCACTTGCAGTAAGTTGCAACTCGTAACTCCTAACAGTACTGCCAGCGCATTAACATTTCAACCTCAGAAAGGATGCTTTCTATTAAAAAAATAGACAGCGCATTCTCTACAGTTGATTAATTTTGAAAGCAGGTACACGTTAATGGATTTAAACAACTCTTTCATTCATCCCCTCCCCACATAAAATCCAATTCATAAGTGATGCAATCAGGCCTACATGTGCTCAAGCAGAATAACTCAACAAGGAATTGATGGGTTTAGATAAAATATATGAAGTGCACTGTGTTAATGGATGTTTTTTAGTGTCAGTTGTGCGTACTCACTTAGCCATGGTCCATAAGCATAGCTCATCATTGTGCTCCAAGATGACAGAGCTGACACTAAAGCCTGAGCTGATTGTCATATGGCTTGATAATGATGAGGAGACAAGAGTAGGACAAATTGTTGTGCTTGACACCTGTCCTGCTCTCCCATTTATATTTCAATGTACTAAATAATCCAAAAGCTAGCTGTGATCAATATTCATGACCCGATATTGGCACACACACACACACATCTCAGTTGTTTGGTATTGAGCAAGCCCTGTGTGCAGGGATAGTCCACTTTTCCTCGCAGGTTGATCTTTGTTATAATAGCTGCTGAAATATGCTGTTGTTGTGATCACATTTCCTTCACATTTCATTCAAGTATTTGACAGTTTGCTGAGCCAAGCTGAGCGTTATAATCTTAGCTCAATAGTAACATATCCATTGTCCTCCCAAAGCATTACATTCACAAGCTCTTCTGGACTACAACTGGCCCACAATAGAGATACTGGGGTGTATTCAAAATAACAATTCATTGAACCCCTATAGCATAGCCTTCATATTGATCTTGCCAACACATCAGATGTAGCTATTTACTATTGGCTAAATGGAGACAGCAAAGTTTATAACACCACTTCCTTTTTGATTACTTCAAGCTCAATAAGAAATTGTCAACATAGGCCATCTTGTTTCCTTAGTCTTCAATCCGTGGGTCCTTTCTCTATGGTCTTGCTTCTAGACGGTTGAAATTTAGTGTATCAACATGTTTGTTTTGGAGGGGCTTAACAAATATTCCCTGTCATTATTTTGACATCAATCAGCCGAATTATATAAAATTAAACTCTTTTTTAGGTTATGGACATTATTTCTTTGTATTGGTGTTGGACTTGCATGTCTCATAAAATAGAGAATTTAAATATCAAAACATTTCTGAAGTTATCTGAGGTTTTCAACTTACCTTTATTTAATGGGTCCAGAGATCTTTCAGCTGAATCTGTGGGAATCATGACAATGGATAAGAAGATTCATCAACAAATATAATTCGTTAGTATTTGGTAAATCAATGGGTGAATTAAATTAATGACATCAAGAATAAAACCGATTATAAAGTGAACTAACAGCAGACCAAGCTGTCATCAAAGCTGCAACTTAGCATGGATCAGCAAGAGACACCAACCATCCAGAAATCATTGTTTTATCTAAGAATCATAATCCGATTCATAAGTTGCTTTTGTTGGGAGCAGGCCTAAATTAGCTCAGCAGAAATATAAAATAAATTCTTCAAATGATGACAAATTATTATGTTATCGTCCGAGTTGATGATTTTATACAGCTAGGTTCTTCCTGCACCAACTATGAATTTGCATTGTTGTGTCAACCTTTTGAACTGCAAGATTTTCAGTTCATTTTGTTCACATAGGCATCATAATCATGACTAAATTAGGCATATCCTATTATCAAAGCAAACCCATGAACTTCTTAACACTGCAATTCAACACAAATCTGATCATGGAAACGCAAATGCCGACAAAGAATATAGCTTTGTGTTTGTGTTGTTATTTCAACAAGTTAGAGGTGTGTTTTTCATAAAATGAAAGATTATTCAAAAGTAACAAATGTTTAATTTGTTTAATACAGTCATTTTTCTTCATTAAATTTTCCTTAAGCCTAAAAAAAATTCTGCTTTCAGTTACCCAACCAAACCTAAATTTACAGCACGACCCTACACTTTTTATTCAGCTTAAGCTGAAAAAAGCAAGAAAAGGAATTCCCCTATTTTGAATTGGCACGAAATCGCCAGCACACTTTCTTTTTCTCTCTTTTTTCCCTTTTTTTTTTTGGGGGGGGCATTACAAAATAACCTTCCCTCAAAAAGCTGACATTCCAGGCCTGTTATATAAAAATGTTATCAGTGTTTTTATCATTCCCACAGTGAAATTGTCCAAAACAACAGCTGTACTATCTAGAAGTGTCAAACAAGTGCATTACAACATGGCTATCACTTCAAAATACATTATCAATTCATTCTTATTTAAGGACAAAATCACATACATAAACTATTGTGTGACTTGAAAGTGATGAAATGCCAGCTACAATAAACACTGAAGTATGGGTGGAAACACAGTGGTGTTCCTTTAAAAACAAAAGAAGTGAAGTCACACTTAAATTGCTGAAGTCAGATACACACCTGTGATAAAACAAAAACCTTCAATCCTGAAGGTCATCAAACCTCTTTTGATTGTACTTTCTTCCACAATTTGCTGATAAAAAATGTTATCAACTAAAGCTAAATGAACCAACAACTACAGCCAAGTTCACACAACCCCCATTTGTCGACTAACAGCCAAAAATAACTGGCACTCATGCTCAAAATCATGTGTTGGATACCAGACAAAACCATCCTCTAGTCAACAAATGGCTGTTGAGTGAACTTGGCCTAGTATAAGCTATGAAAAATGTTGAAATGTCAACTTAAACATTTGGTCCTATACTCTCAATGTCCCATTAAATTAAAGTGAACAAAGTAAGCTTATGTTGGACACCTCTTTCAAGCACTCCAAAAAGAAGCTTAGAATCATGACAAATTGTTAGGTTTTGTGGAAGTTTGGGCAATATATGTCATTTATGGGCAAGAGAGAATAAAGGGGCTTCCACTTCAAACTGCTGAAATTATTTCTTGAACATTTGATTACTAACTATTGTCTCATTTTGATAAAACCCACTGATTATTTCCTATACAAATTACACTGGTATTGCAGACTCAGTGCACTTGTATTCCTCAAGTACAGCTGCTATACTGTACCTCCCTGTGACTACACATTCAGGGCAAAAGAAAACTTGCTTGGCAAGATCAGATATGGAGCAATTTCTGATGAGGGGATGAGAACAAAAATCAATGGACATCTTGAGTTATGGAAATTCATTATAAACTTGTGGACCTGTACTAACAGTAACAAGCATGCCGCGGGAAAAAGCTAGCGCCAGGAACAATGGGGAAGAGGGGGCGGTTCACCTGCCTGCTGGTCACATAAATGGCAAGACATGGCGCCAGGTAATGCACTGTCATTAACGTAGGGGGTTTATTCACCTGGTATTTCTCAGCTGCAGGGGATAGGAAGCTACCATCCTATGGGTGTAGTAGAGAAGTACTTGTGTTTGCCCAGCTAATGCACCTTGCCAACCACCTAAGTCAATAGTATTTCCCTCAGATACTCCCTGGCACAGCTTCAACACTTCCAGGGCATTTTCTCAGATTTTGTTCAATACTGTTTATTATTTGAAAAGAATCAGCAGAAATATCAAGCTTGCAATTCAGCACTTAACATAATTTTGCACCAGCTGAGCTCAAGCAAACTGCACACCCATTCTGAAACAAAAGTCTCAATAAAAAATGCAAACTGTCGGAGGGGGGGGGGGACACAGTAGGGTGGATTTTGTGTTCATCAATGTTCATCAATACCAACATTATATCCAGCAAACTGGCAAGAACCACCTTTGAAGCCTTTTGAAGCGAATATTCTATTCTTCTACCAAGGCAACCTACGTCTGCTTAACAATGTGCTTAGCAATGTTGAGTGATAGTAGCAGCTAGTTAAAATTGAGCATTTATATAAAAGCCAACTTCCATTTGTTGTACAACATAGTGTGATCCAACAGTGCTGAATTAGTAAGAATGATCTCAAGCCTTCGGAGGATGTTCAAATACTTAACTTGATTACTGGCATCATTTGTCACTTGTAGTGCCAGGTACACACACATGGGGATTTATACAACACCTCAGCCAATGATATATTATTACTTTGCAACATTCTGATATTATAGTCAAGTGCATGATCTTAGTTAGAGTCTCCCAACTAGTTCTATGGTCAAGTAAGTTTTTCATTCCTAAAACTTTGAACTCACATCAAAGTCTGGAGTTAAAATTATCACAGAGGTTTGAGTTTCAGTGAATGTCAAATATACAAGTCCTTAATTTGAGACTGTGCAGGTGTTTTGCTTTGCAAAAAAACATAAAATAAAACTGATTTTCCCTTTTAAGAAATAATAGATAGTTCTTTTATATAATGATACTGACAGGAAAATGTTTGTTTTGTTTGTAATAATTGACTCAGTTGCCACTTGGTATGATTCATCTTACAGAATATTGTTTACAATAGCAGACATAAGATATGAAGCACTATAAACTACAAGGCTCTTTCATCAAGCCAAAATGATTAAAAATGAATACGTTGTTATGGACAAAGAGGCTTGAGCTCATTAACACCCCCAATTAATAATTAATGAGGGACTGTCCCTTGAAAGAGAGAATACACTATTGAGAACCATCATGCTATGGGCAGGTAATAACAGCTAAATATTGAAACAGTCCATTAAGTTTGGATGTATCCATCTTTCTGGAACCGAGGCAATAATGGCATTGTACACATTGAGTGATATATTCAAGGTTAGAAGCTGTTCACCAACACTACACCAGTTCAATCGTCCAATCATCATGGATCCTTTGCCGGTATAAAACTGGTATGACAATGAGGGCATTGTGTCGTGCACATTAACTCATTCATTTGGTAATTAACATTGAATGCATTGATAAGCACACCATGCTGAATGGATGCAGTACACACATAGTGTGATCATAATTTTATCAGGACTTGTATAGTAGAAACTATTGGATTAAAAACATTGCACATAGTTGGTCACATATCACGACAACACTAGCTTTTTTACTTTATTTATTTATGAAGGAAGTTAACGCAGAAACCAGAGAAGATTTCTGCTATCTGAAGTGCAATAATTGTTAAAGCATTGCCATAAATATTCAAATTATAAAAGCACTTTAATGATTTGACATACCAAAACAGCTAACTGTTACACCCAGTCATCTTGAAATTTGAACTGGTTATTTTCATCTTATTCGAGATAAATAAAAACCATTCATATACCCTTTATATAAGAATTGGAAATGGTACAACAATGGTCACAAGATTTGAAATCACAGAAAACGTGTTAAGAAGCTCAATTTATGTTGGTAGAATCACCAATCATCCTGGGAAAAAAAAGGTTTATATCACAGGGATTGCCCTGAACTTTTTCAGTGACTGGCAATTAGCTTGTCATTTCACTGGTCCCCTAGCTTTTGCACTTGTCCATACTTAATAATAAACTGAGCTAGCCAGACGGACCACATTTTGACTGGTCCTCTGGTGATTTAACTGGCGTTTGGCCAGTGGACCACTGTGAAGGGAGAACGCTGTTTACTAGTGCCGTAAGAAGTTAATGATAATGCCTTTTCAGTTGAACAATAATATTAATGTGGTCATTCAGTTTTGACTCGGTGGTTTCTGCACTGCTTATCACCTCGGAGGACCCCAATTCAAATCCCTCAACCAAGGTCTTCATTTGGATTGGGTTTTCAGTTCCTGCATGCCTGAGCTAGTGTATAGATTACCGGCTTATACTTAAGGTTTTCCTCCCATATCTAAAACCGAACATTTCTTCATTGTCTTCTCTACATAGATATCTTCAAACCACAGGTTACAATGTTATAATCACTTTTACGGGTCTCTTGACCAGAAAGTTACAATAAAATCAAAATAGTTAATACGCTGGGTATCTGGTTAACCACACCGATGAAAGTGTTGTTATAATTTATTTCCACGGAATTCAACAAGAGTTGATACATTAATCATGAGTTTCCAAAGCTAGTCTGAACTGGCTTATTTATTTTGCTATATCATCAATTTACAAACATAAAACACAAATGAACAAACACATATGGGGCTCCTAACACTTTTTTTTTGTTTTTTTTTGTTCTGCAGTTACTGCCAGGGGGTAGGCCAAGATTCAATCAATGAATATTAATTAAAATTGCACCACTTACAACCATATGGACTTATTTCAGACAAACACTGACCACATGAAAATACAGAAATATCGGCATTTTAAAATAAACAGAGAGGCTTATTGTCAAGAAAAATTAATTAAGAGGAATCAATTACCCGAACTCAATCGATAATACATTTGATTATTTAGATCTCTTGCAGACTCAAAACAGGTGCAAGAACAAGATATTATTACCAAACTATTATTAGATGGATTGAGTATAACAATGTTTATGAGAGTAGTACAGCTTGAGATAAGCTAGCCATTATGATACACATCACACGTTGATTTCATGTTGATAGTGAGGAACCATTCCTCTAGGTATAGGCCTACACCTAGTGAAAAGTGATACAAATTTTGCTTCAGTTTTAGCCAATCATTATCAATGACTTCCTTTCAATATTCTCCTCATTATTTTTTTAAATCATTAAATCATTATTTATCGCCAAAAAACGTTTCAGATTTGTCACAGAAATAAAGACAGATTTACTTTCTAGAATGCAACAATCTTTATAATAGACAAGGATACCCTGCAATTTGGTAGACTTAATCATGGAGGGCAGAGTCAAGGATACTGACCTACTTCCAAAAGGTCGAAAACCCTTACAATTACCACATGTTATTTTACTTAAACTGATTTTACATTTAACAATGTTAGCAGACACTAACAAAGTAACAAGGCCCTTTTTTGTAAGGGAGCAACTATGCAAAAAAAACAAATTGTATGAGTTTTTAAAATAGGCTGCCCATGTCATAAGTCTGGTACATTTAATTCATACAAATCTAAACTCTGTGCAATTAGCATCCTTAGATCACACTTCATAATCTTGATGAATGAAGTACACCAATCAGTCTGATCTATTATGGTTGGTTGATTTGATTAATGGAGGATGCAGACAGTTGCATGGAGGAGTTGAAAGATGGAGAATGGACAAGTATGAGAAAAGAAGAGCACAGGAAAAGGATGAGGGATGATGGCAGATTAGGGTCAATTTTACATCCTGATGTTAAAAAAATAATAATAATAATATTGAGGACGTGGTTTCTGAGACCTCATATATCTTGCCTTCACAAATTAATTTTTTAATCCAATTGTTAATTGAAAAATATTTGACAAATTTACAATTCATTGGATTTCAAACCATCTCAAAAGTTGTGGTTAACATTGGACAACATACAGCTGCATAACAGAGCATATGAAGCTGATTTTAGCTTCTTATTTATCATGCAAATTCAACTCATTACATTAGTCACTTCTATAAACTAAGCTTTTGTAACATGGATCATGTGCTCTAAATCTCTTACATGTTTTGTATCAATTTAATCCTTTGAAGAACTATATTAAACAAGGCAATGCAGCAAACTGAGAGAGCTAGCTAAGCACGTGGCTATCAAAAGAAGCAAAGAGAGGTCCCTAGAACACTTTATCCATGGCTCCTTTAGCTACCAGTATCCACAGATGGCTGAATCCCACAGAAACCTAGGCATGTGACAGACCAGCTGGTATTGTCACCACTATTGATCAGCACTGGCAGTGTAAACCCAGCCTCTAATGAAGGTGCATGTACGCTGTAGCATTGATCACACATGGTTATCGAATCTATGGATCGTTATGGTGGAGGAGAATCGATCAGCATGGTGCATCGCCCCCACACTTATCGTCCCAAAACAGACGGCAACTCTGCTATTCATTATTATTAGCAGGAAAGCTTCCAAATGAATAAAATGGATCAATTGTATTAAACAGTAACAATCTTAGCAGTTTGTTGTAAGCGATTCGCAAGACTGATGAAAGCATAGGGAGTACCAACTGAGGCAAAAATTGATCTAGGAAAAACGAAAGGGTACTTTTGTTCATGGAAGGATGTGATGTGGAAGGATAATTCAAACAAATAACAGGCTTAAATAAATGGTTAATTATAGAATGAAGTAAGAAATATGGATGTGTAGTGTACACTCCCTGAGCTCCACCTACGATTAGTGAATTCAACCAGGTGGTGCTTTACACACACCATAATGAGTTCCCCCATCTCTCCATCCATTGACAAGCAAGAGTAGTTATTGCAAAATGGATTGCTAGCTGTTTACAAAAGACAGCCTCAAACTGATATTATTACTGATTGAGTGGTAACTATTACAGGCAAGCTGAGAACTGGCACATATGTGGGCCTCGGTGTTTTACAAGCACTAGCTGGTAAACATGCCAATACCATGGCTCAGTCTGTAGTAATGGTTTGGGGCCTGCTGGAAAACTAACACATACAAAAACTTATCCCATCTTAAATTTGTATGTTAATATAAAACTACAAATGTGTCAATGAAATTTAAATGGCTAAATACTCTACAAGTTAAAAAACGAAGAAAAAAGAAGACCTGATCTCTTGGCATGGAGATGAACTACATTGTGATCAAACTAATTTATGACTGTTATTACGTTAGTAGAAATTAATTGTGTTTCTAAATGTCTGTTACATTCTGGCAAGTTGTTAAGATAATTATTGACAAATTGTTATTTCCAGTCAGCTGGGCTATAAGATACTTCAGTGTAGACATAGTATTAGTAGATAACCTTATTTTTTTCTTTCTTTAAAGTGAAGCACAAAGAAATGATTGTCTTTCTTTTTTTGACACATTTCTCATTTGTAAATCTGTAATTTAAATGAGATGCTTTTTCAAACGCATTATGTAGTCTGCAACATACATACATAATTTATTTTTAAAAATGACGACAGCACAGACCACATGTGACCTGGGACAGGGGTTTACATACCTTTTACTTTACTAATTTAAATCCTGTTAAATAATTTAATTAACTTTTAATTAATTTTAAACAAACACATTAAATGTGTAATATAGGCCTAGAGTAATGATAATATTGGTTTGTTAATTTCTTTGCATTCCCACAAATTCAAATTTTCTGAAAGTGCTATGTATAACAAAAGGTTTAAAACAAAATATATAAAATAAGCTAGCTTAAATTATTCTATTTTATTTTAAGAAAAACTGAAAACATTTTTTCACACCAGCATTTCTTCTTTAACATTTTAAACACTATTCAGTTTACATAAACATCAGAGTGGGAACATGGTGTCTTTGCCAGACCATGTTTTCTTGCTCCAGTCTAGACAGATTATAAAAAATACTCCGTCTTAACATTTTAGCCATCTGCTTTATGATAAAACAGCTTCTGTTGACAGCTTTTAATAACATTTATATAATGCACACATAGATCCTTGTCATTTCAAGGGAGACGCATCACCTTTTATTTTGCTTGGTATACTGCCACTATGCTCCAAAGTTTAATGTAGGAGTCCTATATGGATAGTTATACGACACTTCTGACACTTCGCAGCGTCATTTCCAAACTAATCTTTCTTTGCTTGTTTGTCCAAATGAGGCAAGGTCATATCACGGTGGACAAGTTCAGTGTCTACATGCAGACATCCAAGTTGTTCAGAAGGTTTTTTCAGTGTGGGGTGGGATAGACGAGTTTCTGTGTTTATTGAGAAAATTGTTTTGAATGACAAGAATCTATGTGCGAGTTATATAAAACAATACAAACTTTGAATGCATTTCGGTCGTGCACTGTCTGTCACAGAATATAATTACTCAGATTGAGCTCAACATCAAAATGGCTTTTATAGTCATACCTTATTTCATATGGGATGCTTGTGTGAAAATTAAGATGTTCTAATACTTATCCATATCTTTTTTCTAATGATTAACACTTATTTTTGTTTTTCCTTTAAACAAATGTTAAATGGTTTAATAGTTGTGTTTATTGGTCTGTTAAGCTAGTTCCATGGCGAGTAACCGCAATCAATATCATGTTTCATGGGTTCATCAATCTTTTGCTCGGTTATCTTTTTAGAGAGTTTGTATTTCTGAACTACCATGTGCCAATCTTTACCTTCACCTTGCATCAGTCCCCAAGACCCCAACCCCTGTTGGATTGTAAAACCACCAACAAAATATTACCACAGAGCTGCATTCTTACCTCTCTATTACCTTGTTGAGATCCCAGTTCATATATGAATTACAAATAAGAGCTTCCAGATAAGGCAAGAGGACCAAGTGCACACTGTGAGCTATATCATTGAAGGCTAATACTATTTTGATTGAGGATGGTAACTTGCAATAAGAAGATATTTATGGAGACAAGTTTGAATCTCCATGCACTCTCAGCTTTAAGACATTAGAACTTTTATTAAGAAGTGATGAATTTACATTCAAGACAATTGAAACTAATAGTTATTTTAACATTTATGTATGCAGATTTATGTTAATTCCTGTTCTTATTTCACGTTCCTGTTAGACAAGGAAAACTTGAAGGTATGGATGCCATACCTGGATACACTAGTAGTAAGGGTAAATCAGGTCACTGGGTGGACAAAGCAGTGTGTGAGATACAAGCTAGGCTCTGTCTGGCCACTCAACTGTAGCTTTCACTCAATCTTTGATTACAATGCACAGCTGCTACAGCTGGTCCAATATGCTATGATTTGGGGGTCTTTCCTACTGGACAAAATTAATTATTAAATGTATCGCATCAGGCAACTTTGGTTTAAATATTAATTCACAGAAATATATAAAGAGTATGTTAAATGAACACAATGCTGACTGCATTTGACAACTGAACAAAGCGGGAGATTTGTTTCAGAATGTGCAAAATTGTATTTTTTCCTTCATCGTATAATTGCATAGTTTAACCTTACTTCTCTGGCCATTTGGCAAAGTTGTCTGTTACTTGCGATATTCTGATTTGGATTCCCAGTCAATTAAAATTAATTTATTATGTATGAAGTGAAATTGGCATTGCATGTGAACTTTAAGGTCATAAAGAAAACTAATTTTCTCCATATGGTTTGAAACAATTTTACATAAATGAGTTTACTTTGTTGAACTTGATGCTACCATTTTAGGGGGGGGGAGACAAATGTCGTTTTTAGACAACACTTCACATAAGATCTAGGCCTATATTCACTATGTTCCAGGCACATTTCTAACAACTGTGCCAAACACCTTACAATGTTTTATATTATAACAAATCATGATTCAGTTTCAGTTATTTATATTGTCTGTACATGTAAAATCAATAACCAGAACTCCCACAACTCCCCTTCAATTAATTCCTTCACAAAGAACAGAAGGCCATTTGAAAAGATTTACAAAAATGCCGGAGATAATTTACATCCTTCCTAAAACAGTGACACTTTCAACCCTACACCATCTAGATCAAACTAGCCAAGTACTACTCTACCAGTTTAAGAAAAGCAAGGGTGACTGAAGGTCACTTACACATCCCACATACTTCAACCTTGACCTTGACATAAAGGTCAGTTATTTGGCCTTTCAATATTGACATGCTGTCTGATCATTTGTGAACCGACTGGAAAATTGTCCTTACATGCTATTACTGTAAAAGTCCTTTTGAAAGGTGAAAGCATTTTGGTGGTTTTGTTTAAGGCAATTCTTTAAGAATGCTATTATTTCAGAATCTATTAAAAAAATATTAATAATAACAGTGCAATTTACAGAGTGCCTTCGAAGAGACTATCCCAAAGCGCTGAAGGAAATGTAAAATTGTATTAACAGGAAAGCAAACAAATATTATAAATAGAAGAAAACTCCCACAAAGTATTACCAAAAAAACGCACAAAGTATTACCAAACATTTACTTCTATGAAGTAAGGTTTTTCAAGGCAGCACCAAGAACAACAACAAAACAGAGCAAAAACCCACAACCCAGCTATATCTAGGCCAATGAGAATCCCATGCCCCCCCAAGAAAATCCACCTGTTGTAAGGTGAGCCTGCCCTGTGCATTGGGATTACATGACATTAACACTAAGGATTACATAAACAGGTAGAATAACTCCTCAGGATACTCAAAATCACACTGTTCAGTTCTATAAACAAAAACTGAATCAAATTTATATTTCAAATAGCTGAATTGATCTTGAAGATGAAGATTGTCTTGCTCCTTGCGGCCTTCCACTTCCCAGATCATGAAACACGTCCCAAACTGAAAATTGCATCACAATTGGCCCAATCATTGGACATCCTTCTCATCATTTTTGTTTGGCCAATCAAAGCACATTCCCTCATATCCTTACCACTAATAAGTCTCGTGATTGGTTCTATATATGGGGACGTCTCTACAAGCAGATATGGAGGTGGGAGTATTGGAGGAAGGAAGGTAGGCCATTGATTCCAGAGTTTGTTGAAGAGCATTGGTCATAGTCGTATGTTACAAATTAATTTATTCCCTCCAAACTTACACTATATCCACTGCATACCGAATTTCAAACCAACTCAAGAAGTAGCTGCTTTTAAGAAAAAAAAAAGGAAACTTGGGCGTGATCCCTGGCTATAACTATGGCAGTTTCTTCTGACCGGCACCCCTGAAAAAAGATGTTGACAACATTGGGAGAATGCCAGCATTGTGATAGATAGCTCAGTTGGTAGAGCACCGGCACGTTGCTCTAGAGGTTGCAGGTTTAGATTCCGTTCTGGTCAATTTTTCTTAGGTCACCCCAAAATTTAATAAAGGTATCAGAACACAGCAGTATGGCAGCTTATTTATCCCAGCAGCTATCAAATGAGCAGCTGGAGAAAAGAACTGCCATCCCTCATTACATAATTATGCTACCTTTTCGAAAATTTTTGTTGTTGGTAAAAGATTTACAATACGTGCAAATATGTTACAGTCTATTTTATATGGCATCATTTTATTTAGAACCATTTTTGATATTCTGCTAATTATTGATTGATTTGTTTACCCAGTTGTTGTCAAGGCCATGTTAACTTCCCCATGTGAGGGATAATAAAGTTTTATCCATCTATCTCATCATATAACTTATATTTCCAGCAGAAGTGCAGTTTTAATACCAAAGTACATTACGCCTTTTAATTCCTTCTGCTTGTTTGGTCCAAAGCCACATCTACCCTAAGAACACATGTGAAAGCCATTGAATCATGGGCATTAAAAAATGCTGATGTCTCAAGATATGTTTAGATTTAGGAACTCTTTCTCCACTGGGAATGGTAAAAAGCACTACTGGCAAATATGCCTCCAGCTCAGTCAAACTATCAGCCACTTTCACTATGGAATGAATACGCCAATTGTCATCAGTCTTGGAAGGTAATCCTAATGACTTTGCCAGTAGTTTCAATTGCAGGAGAGTTTGCAGGCAGAAGGCAGGGTAGACCTGATGATAGACTTTACAGGGCTACCTCCTGTTAAACATGTCAGCAGATCAACACATGTTACTTTATAGAATTTGGTATGTCTACTGGGGATTCACTTTTGACCACTGCCCCTCCAGCAGTCCCCCTACATCAGGAATCCTACACCATTTGGAAGCAGTTTTATGAGCACTAAATAAAAAAGGCCCTCTCTTTTAGGACCAACTTGAACAAGGATGTTTGTCATTCCTCACCATCAAAGACAGAAATAAAGGTGGGGGGGGGGGACACATGAGAGTTATACTCAAAGGTACTATTGGTAATGAAGGAAAATACAAATATATACATGTAATCTGAAGGTCTTCTTTCTCATTAATGGATACCAGAACAAATTGTTTTGTACAAAAATGATCTCTAAACCTTATTTCTCATTTTGATGCAGACCTGATGCAGGAACCCAAGAGACGAAACTTGTTTACACCACATAATTGGGCGGTTACATGTCAGAACTTGGAGTATTTTCGGTAGGATTGGTTAATGCATTCAGGGGCTGAGGTGGATTGGTCAATTAAATCTAAAGATACATCTAGAATTGTCAAATTTATGCACACATTTGGGGAAATTATGGCAAAACAATGGCAAGGTGGGTCACATTAAATGAAATACAAAGATATTCAAAGGAAAATCTATATTCAGAAAAAAAAAGATTTTAAAACCATTAGTTTCTCACAGCAAATTTTGTTCAAATTGAAAGACATAGCCTGTTTCGACATTATATGTATGAAAATTCTGTACTGATACTAATGCCAAACAGGCAAAGGTTTATGAATGCCCTAATCAGCCAAGAGTCAACACTTAACTGTTATAATTTAGAATCTTGTTGTCAGTTAAGACCTACACTGCCCATGTACTGCCTAACCCAGGAATTTTGGCATGCCAGCTATGCCCACCAACCTCCAGATATGTGAGAATGGCACAGGTGGATGAAATATGCTGTCTAAGGATTATTTCAGAGTAAGGAGGGTAAATGATGTCTAGTGGCAGCAAGGTGCAAGAACCTCAGGGGGGGCTGGCAAAGAATCCAAGACCTGAGTGACAAATCACCAACACATGCTGCATGTTGACCAGACAGCATGTCATGCAAATGAGGACTGTATGCCATTTGAAAAACCAAACAAATTTCTGTCAAAGAAAATCCATGTTCTCATTATCTTAAGTTGTCCTGTGAAATTTGTTCAAAGATTTGTAACATTTTGATTTTGTCATTGATCACTGTAAACCTTTAGATAGTATGCATATGCTTTTAAAAACACTTTACAAAGGTGAAATCATACAGCATGGGTGAAATTTACAGTACAGTGTGGACTTTTGTACAGTTTCCAGTTTTATTTTGGCAGGATGTGTTTAAAATTTAGTTTTAGGGTGGATCTACAGAAGCAGTGAAGAAACCTGCGGACTGCAATGAAAGTTATCCTTATTGCAGGTACAATTGTTAGTTACTGTTACAGCAATGGTTAAACATGAGAAAATAAATTGGTCATCAATCTTCACAAGCTCTACAGTAAAAAGTAATAAAGTGAATACAAAATCCATTTATGATGCATTACTCGCAGCATGGAAGGTCAACTTAAGCTAAAGGTCCATGCGCCTACACCCTGATACATCAGACCTACTTATAATAAGATGGAAAAAAACAGCATTTCAATTTGAAATCCTCCCAGGACATAGAGCATGAGGTAGCATCTACTGAAGCTATAATATGATTACACTGGGCTTGGAACACCTGAGCCCACACATCAACCAACTGTCAATTACTATCCCATGAACAACAGCTACAAGTAAGTGCATTGGAAAGGAACTTTCACATCTTCATGAAGGATGCATAATGTTTACTTTGTTCTTAAAAACCATCATCTTTCCAACTATTTATCCTGTTCAAAAAGAAATAATTACTTACTTTTTACTACAATCTAAGATAATGTAATCATCCACTTGCAATCTCCTCATGGATGATTGACAACAATTCAACAGCAGAGGGCAGCAGACACAATAACTAGCACTTAATAGCAAAGTTAAGCCTCTTGCTTCATTTGAATTGGTGATAGTGGCTGTTGCCATGGATGTTGGAAACAGTGATCCAGCTGCAGCCACAGCTACTAAATGACCTCCATAACAATAGTATGACCTCCACAATACAGCTTTTGAATCAATTAAGCCACTCTTATTTAGAAAAATTAATTGCAGTAAATTTGATGTTTACTCAATGTGTGAAAAAAAGTGTTGAAAAAAGTGTCTAGAAAAAACATGCAAATTGCAATCAATATCCCATAATTTCTTACTATTATTTTATCAATTTTTAAGAAAAATTGCAATGTTAGTGAAAATGTGACAAAAAGATCTATACCTGGAGAGCCTTTAACAGAATTAAAATTGGATTTTTTCCCTTGACTTCTACACAACTATACAGGACCCTTGCACTTGGCTGCCATTGTTGAGAATAAACAATAAAAACACGCACGCGCACAGCTCTCAACCAATGGTGGTCCTTCGTTGAGCTCAGTGAGAGTGCTGTTTGGACTTGTGACGTCATATTCAAGGGGTCTATTACAACTTTCATTTATTCCACTTTAGTATTTCATAAATTATCCATGAGTATTTTAGTTTTTTGTAGTCAGAATGTCATAAATTATTGTTTGTGAATGTAAATAAGTCGTTGATATTCATCCTTATTCATAACAAACTGTAGCTTATTTCAATCGTATCTAAAAAAAATTCACTTCTATTTTAAGATGCAGACTTGCAGTTTATTATGAAAAAATCATTTAAATTATTAATGGCAGCTAATACAAGTTCAATCCCAATGAGAAATCAATAGACTCATGTTCTAGATTTGAGTTCAACCTTAATCAACTAACCAATTTTCTATGAACGGTGAATATGCATTTTCTCCAAAACTAAAATAAAAGTGCATGAGAAGTGGACATAATGTTTCAATTGCGGACAGTCTATAGTAGCGCCAAGAACACTTTGCATCAATCACATGGATGAATCATTCATCCTTTACGAGACATCCTGTGCCCTCCTTCTAAAAAGGATGTATACATCTGGAAGAAACTCTCTGCTATTTCAAGCCAATTCCATCTAACTTCTTGTAAGGAAGACATAAAGAAACCTTGAAGGCGTTATGGGCATACATTACCATGGGTTGCTTTGCAGTAGTATTACAAGGTCAAAATCTATGTGTGTGTGAATGTAATTTGACAAGGGATGTCTGCTTTATAGGATGTTAATGAGATACAGCAGTGACCTAATCACTGTTCATAACTGTTAATTGTCAAGGTGTCAACCTTGGTGTTTAACTGCCACAGAATCAGCAGGGGCAGATTTATTGGCAACTAAACTTGTGCAAGTCAAGCAAACAATCTGTTGGAAGACAACATTTACAAATTACTTCATACTATAATACAATCAAATTTTACCAAACAATGATAGTCTTGTAACTAACGCTGAGACATTTCAAATACTGTTTGTATTTTTCTACAGACATGGTTTTTCTTTTACCTGTAACCTTTTATTGCATCTATTTCGAAGGTTGAAAGACTCTGCCAGACCCAGTCAGGTGTTTTGTTGAAGAACCACATCAGCTCTGGATCTAGATTGGGTTCAATTTCCCTCATGTTTTTGAGCAGTATTTAAACACCTACTTGCAAGCAATTAGGGTCAGCATAACAAATGTTTTCAAATCCACCAAATAATGCCTAATTATAAAGGCACACATTGCCGATTTAAGGCAACTGTATTGAGAAGATTGTGATTCAATGACCAATAATACCACTGGTTTAAAAATGGCACATCTGGATATAGTCACACAGGGCGTCGCCTGGCATTTCAATAGGATTTAAAGCTGTAAAGTACCTGATTACATCACATCCTCTCACAAGTTTCAAACCATTTTGATGTAAGACGCACAAAAGGTACTTCAAAAATGGTTGGCAAGTTCTAAGCTATGTCGAGGTGTGAAGGTCAGGATAGTAGCTGCCCTTTAATTCATCCCAAATATGTTTGATTTCAAAGGAAGTTTAGTGATGAAGTTTAAGTGTTTTTAGAAAATGAGATTTATCTCAAACAAGTAAGTTTTTTCCAATACAAATTACACAACAATAAACATTTAAAAATCAGTTTGCAGTAAATGCAATGCAGCCCTTCGTTGTTGTCATGAATCAAGATCAAAGAAAACTTGAGAGATCTTCCTAAAATCGTATCTACATAGTGATGGTTTGGAAAAAAAGAATATTCCGTTTTATCTTTTTCTTTTTCTTTGTTTTATAAAGTTAAAATAACACAATCTTTGCAGTAAGGGTAAAAAGGTATAAAAGTCTTCATGTCCTTGGGTGTGAGGGGGATAATACTCCAGCTGCTGGTAAAATACAACAATAGATCTTCACAATGATCCACATGCCGAGTACAAATAAAATATTTAATTTGGTAGGCAATAAAACATTTAGTTTGCTCGTTGCAAGTTACTGCAGCTTCTTCAGTCATATCAACTCAAGTATTGTGTTTTTGTTCATAGGGTAATTAAATTTCATCATATAACTTGTCAAGTAGATATGATTATCAATCTTAAACATCCCATGGCCCATGGTTGAAAATAGGGCAAGGGGTGGAGTTGAAAACCATCTCAGGAACACATTCCCTAGTGACCCTCCTTACAGTCCATTGAAGAAGAAACAAGAGTGTCATGGGATAACCATGGCCCTGCATTCTTGAGTCATCTCAATAAGAAGCATTCATCATTATCCTCCTCTCTAAGACAGTGATGGATAACAGAGACAGGTGAAGTAATGAGCAAAACAGGCACTGGAGTAATTGGTGTTGGCGTATCATTCTGGGACGCTCAGGACATTCCTATGCTGACATTCATAACTACAGAACAGTAAATTTTGTAAGTTTAGATGGTTACTGATGAAGCACATTGCAGTCCTACAGTGAGAACCCAACATTGAGTGTAGAATCATATGTTTACATGAGCTCTCTTGATTCCAAGAACTATCACAAACCATGTGTGGAAGGAATTCCTTGATAAAATAACCTAAACATTACCTAAACATTATCAAGGGACTCAAACATACTGGCAGATCTTAGATGCTTCCCCTTACAGTACATTTAATTTTTGGTACGCAACGATGTTTACATGAATGTAAATTAAATAATGTTAAATGTTCTAAAGTGGAGAAGAAATTTACAGATTGATTTGTAAAATATAGCTTAGGACGGTATTTTTAATACAAGTATTTTTTCACATTTAGGTCAACCATGAACAATACTCATTGACTGTAAACAAAAAGACAGATCCATTCCACATTCAAATGGATGCAAACATTCCACTATTTCCGTTCACCATGACATAAGCAGAAACTTTTCTCAGATTGTTTAAGCACATGACTCCCCTGCCATTCTGAATGAGTTGAGTGGAAAAACATAAATGGAAGAGTTTGCTGTTATGGCCTGGCCGGCCCTACAGCATCATATCTATGGCATGAACTGGTGGACTGCTGTTCCACTTGACATTTTTGTCATGACTGTTGAACATCAGTAGGCATTTCTTCAACCTTGAGGAATGCCATCTGGTTGGTATTGGGCCCAGAGATGTTGGCTCCATCCAGTTAGATAGCATCAAGATGCTCACATCTCTGGTTACTATTTATAATACACTACTTCTGGTCATAATGATTGTCCATGCGTCCACACAATGTTCAGTTCAAGCTCACTGTGCTGCATTTATATTGTACCTTTGAATGGTTTGTATGAGAATACAAATTGCATCTGAAATCAATTCTGTCACAGTGTTTCTAAAAGTGTTCTGCCCTTCGCTGTTATCAAATAAACTTTTAAACACTGATAGAAAATTTATGAGTAGTCCGCATTCTCCCATGGCCCACTGGCCAAATGCTAGTAAAAACACCTGAAGACCAATAAGAATTCACTCCAAGTGGTTCAGCTGGCGTGTTGAAAAGCATCCCTATTTCGTATGAAATATGGACTTAAAGTGAAAAATAGTGATGGACTAGTGATAGTATACGACAAGCTAGCTGGCCCCACTGTCAAGTCACTGAAAAAGTACAAGGCAAACCCTGGTAGCACATATGAGATCTACAGTGAACCATAAGTCATCTCTACGGTCATATCACTCAGAAATGAGTGAATCTAGGCAGATCATATGGCCACCCATTAAGCAGGAAATTCTAATCCATTACAGGCTATATGGGCTTGTTGCACCCTCTCTCAATCAACATAGTATCCACTCTGTAGATTCAAACATCCACTTATTTCTGCACACCCCCCCCCCCAACCATCTCCCCTTACTAATTCAAACCATGTATCACTGCTATACCACAAAGGTCCATATCAGGAAAGGCTTGTGAGAACTAGACCTACCAAATTCAAGCCACATGTGGTGGTTCATGTTGCCTAATTCCAAGAACATACACCAGGGACTCAGCATGTGCCATAAAACAATGACCTACAAAAATGTCAAGTACATCATCACATCACAAAATCCAGTCCATGCTTCTTTAGGAAGATTGACAATTATAATTTTTTGACTTTGCAGGAGATTTTAATTATTAGTATGACATCAACTATATAATGATTTCAGAGTAAGATTTCATTACCGACTGTCTGAATAAATTTATCTTTGGTTAATAGAGTCATCTCAGAGAAAATAATATATATATGCTAAAGTAAATATAGCATTCACTTACTATTTCTGGTTCAACATTAAAACACACAAGCATCTAAACACCATAATTGTTTTCTAAAATTTGAATACTATGAATAAATAAGAAAACAGAAAAAACTTAGAGCCAACATAAAATATCCACTTGGCTCCATGTTTTAACTACCACATATGCACATTTCTTCAAACAGCCAGGTGCTGCTAAATTTAAACATGGCACCTTACAGACACGCCTATACATTTCTTAATACCCTGGCATGGAACAAGCAAATTAGGACAGCCATTTCAAGCAAAGAAAGGTTCGGAAACAACAGAGGGAGAGAGAGATGATGACACATGTGCACAATGCCAGCTCAGGATATAGGTAGTGACAGTAAAGGAACCAGGTGCAGGACACAGACTGGGAGCTGCCATCAAAGCTCACACTTAACCAATTAGGCTGCCAAATGTCGCCAAACCAACCAGTCACTCTGACTTCTCTCCGAAATGCCTGTGACTGCTGGTGCCTGCATGGGGGGTTAAAGTAGGGTTGGACCATCACAACAGTAGCAGAGACAGATGTAAAGAGCGCCATGATTCATCTCTTAATTTGGCAAGAAACAACTTGGAATCTAGAATGGCAGAGCAACCCTGCCAGATGTTTTCATAAAAACAGGAACTTGGGTATGGTTTGTGGCTGTTTGTGACATGTGAATCATAAATTCAGCATCCCAGAGTCAATTACTGAACACTGTGGACACACTAAACACCTTGGTTACAAGGTGAAGCTAACATGTCCACCATCTGGTCCTAAAACACTGTCCTTGGTAAGGGAAGGACATCACATGTAAAACACTGTTCAATGACCTTTGTGATGTCAATAGTAATTTTTTCAATACCAGAAATACAGCTTTGAAATGGTTCCTTGCTCTTTGATTTATAATGGTAATGCTGAACAGATGTACCAACAGATGCAGATTGTTGTATTAAAATTTAATACCGTGAAGACACTTTAGCTTTTATGTTTAGACCTGCCATATATAGTGATTGTCACACCATGGGAGAAGTTGTCATGGTAACCACAAGCAATAAAATGTTTTTAACTGCTGTTCACTACACAACTTAGCATAATGCAGGAGCTGCTCCCATAAAACGAGTTTAAGGTCACACTTCAGCCAAATTACTTTGGCCATGCAAAGAAAACAAACTATAATATCATTAAAATGACAACAGTATCCAATAAGGTTCAGAACTGATGCACATTGAATATGGAGACACTAATAACACTTTAAGCTTTGAAAGGTTCTGCTGTAATGTGACAATTTTCAGTTTCTTTTGACAAATGTTGACATGAATTTGTAAACAATTTGTATAAAACTAGTTTTTTAAATCAACAAAAACAAATCAAACTTCATAGTTGAAAACACAGTTTTTCATAGGCAAGTTTTTGTTTGTCAAGTCTATACACATTTTCTAAAATATAACAACAACCAGTACAGTAACTGGTTCATTTCAGATTCAATAATCAGCAAATTTTATATTTTATAGAGCCAAGACATTTCTACCTCCATGATTGTACACAATTAGAAATGGTGTTAGAAACCCTTTAAAGTTTAAGTGTGGTAATTGGGTTGGGGAATAATGAAGCTGGGTATGGCTTTCTGTTCATGGATCACTGGGACATCATGGCCTGTCAACCCTAGTCATGTTTCCTGCAAACTCACTGCACCTGTTATGAGAAACACAGTAATAACTTCACAGGCCATGTTCATTAGTTTCATGTTGGGGTTGAGATGGTGTCTGCAAAGACTGCTTGTGCCTGATAAATTGCAGGCAGCTTTCCTTATGCTCTACTTCTAGTCATCTGGATCTGAGATGTGTTTGTTGGAACATGTTGGAATAATCTAGGAGCATCATAAACCCCTTACAAACGACATGACCATCCACTGTGATTGTCTTAAGGGGCACAGTTGCACTACAAAATGCAGTATGCAATACATTCCCCCAAATGGCAGCTACATGATGTGCTTGAGAGAGCTCTTTGAAAATTTCACATCCGTGTTCTTGTAATACACATTCTAAAAAAGACCGCAAGACCAATTCACATGTCTATTACTAAAAGCCCCCCAAATACCTGTCAATGAGCTTCTAGTAACTTAATTTAGCAGTCCACCCTACACCCTGCTCTGATAGAAGAAAACATGAGGTCAGTGAAAGGACAAAAATTACCATAGAAGATTAACTTTGAATTTGTTGAAAATGCAGTGTATGGGTTGATACTTATACATACATTCAAAAACATTTCACTGTAAATGTATACCTTTGTAAGCACACTAGCAAAAGGGATCTTTTTAAGTATTGTCTGAACTGGTGAACATCTGACACTTGCAACCTGCCTATACTACGCCTACTACATCCACAATTGAACTACGCACACCCTCAAAAAGAAAATGTCAAGCATCATCAAGAAATCCGCTTGCCTACACAGCTCAACGCATGCATGTCATTATTTGCATGTGAACAAAACATGTAAGCAGAACAACATATGGTTTGCCCACCGACCAAAAACTACAAAAACAGAACAATGACAAGCAATGAGACCGACATTCAAATCTAACAATCAATAACATGATTTAGCAGTCCAGATGGATGTTTTACCTTACCAGATGGGCTGCAATTAATGTAGGTTCAGCCCGGTGCAATATGCAAATTTGTATACGCATTATAACTGATGGGTACAGACTAATCCTATTTTTCAAGCTGACAGGTGTGTAAAGGCTGGTCATTTTAAAGCTGTGTAATTATTTTACATGTAACATGTATCTACACATTGAAAGAGAAACAAGTCTTCATAATGAGTGCAAACATCTTTTATTTACTACATTGTACAAGCTTTGCAAAGCAGTATGATATAAAGCGATATAAAACTATGATCAACTTAACTCATTCCTAGATTCTGTAGGAACAATTTGTGAAAACAGCCGGCAATGTTTTAATGACAGTGACAAAACATCTGCTTTTTTAATAACAACTTGACACCAAGATATGTTTTAGAAATATGTGGTGCAAGGCTTGCAGAAGAATGAGACAGTTGGTTGTGTGTATGGTATAACTATGGTTATAGAAAGTCAAAGGTGTTTTGAACTGAGTGACTCTCCCCCCCCCCCACCCCATAATGAAGTACGAGAAATGCTCTCTGAATGGTAGTGTGGCAGTTTTGCTTTGGTTTTGTCTTGCAACGGAAGAGGCATCACATGGTGTAAAAAGAGGCTGGATGGAGGAGGTGTAAATTGAAGCTGAAAGACCCAGGCATGGGAGTAGAGAAGGATATTTTGGGCTGGGAGCTTAAGTCAATTTCTCAGCAACCATTTTAGAATCAAATACATTTGTGTTGTTGGCCAAATATACATTCAGTAAATAACAGTTTATCCATCATTTATTACATACGTTTTTGGTTCTTCCAGCCATTCAGGATTTATCTCCAATTCTTCTTGCCCAATTACTAAATCCAAGAGTTGTGTGTCAAATAACGCTTGGACTACACTGAAACCCCTTGGGTTACTTTGGTTAATAAATATTATTGATAAGTTAAACATAAATTCCTCACAGTGTTGGATGTAAAATAATTGTTGATTATAAAATGCTCTAGAGAAGATTTGACATTTATTTCCCATTGGCATTTGGCAAACAAGTTGACTAAGTTCGAGGAACTTGAAAGACACTGGATTTGTTGACTTAAAGTTAAAGTAAGCCTGCCAACATATCAAACGACTTTACCCTTTCAAATAAAATAAAGTGTTATGACAGCTACCTTTAAATCTTTGGCTTCTTCTTTTACATTAGTTTTAACTTTCATTTATAAATATGTATATTTTAACAAATTATTTTGTGTTTCTCTTTTGGTGGGAAGGAAGGGATTTACGATACACATGTGACTCTCTAGTCTCTTTTCATAAATACTCTGCCACTGCTAACTGGAGTTAGTCCTTTGCTACATTATGAACAAACAATACAAACATAAATGACAATAACAAACAGAACAGGCTTATACAGATCAAAGAAAAAGGAAATCTAATGTTTTTCTTTTTTCAAAGATCTGTCCAACCAACACACACAGATGACAGAGACAAGGATAAGGGGTTCCTAAATCTTACTTGGTCGGTGATGAAGTTCAAAGCTGAATACACCTGTACCTTGGTAATAGTCACTGCGTTGTGCCCGTGCATGCATCAATTTAGACAGTGTTATTGGCTTCTGCTCGGCAATATCTGTGTCAACAGCAGCACCTACGTTACCACCGTGTAGCGGTGGTGTTGACTTGGGGCTCCTGTCACACTCTGTTTTAATTTTCAACCCATTGGGGCTGACACTGTTGACACCACTTGGGCTGGTGTTCTTCTTCATTGCCTCCGAGTGAATCAGTTTGTCATGCATGGGTGCTGATTCCAGTAATGTCAATATCCAAAAATTCCAGACGGGTATGAAACAAAAACATATAAGTCCTCAAAACCTACTTAGGTCTGACTGCAATCAAGTGGTTTAGATTTCAATTCAACACAAACTGTCTTGCATTTGGAAATTGGTCTGTGTATCAGTGGTAGTGGTACATATTCCAATATTAGCGAAGAGTTAGCAGAAGAATCCACAAGGCAGTTCCATACATGTGCAATTGATCATGACAGACTCCGCAATGCAGATGTTTATCATCTCAGAATGCTTAAGACAACCCACAAGTAACATCATCTAATCCACACAGCTTAATTCCGGTGAAGTAAATGTGGCAGAAATTTGCATCACCGAGTCTGAACATCAGTCCGATGGTTGTTGCTTCTTCAGTGCTGAAGAATCACTGGCCAGCAGGTTTAGAAATGCAACATCAGAGCGCACATGGAGGGGTTTCAGTAATGTTCCATATGCAGAGGAATGCAGTCTGCACTGCTGACACATGACACACTGTGGCAACACATGCACGGAGTGAGGCTGGACTAGCTGTGCCATGCATTATACTAGACGAGTTAAGGGTTCATAATACAGTGACATGACATACTGCTGGATATGTGTGTGGAGTATGGCAGAACAGCTGTCCTATGCAATAATCAGAGGTGATAAATCTATATCCACTGCATGGGGGCCACTCAGTGTGATTGGTTCAAGCTGGCCTGTGGCTAGCAAGCTCTCTGCTTCCCAACTCACTACCTGTCATTCACACTCTCATGCAGTTTGCTCTGATAATCCTCTCTGGCTGTGGTTCCTATGTCATCATATTAGATTCTATTGTAGCTAGACAAGTTCAAAATAGAACCCAGTAGCTAGAGAACATTTAGTGTTTTTGTTCTGTTTCCTCACTGAAAATCCTCAATCACAAACTGAAAATTGGTTCTTGATTTGTTATGAATAAAAGGGTACAACAAAAGTAAACAACCCCCTCCTCAGGCTGAATTTTTTAAAAATACACTTGCAGTTGAATTTTTTCTTTAGATGTAATTTGTCTGGAATTGTTTGCTTTTCCAGCATCCCTGCATAGTATGTAAACTCGCTAGGCATGTTCAAGTAAAAGGCACCGCCTAACAATTGAATAGGTGACAAGGGGGAATCTTTGCATTTCTCATCTCTCATCTTAATTTAGACGTATCGAACCCCCTATCCCTGATGAACTTGATCCCATAAACACATTATGTACAACAATAGTTGAGGAAACGTGAGTTTGGGCAGTGGCCAAGTTTGATATTTCTCAAGTAGAAAACAAGTTTGCAAATGAAACTAATCAGAGCAGATATAAGCCCTTCATCTGTGATAAAAATCACTGTAGGCGTGAAGGTTAATTTGCACATGTGACGGCATATTTTGTTATGTGATTTCCATTCAAAGGAAACAGGCGTGCTTATCCAATTTGCTTCCCTGCATCATCACTCATTTTAACTTGAAACAGGATCTCCTTTAACTTTTATTTTGCATCTACACGCAACATTTCAAGCAGTTCTTCGCACAATGCAGTGTATGTCTTAATACTAAAAATGTAAGAGTTCAGTGGGTTACTACTACTATTTATTATTACAGTGACTTGTTCCAAATGGATGACCAAATATTTTTGGTATCGCAAATTAATGCTTCAAAATGTCACACTACTTGTAAGAAAGATGTTTCTGTTCTATGTTCTGCTTTGAATGCTAAACATGATTTGTATAAGTGAACTTTGAAGATGAGTTTGCAATCGGCCTATGATTACAAAGCCTCATTTCAACACTTAAAGAATGCTTAATGTTTTATGATGACCCTTATTTTCGAGTGTGCTGTGCTTTTGTTTAAGGATTCCACAAGCATAAAGAAATGGTTTCACAAAAGGAGTGTGTTCAAGTGTGTTCAAGTCCAACTCTGGTATGGAGTTTGTCTGTCTTTTCTTTCTTACATTTCATGTTTATATTCCCTGGGATATACACATTTATTGTTCATTTATCTCACACCAGTAATAAAATAGAGTGGACGTAGTATAATTAAATAGGCTAATAACCAAGATCATTACTCCAGGCACAAAGCTGAGAGAACACCCCACTTACAAAAGATTTGTTTTTGCATACATAGGACCCTACATGTTTCTGTTAGGAAGTATTTCCTGAGATTATCTTTCAAAAGAAGTAAAGATGGACAGTTCTTGCTTTTTTGTTTTTTTTCATTTTCTAGGGTTACTCAACTGATTGTTTGTTTTACCAAAAAGCAAAACTTCATAATGTATTCTTGATGCCCGTATTCTCCTTGACCTGAATAAATACTGACTTTCAGAAAGTAAAGGCCCTCGTGATAGCACATTTGCCAAAATGGCAATGTCTATCTTTTCTCGATGGTATGAGTTTTAAAAAGAAAGTGGTAAAAAAGTGCACAACTTAATTAATGATGAAGTAAATATAAAAATCGAATCAAACTTGTTAAGTTATTAAAAAGTGAAACATCAAACAACTATCATCTAAATCCACAAATTGCTGTAATGGAAGATATGGAAGTTATGGTTTGTAGTTGATTTTTTCTTTTAAATCTCATTATTCCTTTTAAGAACACATTTCAAATGGCACACCTAGCAGATGCAAAGCTGGATGTATGATCTTAAAATAACAAAAACTGCTACTCCACAAATACACAGCTAATGACTAGTACGGCTAGTCTACTACTGAGAAGGCCAGGCAAAGCAATTTGAGGCTGATGTTAATTGATTGATTAGTGCCATCTGCTCCTGCCTGTATCCCTCCTCCTAGTAGATGATGAAATTATAGATGGGTCATCTTGTATCAACCAAGGAGGACACGCAACATGAGAGCAACTCTTGCAAAATTACACCTTATGTAGTGGCACACCCAGGATTTCCCCTTAGAGGGCTCAAATTCATTACTGGAGGATAGGTTAGTGGATCTACTGTGGTCACCTAAAATATGACATCTCAAACAGACAGGAGAGCGTCTGTCAGAGGACCTTAATGTTCTGATATGAGACTGAGACATCTGGTAAATCTAACAGTAACACAATACCAAGATACAATATGCAAAAAAAAATAATAAATAAAAACTTAATAATGATCACGGAAGGTGGGGAGGGGCTTCCCAAGCCCATTTGGACTCTAGGCCCTTAGGGTCATGCCAATCAGGTACAGCAATAATGTAGATCCATTGTGTATCTAGGCATGACTTAACAAACCATAAGAGAAATTGGATTTGTTGGCTCTGTGAATCTATCTGTACTTGTATTTTAACCAAAACAACCGCTTCCTGTCCATAGTTATTGTAAACAAACAATCCAGGTTATCCGGAGGCTGGATGAAATGATATCAGGAAACAAAAATTGTGGGTTCATATTTCATGAAATATTTCACATAATGTTTGCTGCACAAAAGTTTGCTTGCAAAAACACTGTGAAATCATTGCCTCAAGGGAGTCAAACACATTTTGGTGGAATGTAAACTATTTTGTTGCTTGAAAAACCAGAGTTGTCTTGAAAATCATTTCACCCCAAACAACTATATTGACAAAATAGGGAGACTGCCAACATTAGGGCTAAATAGCTCAGTTGGTAGAGCCCTGGCTTGTTAATCTGGAGGCCGCAGATTCAAGTCTCGCTCTAGTCAATTTTTATTTGTTCAACCCCAAATTATTGTAAATCATTTCAATAATGAAACTTATTACTCCACTTGACTGTTCCTGAGAAGATTTCTTTTGGAAAGATAGTTCGTATACACCCTGCATTCTTTGCCAGGTAACATGTGCAGTGCACACGAACTGCTTGTCATACCAAGCATATCTGCAGTAATGACAAGGAATTCCTACTACTCACAGTACCTGTTTGAATGGACAATCCAGATGCACAATTTCTTTTTGTTTGCCTGCACAACTTGATTCTTCATTTCATAATTACACTGCATTTTATTACTACTAAATCTTCTTACATATTCCAGACTTGAAATGGAACAGGTACATATTTTTAGCACTAAGTTATTGTCAAGACTAATATTGTATATTTTTAAAACACTAATCTTCACAGTGATGGTCTATGTCAATTGGCAGAGAATGGCACTTTCCTGAACATAAGCTGTGTGATTTAACATTTTGAACTTGCCATTAATCCTACACCCTGGTATGAAACAAGCAATTTCACGGACCGATGTCACGTCCCTCAAATAAAACCACGGCTAGAAAGCAGGATCAATTGGTATTTTAAAGCAAACACACATTTGCCAAGGTTTTGATTAACATAACAAAACCTACAAATATTGGCAAGTTAATGTACAAAGAAGATGCAAATAACACACAATGTCAGCAGGGAAAAACTGAAGCTGTTCATTACTGAGCAAGGTCACGTTATACGCACTTCCAGAAGTAATGTAATTCTACATATTCCTTCCATGCTAATATTAGACTTCAGATGGTTTCTAACTTTAGTTGGTGAACAAGAGGGATTAGATGGTCTGATTGCTCTAGGTTTTTCACAGCTGATGTCCAGCCTTAGAAGGCTGGGTGGTGTATGTGGCTCACAGGCCGTAGGGACCTGTCTTATTCCTGCATGATTTGCCATCTGTGATGGTTACAAATGAAAAGTTTGGGTGCACAAATTGGATTTTAATCATTTGGGAATTGAATCAAAACAACAAGGTGAAGTGCAGAAGACCACAAACCTTTCATTAACCATACTAAATTTGTATTTCGCAAATACTCTCAATGAGAAATCCCTGAATCACAACTGAAATGACAGTGTAGCTGTTAAGTGTTATTCCCAAACTGGGCACTAGTGTAGCAGCTGACATGCAACCGGGGCTTGTAAAAAAGTTCGTGATAGAGCAAAATCTATACAAAATGTTGCAAAATAAAGGTACGAATGCAGCTTTTTCTCTCTGGATGAATGGTGCAGGTAACATTTTTTAGATAACATTTATATCATGCTGTTATTGTCAATGAATCATGTGACACTTTTCTTCAAGAAACATAAATCTCAGCTGTAAGTGTACTATCTGATATACAGCCATAATCCATTAATTTTTGCAAGTAGGCTACAGGTATACAATACAAAAAAGGGGTTCCCTTACAAAAGTTTCCTTCATTGACAAGAAAGTGTCCAGATTATTCAACTATTTGTAACAAATAACTGACCAAAATAAAACATTGCAAATCTGACAAACCAACAAATAAGCTATTACACGCTTATTCCTCACTACGTCAAAACGGCGACGAAATTGCTCTTCAACCAACCTTTAAGCGTCTTTATTTTTAACCTGTTTAAAAAAATGTATTTTAGGACATATTTAAAGAGTAGGCTTGAGGTGCAGGTGTATCTAAACTGGGTTGCTATTTTATAGGGACCAGGAGTACATGACATTTTGGATAACAGTAATTTATGCCAGATTGGGACTTTCAGTTATTATTGTGAACACATGTTGCCTCAAGCTGTCTTACATCATGAGTTGTCAAGACTGCAATAAAGGATTCATATCTCATCTATCTCTCTGCTTCACCCTCAGTCTCTCTCCCTTAGTGGTTTGTGCTCGTGTCCATGTACATGGCCTTTATCATTCTACACCTTGCAAAGTAAGGAAGAGATTGGGGAACAAGACGAATGACAGTTGTACAATGATTGGAAACACACAGAACTAAGTGAGAACAACCAGGACGCCTTGTATAAAAACCATGAAGGTTACATGTCAAAAGCCTGTCAAGTACAAGACTTGCAACCAAATATTTAGACTGAACAGGGATCTTTTTACATGTACCTCACACTGAGAGAGGTCAAACAACTGCAAGGATACAACCCCCCCCCCTTCCCCTCCTTAAAATCTAAACAGACTCTGCGATTTAGCTCAGCTGCTCAGTACTTTGTCAGAAATGTCAGTAAATGCTTTTTTTTTTTACAAATTAAACATTGATTGTATACTTACTGAGATGAATCCTTATTTAAAAGGATAGGCAAAAACAATACTTAAAACATACACAACTATTATTACTTTTTTGTCCCACCTTGCCACTTCACACTGCAATACACCCACTAGGTTTCCATCAACTGTGGACAGGAATGAATGAAAGATGTTCAGGTCAGCCAAATCCCATCTTCTGCACTCTTCTCTTCCAATACTAACTGCACTTTAGATTACAAGTATTAAAAGAAAGCAACTGCCATCAAAAATTATGAGTCGGCTATGAGATTGCGTTAGGCCTATAACTTAGAAAACTAACAAATACCTTAGGCTTTCTCCATCGGCTTACAGTAGCATACATCCTCCTTTTCCTATTATTTTGATTAACCTGTCCTTGGTGGGCTAACCATTAACAATGCTGACTTTCAAGCTCCAATATCCAAGATGTGAGTAGAATGCAGACCAATCTTTTATTTGGCCATGAATGGTTGTTGAGTGTGTAAAGCCCCACTTGACTATTGTTAAGTAATCCTATTGAAAAGTGGGTAAAGTGTTTACTTTGTACAAGCCACTTGTAATCACTCTTTAAATAGATTAACTCTTTACACTAATTCAGACAGTTACATGTGGCATGGGGGAAATGGTCCCTCCAGGGGTGTAATGAGGGGAGGGGAACCCCAAGTTATTTTTGTTGGCATTTTGAGCCCCAGTTGGCAAATGAAGCACCCGGTCATTGAGTACAAGGGCACCAGACTTACACTCAGTCATTTTGCCAACTAATTCCCCCCATTTTTTAAGGACACTAATTTGTGCCAGTCTGTCTTGAAATGGTGGAGGATATTGGTAGTCACCATGTCCATAAACTGGTTTCCTTTATCCCCTGAAAGGAAATGCGGGTTGGCAATTGGGCTGCCCTACAACCTCTCAAAGAAACTGCCCTTTCTACACCCCTTGGGTCCATTCTCAAACACTGTGAACTAAGGTAAACCAAATTATAGCAAAGTATAAATGCAAACTAAGGAATAGCCATGTGAACTGTATACCATAAGGTCATGGAAGTAAGACATACTGAATAACCATAAACAACAATGAAATTATATCATTGTAATGTCAACTGAAAGGTAAGAAACCATTGTTTACAAGCACAGCTGTAAAAACAAAGAAAGTATTTCAGCTTTCTTCTAATGCCAAAGCATTTTTCCTTTTATTCAGAGAACTTTTAATCAATATCCACAGTACTGGTAGATACAAATATTTGACAACAAAATCTATCCCAAAATATCGATCAAGATCGTGTAAAATCACAATGTAACAGAAAGTAGAAACGAACACTGGAAAAGTTTTAATTTAGGGGACATAGAGAGCAAAGCTGACAAATGATGTTCCCACAGTAGAAATTACCTGAAATTATTTGGAAGTGGTGAGGTTGCCAAATTTACACTGTCAGTGGATAAGATCTTGACACCATGACACCATGTATGGACAAGTTGCCAATAGCTACTGGCGGAGCTTAAATGCGAACTACAGTGTTTACACCATCCTTCAGTCAAGGCACAGACACTGCAAGAGTTCAGTCCAATAAATAGCACCACATGTAGCATGTTGGAATGGAATGGCAGTGCAGACAAATTCCTTTCACATCTGGTTTATATTGCCACATATTGGGGGAGGGTGTGTAATGGGCCTGTAAACAACCCCAGCCCCAACAACACAAACCAAATGTGATAAACGCATTATGTCTACTACCCTTAGGGAATGAAGGTAGTTTGAATTGTCTCAACATCTCAAAATCCCCTCAGGATTCAGACAAAAGTGACACCAACTAGTCTGTTTTTACCTCCACAGTTCAATCTTGGTTCCAGAGACTGACAGCAAATAAAACAACCCAGAAACTCTAAATGGGAGGTAGATCTTCTGTCAAAGTTATTGGCTTGCATTCGATGAAGACTTTGTAATAACTATTTGAATGTTAAGTTTTGAGTTTTGTTTTAGTGATTTGTATGCATCTCTAGGAACAGTAGAATCTGCATTTGGTTTGAGCATTCTGTGTCTTTCATGGTTTGAGCGACGCATTGGCTAGAAGAGGAAATGTGAAGGGTTTGAAGATAAGTTGAGTAATTGTGCTCAGTAAAACTGCCCTCTGATTGGCAACTGACAACTGATTGGTAAGCTTTTCAAAGAAAGTGCCGATTTGGGTAGACACTTGTACTGCACATTCTTTTTCTTAGCATGCATGGCTGATGTGACTAAAAGTTGCATTATGTCAACAAATCAACAAGAGATACTATACACAACAGGTACAGATGTGTGATCATGAATGAGATGTGATACTCAACATTATGTTATGAAAAGGGACTTCTATGTTCGACCATGAATTAAATTTCGTTCACCAATTCACATACAAGAAAGTATGAACCAGCCTTTTAGAATGACAGCATCAAAGAACCCAAATCAGTATTTCATAACATTTCATTATTTATTCTTAGCCACTCCCTTCTACCAGAGCGAACATCTATGCTTCTAGCAGTCTCACCATGGTATCACCATTTTCTCACCTCCCAATAGTAAATGGAGACCCATGTTAGAATAAGTATATCCCTTTAACATGCTAGTGAGAAACTTAAGTGACCACCAGCTTAGAAATTCAATCATGCACCTGGCCTTTAAATTAAATAAACCACTGCCCTGGGTAAGGCTAATTGCTTACAGCAGTACTTCAACAAAATAACCAACCCATTGTAGAGGTTCCTAGAACACACCTTAAAGGAAAGGTTGGACACTTGTTAATATCATTACACTTTTGAAAAGTTTTGAAACCTAGATTGTGTTAAAGAACACAAACAATGTGAACATGATGCCCATTTGAAAGGTATTCATCCAGATGACAGTAGTAAATAAAAAAAAACAAATTACTGAAGAGCTTGCAAGAGATAAAGCATGGTGTACTTTCACTGGTAGTATTTACTGAGATATGGACAAGTAAATTGAAAGTGTTTTCAAGTGATTCCATAAGGAATCTTTCAAAGAATAGATGTTTTTATGTCTAAAGGGGTACTATGTAGGCCTCTTTAACAATCACACTATCCCCTCCTGGAACCAAGATCCCCTTTAACTCTGTGTCCCTGACTAGTTGGAGGTCTGCATTTCAGAAATAAAAGTCACTGTCCAAAACTAAATGATGACAGTGTTATTCAAAGGCTACTTCATTGAGTGCCCTGTCTTTTAGAAGGGCAAAGGGTTTTTATGACTCTGCTGCCATGGAACTTCGGTAAAACATTTTTATCCCAGCTAAAGTTGTAGTCCTAAAAGGCAGTACTGAACAGCTGTAACATATTTTACTAAAAATGTCTCTCAAGTTTTGCCTTCCATTCATATCCTGAACTCAGTGTGTATTAAACTGCATAAAAACCTTTTCGCCAATTGAGTGCCATGCACACATTCTAACATCTTTCTGTCATTCCAGACCCCAGCAAATTTCAATGTGAACATAACAACTAGAAGTTTTCTTTGGAAACGATTCAGAAGGAAATATTTTCCATGAACCTGTGTCTCTCAGTGCACTCTCAGTTTGTGGGGGTGGGGGGGGGGGAAGGATGGAGGGCGAGGGGAACAGGGACTGAGAGAATGGGAATGTGCATGTTGTAATGGCAGATGATGAGGTAATAATGTAGTAAACCAGCCTTCAATGTTTATTTAGAAGGAAATGTTTTTCTGGTAAAGTGTTTTACATGAGTAAGCAACAGCTCTTGTGTTTCATTGACACGCTAAAATTCATAAACTATATTTCAATGGTTTTTAATTTTCCATATTTATTTTTCACATCACAAACAGTTGTGAAATGTTCACAGAATATTTTCCGTTTCAAAATGGATGCTTTTTGCAGACCCCTTAATACATGATGTCGGTTATGTCTGCAGACTCTGAAGGGGTGCCGATATGGGAAAACCCCTTCCTAAAGTTTACCCTGAAGTTCCTTTATAGACACTCCACCCAACCAGTCTCTCCTTAAAGAGATGTGTCACAAACTTTGAGGGGTTTGGCTTCACAGCCTTTGTGGTATTTGTCTTCTTGTTTCACCAATATCCCACTGGTAATATGTCAAACCGTAGCATTATCTCAAGCTATACAGTCTTTCAAAACACAAACAATACACAAATGCAAAGCTTCTGTTTATCTTATATTGCAGCAATTGGGGCTGCCCCACCAAGACGTTCTGTTTAACAGATTGCAACACCAGACATAAGTTTAATATGTAAAATCCCATAGGTTTTGCACACAAACTTTATTTAAGGGATATTCTTGTATTTTGACAAGTCATATAGCTTATTGTAGATACTGAATTAACTTAACTAAAATAAATTACATCGTGGTGATGTAGGCCCTAATCAGGTGTTGCATTTCTTTAATTCAAAGCTTTTTTATAGAAAAAGAAATCATAATCAAAGTGACATAGATTCATAATCTTGTGGCTGCCAATGAGCTCATGTACACCAATGTTGCACTTCATACACAGATATGAAACCATTTTGACATCTCCTTCTGGTCCTGACCAGAGGTTCAAATAAAAAATATTCTACATCCAATGTTATATATGACCTTGGATACGGTCTGTGTATAAAACCAACAGCGAGGTCTACAGAGTCTGGGAAAATGGTAAAATGACATCATCAACTATTACAGTGCCCTCTAATATTAGGTTTTAGAATTTATACTTAAAATGATCATAATGGTACAATAATATACCAAGTTATCATAACTGATGACTTACCTATTCAATGAAACAATTTACCTCATCAGGTATCAAAATTATTTAAAAATCAAAGAACTATTTGAAAAATTCATATCTCCCACAACACATGCAAAATTAATAATCTTTGAGCTGCCTTGTAGGTTTTCTCCCATGTGACATTTCATATACAGTGAACCCATTAAAGCCAAAAAGGTAGATACCTTCCACCATAGAGCTTGCTCTATGCTTCCATTGATTATGTTCACTAGGCCCCCCTACAGAAGATACATCATTTGGTTATGCTAAATACCGACTGATTTGAACTAAAAGAATCAAAGAAGTACAATAAAATCCAAAGGATGTGTGTATCATTGTATTGCTTTTATCAAATCTGGACCTGAAGTGCCATCATTTACAAGGATATCGTTAAAGGTCCTTATGTATGTTCTAAAATGGACCACTGGATCATTGGCTGTGATGAACAATTATGCAGTCATTTTTCTCTGCTGAAGTAAGCTGAACTTTTCCCATTTTCCCTTTCAATAACACATTTTACTTTGATAACCCATAAACTTTTATATTGATTCTACAGGTTGAACAAAGTGCAGGAAATTATGTCAATAAAATAAAAACTTCCTTAGGTTTATTTGAAGATGAAAACTACATAGGAACCCTAACTGTGCTCCTTTGAACTACACTCTACAGAACCAAGACTATTATAGCAATTTCTTCAAGGTGCTCAATTAGCAGGGACAATACCCAAATTGATGTGCAGTCTAAATGAGTCTAGCCTTGCTGTCAACAAGCAACTGGTTTTCAGATTACTGTATTAAGCTAAAATTATCCCACGCTCCATCAATCCCTACTTAACATGTAATTGACATACAATGTAGGTAGGAAGTTAAAACCATCAAGCGATGTGGATGCAACTGCTATAAGAAGTTTTTTACACAAAGTAAGGAACCTATGCTTGATTGTTATGGATCAGAGCTGATGTAGCTCTAGGCCTATATGTAAGCTTATTGAAGCATTTAAGCCCAACTTTTTTAATCAATTATCCCCCTGGTCAAAATGACATGTAAAGTAATTGGCCTACATACGCTAGTAGTAATTAAAAAATAAAGGTACGAGTAAATTTGCAATGAAAAACATCAACAGCACTATCAAACAAAAAGAACAAAGAGATTTCATTTAAACTAAATGAGAAATACTCAAGATCAGTAAGATATAGATTGAGGCTATTAATAATTTGTTATGTTATGAAACCTACACTCCCCCAACCCCATTTTTATTTAGTTAAAAATATTTACCTTCTATTTAATTTATCTGAATAGTGAAGGACAGTGTGATGCCCCACATGAAGCAGAACCTCCAATTAGCTGTCCTGGTGGTACTAGTCAGAATGAACTAGTGAAACTGTATTCACCTTCCCCCTTCACACAGGGTTTCTTTGTGCAAGCAGGATTTAAATGTAGGGTCCACATTGGGGTGTTTTTTTTCTCAGCGTAACACTGATTTATAGGCCAAGTTATCAGGAAGATACAATAACAATCAGACATAAAAGTTTCAGCTGTATACTGTGTACACTTGTTACAATACAGCAAAAACTGTCACAATGATTTCAATCATCAAGAATGTTGAATCCCTCCATGTTTTTACCGAGAATGGCAGTGGGTACCAACTGCATCTCCTGCTGCAGCATTCACAAACAGACACCACAGATATTTGAATCTTCAAAACTCGCCTTAAGGCGAGAATGTTCTTTGACAAGTATATTCTTGAGTTGACCCGTGCAACAACCCACATTTTCAAGAAAGCCAAATCTATATATCTCAGTGAAACTCTGAAAGTGGCCCCTTTAGCTATGTCACCCCTAAAAGCATACTTAGCCCTGTCAGATAATGTGTACAAGAAACCACCACCCACCCCAAATGCACAAACTTTGGACATGTGCCTTGGAACATGGTGGGAGGGTTCCTACCCAACTCAACCATCAATGAGGTTTATACATCATCATGGGCCAGTAATGCATTTATGCCCCCTTTGAAGTCATGTACAGCACTGATGTCATATTGCATCTCTCATCAATTTCAAATGCTAACTATTTATTGATGTGGCACCAATCTGGTCTGGTGGCCATATGGTTCCTTTGATGTCTGCTGGCTTTAGTTGACCTCATGGGAAATGGGGTAAATATAAATAAATAGGGGAGGGGGACCATATATTTAAACAAGTCAGGAAATACCAACTTATGTTATGGATTGAAGTTCCTTACCTTCCAACTGCAGACCCAGATAGTCTGCCCCAGAATTCGAAAGTGCATACAATGATGTGGAATATTGCTGATAGAGGGGTGTATCAAATATTGGGGAAGTTGAACTAATTGTACTAACATGGGTTCCTCAGCCCCACCCCATGTAGTTGGTCATTTCTCAAGGTCAATTGTTTTCAGCATGCTGAATGAATACTGTGACCTAATTGACCCCAGGATTATCCCCACATATTGAAGCCATCTGTGTGTTAGGATGAATAGTGAAATACCTTTCCCATACTTCTCCTGCCTGTCAGGTTTTAAGGGTAATGAAAACCGGTCTAATCAAAGACTGTTTTGTTTTAAAATATGCTTTAATGGCAACCATTCACAGTGATCCTAACAATGTGTGACCCCACACACTGATCCAATCCCAAAAGCTTACTGAACCTATTCCCATCTGGAAGTAATGTCTGCTCCTCCAGAAGGCTGGACAACAAAAATCCTTTGGGGATTTTTCACCAGACATCTTGGAGCTATCCCATTTGCAATCAAAATCTAACTGCAAGTCTTACTGTGCTGGTCTTGGTTCTGCATTATCAATCATAACAATATTAAAGCGAGATTCCAAATGGAAGGATCAAAAGTGTACATTCCCCCATTTTTGCAGCTTTGAAATAACTTTGAGAAGGGATTTTCAGCATATGCAGCAAATCTGTTTTCTATGCGGAGTACTCTTCAATATGTTATGTTCCCCTCCACCTTTCAGCAGGCAAAACTCAAACGGGGAATGTTTGAGTGAAGAGCATGTGCTTTGAAGATAGAATTGCAGCAAACATCTTGCAGAGCGTGCTCTATCCATTGAGTTGTTATTACTTATTCCTCTTGCAAGTAAACAAGTTCTGAATGTTATCTCATGGTCAGAAAGAGCAGTTATGTGCCATGGATCTAAAAAAATACATAGTGAAACTCCTTCTCCACAAATCAAATATGAGAACCAAAAAGGAAATAACTTGAGATTTCATTCAACAGGGACCTAAAAGAGCAACATTTCTTTGGATAAGGAAGGTCCAGAGTTCAAAACCACATACATAATCATAGCTTTTATTTGGTGTTTAAGTAAAGATATCCACCACCCTTCAATCAACTTGACTGCATGTTTCAGTTGAACACATCCCGTGCAGATCAAGTAAACTCCTTCTTTCTGTCAAAAGTATATGTACGACACTACCATGGAGGTAATACATTTGTTTTCAAGTTTCTTGTGAGTGTTGTTCAAAACCAAATTAATGGTTGGATTGTGAGTTAAAAATAAGTGCTTGTTGTTAAAGCAACTAATCCACTGGCTATCATCTATTTCTGGGGAAATTATTATCTAAAACTTTTGCACAGGTTAACACTATATCCAGTACGTTTCTTCATGACAAGATGTTATTTACATATAATTTTTAAAATAAAATATGTTAAATCATTTTAAATCATTTTAAATTATTTAAATCTTGATGCAAGTACCTTAAGTATTAAGGTGTGGGGGCCACGCCCTCTTGCATAAGTGTGTGACCATTGTCCAGAATCAGAGCAAATAACTGGACTAAGTGTTACCAGATTGGAGTGGGATCAGGTGCAGTAGCCAAACCAACATTGACTAGCTTGTGAAAAATTGATTAAGGCCACAATCAAGGGAACCTAACACCTAGATTGTTTACACATATCACAATACACTGTCTCGATGAGGCAAAGATAGACTGAGTGGAATGAATTAAACACTCCCTGGTTTCAATCAGACTACGATTAGACTTATTATTCAGGTCTGCATTTTTGTTTCAATTGGGAGAAGAGGGTGAGAAGTATGAAAGAGAGAAATCTTCTGTTTGACTGATTGGTATTCAGATCAGTCATTGGTGGGAGGCTCTGTAGTTGACAGCTAGCTATAATTGTGAATGCATTCAAGCAAGTTACTCTAATTTGAGGCCATATAGGATTAAAACACATTAAAGACATTGTCTATAGACCATGAAACTTGTGAAATTATGTTTACAAAAGAGCCACAGAGCCTGGACTTCCTGCAGGCAAAATTTGTAGGCCTACACATATCAATAAAAGAAAACATTAAATCTTATACTTTATGGAGATCGCATTGTCTGATAATTATCCACACTTTTGATATGAAGAAAGGGGCACATCTAAAAACTTTGTTCAGCTGTTACTTTTATAACTCTTAAATTAATGAGGAAATTTTGACACAAAATTTAAAATTTCATGTATGACCAGTGCAGTATCTTGCATGCCAGAAAGCCCTTAGAATGTAAAAGGTCATTCTTTTGTAAGATTAGACGGTTTAACCCTCTCCTCTGCTTCTCCATGCTTTTTGCTTTTGCAGAAGGTCAGCAATTCATTAAGCTTGGTCCAACAGTGTAATCACAAACTTAGTTATAAAGTACATTGCAGATTAAAAGCAAAATAAGATGATAAGTGAATTAACCATCGACTGCAACACCACATTGTCCCTTTGATCACTTGTTGGTGAAAATGGGTACAACCATTTCCTCAGATATACTTTGCATATAGGCTATGCATATACTTGCTCACTTAAAAAAGATTATACTCTGTACCCCAATCCACCATATATCGATCTAGACTAAATTTGTGACATAAATTTGTTCCTATAAACACACTATACAAAGGCAGGGATCCTTTATATAGGCCAGTAAGCATTTGAAGTGTATCTACTCATTGGCACATTGTCTATTATCTGGTCAAGGTGTGTATCTTATCCCCTCAGGAAGACATGAACCCCTATACTCTCATCATAGAGTACCAGATGGCTCCTTCAATGCACTCATACAAAAGTAATTTCCTACTCTGTCTCCAAAATAAACCTTGATATTGGATGCCAGGGTACCATGCAGTCCAGACCTACTGTCAATCATAAGCTCAGTACATCTGTCTTCTTAATACTTTATGATTATTCTGAATTCCACGTATTCCATCTTTCAAATTAAATTGTTTACAGGATGTTCTCGGCAAACGATATTGCTTTTTCGGCGGGTGCCGAAGTACTCTTGCTGAGATGATTGAAACGGATGAAGTACAAACTGGTTTCTCAAGTACACCTGAAAGGTAACCACAGGTCAGGACTGAAAATAGGTCAAAGGTTCAGGTTCAATGCCTTGTTCTAAATTAAAAGGTTAAAGACCTGGAAAGGGTCATTGTGAAGATGGACCAATGGCTTCAAACACCACCTCATGATCAATTCATGCCCAGTTTCAACACGATACTTTTAACATTTAGATCAACCGATGAAATAAATTTGTGAGAACCTCCAAATGAACCCTTGCACCAAGACAATTTCAGAACCATTATGGTACCTGATCCTGAAACATTTGTAGGTCAGTTTCAATAAGTCAGTAGAAAGACTTCTTCCATGGGGGGGGGGGGGGAATCGAAAGAAGACATGCTGTACTCGTTTCTAAAGCTTTTAAAATGTGGTCATTTCTTTTATTAGCATTCCTTATGTTGCCTTATTAGGGGCCTGCTCTTCTCAATGAAGCCGCTGAAGGATTAACTCCTGGCAAACATATCTAGTAATAGATGAGCATGATGAACATTGAAACTTAGTACTTTAGTAGATAGTTTATATGGCAGCTGCTGCCTAACCATGTATGGGCAGACAGCATAAACTGATGTTTCCAGTTGTTGACTTGAAACATGGCTCGAAATGAGACTACATGTCCTATTTATTTTTGACCTGGACAAAAACTTGTAATGTGATAAATCCCATTTAATATACTTTTTTTTATTTTACAAATAACATGGAATCAATGCCTTCCTTCCTATTTTCACAGACTGAAATAAATAAAAATTAAACAAAATGAAACGAATGGCAAAGAATAAAGCCTTATTTCAAAATGGGTTAAATTGAATGGGTAAAACACTTCTGAAATGTCCTCATAGCACAAGAGACCATTTAATGTAAAAAAAAAAACAAAAAAAAACATCAAACAATTTCCTCGGGCCCATAGGAAATTTGCCTCAAAATAGCATTCAAAATTTATTCTAGATTCTTAGTGGGCCCAGACCCACATTAACTGTAGATAATCTATTATACATTGTTTAAATTAACCAACCTCAGCAATTATTTAGTAGTTTAAATATGGGAGAACAAGTGAATTGTAAAGTGTCTAGAGCAACAGCAATAAGCTTGAAGATTTCTAAGCAATTCACGATTCCAATATTTTGTGAAATTTAGCTTCCGACATCGTTGATCCTTCTAAGTCTTATCTCGTTACTTTGGAGATTTGCTCCATTTAAAACCAGAGACATTATTTGAACATGTATTGTTATTTCAAACAACATATGATTTAGTTTGACATAATAATATATATACAAAGCTTACATGCTCGGCAGTCACTTATCTCCACAGGTTCAAAAATTAAGTTTATGTACAGCTTCTTTTATGTAATTATGACTATAAACAAGACTGGTGTCATCAGCCAATAAACTAATGATATCTTATCACAAATATAATAAGAACAACCAGAGTTATAAAGCTTTTAATAACTGGAATTTAAGAAAGTTACCTGAATCCAAATTACCAATCAGAAAGTTAGTTTTGTTTATCAATGAGGTTGTTAGCTATCTATACAAACTTCTCAAAACATTCAAGTCAGTTGCAAGAATACTAATGGGTCTAAAGTTGCTGATAGTTATCATGTTTATTTCCCCCACAGAGTGGTGTAAATTGACTGATTTGACATTTAACTAACCATTAACTCTACCATAGCAGGTACACATGGACTCGTAGTTATGAATCATGCCATGTCTAAATTAACAGCTTCGGCAGTGGCTATGGCCAGAATGCCACAAACTCCTATTCTTCAATGTTGCCGTTGTAGCCAAAGATCATAACCGTAGCTGAAGTGGCTAGATTCAGACAAGGCCTCAGTCTTACTAATGGACACAGTGATAGCTCAGCAACCAGAACTTGAGTTCGGTGACCATTCTCCCATGATATGCACAGCCACCTGTGTCCCTTAAGTTTTCTTGTTAAGAAAAAATTCATTTAAAATGAAGGGTACAACAGGTTTAAAAAAACTGATTTACTGGAAGATGCAAAAGTCAACTCAAAGTTTATTTCATGTTTTTTTGGCCTCTACAGCTAGCCATTGAGCCATGGGCAAGTGCTGTACTATTTAATGGTGCGCCTTTGTAAATTGTTTATCAGCAAATCAAGAGGCACTGTTATGAATCCCATGTCTCCTGTGCATTTGAATTTGCCTGTTAAAATCAATGTATACTTAAACTCCAAATTGTAGTATCATAATGCAGTATCATATAGCTCTCCATTGCATATGTACCCTATGACTAAAGTGGTCAGTGTACAACTATTTTTTGCATGTATTCCAAATTGCACTAAATTCCTTTTAATTAGTTTTTCAGACGAGAACCTTAGGCCTACTCAAAGAGTAATCAGACATATTATAGGTATTGTGAATTAGTTTTACAGTAGAGGAATGTCAACATGAGGAGGAGTTTACCATGGCAGAGTAGCATGTCCCTGTCACCATGAGTCAATCACCCTGATTCTATGAACTCTTCTCATCAAGGCATCTCCAGTCTCATCATTCAAGATGCCTAACTCTACCACACAATATATTCCAATGGAAAAACCACCTGCCCTTCCTGTGCCAAAGTCAAATAATCACAACAAAATAATTGAGTAAATCCCATCCGATGTTGAATAGATCCAAGCTGATGCAGAATTGTTGTTTTGTCATAATGGAATGAGCAAATGGGCTGTTCTTTCTGCAAGATTTATCTTCCGTTGCAAGAACACCAAAGACAGCCAGGCAATAAGCCTTCATTCCAGGCACCAGGATTGCTGAGCAAAGAGGTGAAAAAAGAGTCTGTAGTGGTTTTTATAATTGCTTTACAATGTTTAAAGTTGGTTTCAGAATTAAGGTTTTTGTAAAGTGTAAAATCTTTCGAACTAAAAAGGTGAATTGTTGTTGTTTTTTAAGGCCAGCTAGACAGGACCTTTGTTTTAGGCAATCCTTCAGACTCCAGCAGCTGGTTCTCCATCTATCCTTCCCCTGTGTTTTAATTGCTCTTGGTGTATCTTTTAATGTTTTTACCAATGAGCATTATTGTACTTTTTCTCTGCCCAAGAAATTAAATAAATATAAATAAATAAATACAACTAAACCATTTATAGAAGAAAAAAACAAAAAAAAACGTAATTTCAAAATTATTTAAACACTTAAGAATTACTGAAAGTTTAGTGCAAAATTATAATCACTCTGAGTTTTACTAAAATTAAAACTATCCACCCAAAAAAGCTTTAATTTAAAACAAGAATGACATTGAAAAAATGTACTCTTTAGTATCCCGATAATTCTTGACTGCAAGATCAAATTTCATTAGAAAAATGAATTATACCACATTACATGTTTGTTATATCACATCCTATATTTTCTGGAATGTTCCCAAAGACAGTGTTTTATATGTTTTCATAGTTAAAATGACACTACTGTTTACAACAAAAAAGAACAATAAGCTCAAACACCTGCACCAGCATGTGATTGACATACCTAATGTTTGTAAACAATATACTTGGCTTCACTCCAACCGGTAAAGTCGTGCTGTGGTATGTACATTATGGCTAATATCCCATTCACAACATGAATGTCTGCTGAAAGTCACGACACATGATATTTAGATCACTGTGCCACCAAAAAGCACATTACTTGAACAAGTTTACCCCACAGATCCAGGAAGCTTTTCCAATCAACACATTGTCTTTTAACATTAGCAAGATGAATGAACACGCAAAATGGTAATTAGTAACAAGTAGACCCCGCTCCTACTATATCCCACAGACTAATTCAAGGTCAAGTATGCCTAAAAGTGAAGTACACCTAACATGTGGTCTTGTCGTTTGTGCATACAAGTTTCAAAACTTACACAACATTCAACAATAAAACAGATCACCTAAACTAAGATCACTAGCAACAAAACAGACCACATTTCAAAGTTTCTACAGAACAACATCCCAGAGCTTGGTTCAGTCATCGAGCAAGGACCAGGTACAGCAATAAAGTTGATGGGTACATCAATAGTGTGTGATAATCCTTTAACTTTGGCTATTTATGGACCTTAATGGGTTGGCTTGAAATGCTCTCATGCTTGAGATTCCACAATAAACTCACTGCATATGCACTTTACATTTCCAACGAAATACAAACTATGAAGGAATATTTGACTGGTATATACAACAATTAGGTGGGAAAGTTTTTTTTTAATTTTTCATGTGGCACAAAAGGCAATCATAAAAAAGGAGGCACTCATTGGAGACAATTTATTTAAACATACTAAGGTAATGCGATCAACTACATTCAGTGTTGATTATTTTCCAAACCTGCACTGTTCATCCATGCAGGCCTGCATCCATATATTTGCACTTCTCACACTGAGCCTCGGTATTCAAGTTTTGAAGATGGCACATAGGACTACCCTAGACAGGGAAACAGAGGAATAACTACCACTCCAGCAACTGGCTTTAGAAAGCTGCTCCCCACCCCTTCTAAATCAAACCAATCATTATTTCCAAAGTTAAAAATCCACATCAGTTTACCCAACTACTTGACTTGACTATACTTCCAGAAGAGGTCGTCATTTATACACCACTTGTCAATGCTCTTAAATTTAAAGACAAAAAGAAAAAAAGATTTTCAGAAGAAAGCCCTGATTTTGGATGCCACCCAATGGCCACGATCTTGGTGGGGATCAAGCACTGGGGAGGTGCACCTGTGGACACCTGTCTCCAAATAAACCCCCACTGGTGGCCCCATGACAGACACAAACAGGACTCCTAATGTTCCCTAACAAATCCATCAACAACTTTCTCTTTGAAAAAAAGAGTTCCAAACATCTGTTTGGGAAAGGAAGGAAGGGACATTCTGCCTCTCAATGGTGCAGACTCAGAAAGTGAAAACATGTGAAATGGAACAGCACATATGTTTGTCTCAATTTGTCTGTTGCATTGAAACCACATAGAAACAGTGGCTATACCATTTCAACTTGGCATGATCCAACAACATTGACTACGCCCCGGTTCATTAATGACTGGCAAAACCTACTTTCAGATGTTTTTTAACACAGAGTGCATAGTATACTCAGCCAAGGAAAGCACTAGTTCACAATGTGTGTAGACATTGAAAATGCACCTCTTTGCAGAATTTATGAACATACCATCAGGGAGGAAGAAATTCTTCCTCCACGATACATTGAACTTAAATATCAACCGGCCCATTAATTGCAATTTAATATCTAAATATATTTTTAGTATATCACTAGAAATGGTAATCATTGGTGAAAATAGATTCCCCAACTGCATCAAGGTTATCATTAATAACATTAATCCCATCAGGCTCCTGTCTTGTAACCATGCACACTTTGTAAATGTCAAGATCCAAATATATCTTTTTAACTTCTTTACTCAACCCGAATTAAAAGAATTAAGTTATTGTCAATAAAACAAAGTCAGCTGCACAGGAAATCTCAAATCACTAATGGCCCAAACATTACCTCTTAGTTCCCATAATACCAAGGCAGACAAATTGATTCCATTTTGATCACAGGATCTTTGACCTGTGGCACAATACAGGGTGGGGTCTGTTGATGGGCTTTTTAGTCACAGTCTTTAGACCACCTGTACATTTATGACCATTTTTTTAAAGGGTTTGTGCACTATGTGTGGGGTTTCCCTCAATATAATTGTTTTCACTCACCAGCCAAACTAGTAGTAGACCCAACATTTGAGGAAGTCAGCAAGATTTTTAATTCAGCGGAATTTGACTGCACGAATGTTTCATTCAAATCTCTTATACTCATTTTATTACAATTAATAAGAATGTGTGGCAAGTTAACTGCATTTTTTCTCATTTTATGTTTGAGGCGAGGTCAATACTTTATTGATTAAACATGGTCCTATTGCATCTCAAAGCAAAACCAAAGCGAAAAACATTAATTCAAATTAACAGCTGAAAAAGGTTTTGAGATATGACCTCTTTCTTCATAAAAATTAGTCTGCAATCTTCATAAAAAGTAAGATTTGATGTTTTCTTTCACTAAGCTGTGGACACATAAGCCCTCCAGGCTAAATGTTTTTTGTTAAAAAGGTTCCATAGACAAACATAAACGCTATTAATACTGTATCTCATACATACATATTCATGATTGAGAGCCGAATGTCACTGGTCCATTCACCATTATGTGCCAAATGCTATTTTTGTTTACTAAGCGCATCCTCGAGTATTCATGCACATGTTAAATACGCATGCATGTAATAGTCCACTAAACTCACACTTTACGAAGCAGTGCTACATACACAATTAAAAATGGTGGCAGATGTAAATGTCAATCTGCATTTTCCCGAGCTCAATAATACCAAACTAGAGAAGTAGGAGATATAATAAAACAAATGTAACATGGTTTATGGTCAATATAACATCCATTGGAAGTTACAAATAAGTTCCTTGGGCAAAAAGGCTGAAGACCCAAGCCACCACAAACAAGACCAAGAACAAACCACCTCCAGAAGGTCCAAGACCAAGACCACTACCAGAAGGTCCATGACCAAGACAACCAACCAAAGGCCGAAGACCAAGACCAAGACCCAAAGGTCCATGACCAAGACAACCAACCAAAGGTCCAAGACCAAGACC